>CM039090.1:4628146-5148146 GCA_022113865.1 Chimonanthus praecox | reverse complement strand
CAATGATCTATCCCCATCACGATGAAATTTCCAAAGATTACCCGGGCCTGTCGGCCAAGGCTATAGACTCGTTGAATACATCAGTGTAGTGCGCGTGTGGCCCAGAACATCTAAGGGCATCACAGACCTGTTATTGCCTCAAACTTCCGTGGCCTAAACGGCCATAGTCCCTCTAAGAAGCTGGCCGTGGAGGGTCGGCTCCACATAGCTAGTTAGCAGGCTGAGGTCTCATTCGTTAACGGAATTAACCAGACAAATCGCTCCACCAACTAAGAACGGCCATGCACCACCACCCATAGAATCAAGAAAGAGTTCTCAGTCTGTCAATCCTTACTATGTCTGGACCTGGTAAGTTTCCCCGTGTTGAGTCAAATTAAGCCGCAGGCTCCACTCCTGGTGGTGCCCTTCCGTCAATTCCTTTAAGTTTCAGCCTTGCGACCATACTCCCCCCGGAACCCAAAAACTTTGATTTCTCATAAGGTGCCGGCGGAGTCCTAAAAGCAACATTCGCTGGGTGAGTCAATCAACAATGCAACCTAGTCTATCCAAAACTCGATCACCTAGTTTGACCCTATCTAGTGATTAGGTTTTTTTTACTAGGTTGGATTGTGATGTAGGCCTAGGTCGAATTTCAACAATCCACCCAAGCGTTCTAGGACAATGGATTCGTAGATGAGAAGCACACCAGGATGAATCCGTAGACGACAAGTTTCTCACGAATTCTAGTGTGCTTTCATTGGAATTTAGATCAAGACCCCTTTTAATTAATGATAGAATTGAAACGCAAATTACAAGAGATAATTGAAAATGAAATTGAATTCCTTAATCTAAAATACCCTCTGCCTTGGTCGACCACAACAAGGAGGGATACTTTCCAACTTATTGCTAAGAAAATAAAGGAGAAACATATGGTCAATCCATGCATTTACAATTCAACAATGAAAGCACTCTAAACTGCCAACACATCAAGATAAATATTTGAGACTTATTCCAAGAAAACACGAATGAAAAGAGCAATAAAATCTTATCCTTATACTGTTGCACATGACAATAGGGATCCCAATCCCTGTGATTTCCTTGGGATTGGTGCCAATACAGAGATCTTATCTCTTTGGATTGCTCACACACCATTCCATATGAGAAGTCTTCAATGTGGCTCGTACATGTGGTAGGGAGAGAGAAGGAATAGGAGATGGGGCGGCCATGGGCTTTGTGGAGTATTTTGGAGTTGGGTCAGGCCTGTTAGGATTGGATTTAGACTTAGCAGGCTGTACTGGGTCATTCAAGGTCTGTTGGGTCATTGGGCTCTGACTATGAGAATGGATTAGATAATTAAATGGAGTTCAATGGTGGTTTTCACGATCAAATTGGGCCATGAAAGCCAATGCAATTTTCTCCATGTGATGAAGGTCCACAGAAGAGTCCACCAAATGTGAATCATTGGGACTGATGCCCTCATTATCTCCTCCTACCTGAGAAGAACTCAACCTCGAGTTGGGCTTGTCTCCACTCTGAAATGGTTCCTCACCATGGTAATGCTTTAGATCGCCCACGTTGAGGGTGTTTGAGATGTTGAGATCGTCCGACAGATTTACCCTGTATGCATTGTTGATGCGATGCAGGATCTCACAAGGTCCAATGGTCCACTTCAAGTTGCCATATGTACTGGTAGGAAATCTCTCATTTCTCAGATGGACCCACACTAGGTTACTTTCCTCAAATTGTACTTGTCGATGGTTGTGATTCGTTGCTGCCATGTATCGACTGTTGCTTTCATTGATCTGAATTGTCACATCTCTATGGTTCCTCCGTATCTTAGCAACAGTCTTCTGTTGACTGGCTTGCTGGGCCCCGAAATGGCAGGGGAGCTAGATCGAGTACAGAACTGGGGTTGGAGCCGTACACAACTTGGAATGGCCTATGCTTGGTTTGGCTCAGCGACCTATATATGCGAATTCAACATGAGGCCGTACTGCGTCCCATTGATTGGGCTTGTGGCCAACCAATATCCTGAGTAGATTACACAGAGACCGATTACTACTTCAGTCTCTCCTTTTGTCTGGGGATGATTTGCACTGCTGAACTTGCTCGGTCCCCAACCTGTGCCACAGACATAAGCAAAAGTGTCTGATAAACTTGTGATGCCCACATCATTCTTCCTGTCTGGAGGAAAACTGTCTTTGAGTTTCGGAGGTGCAGGTGTAGCATGCTCCTGCTCACACTGTTGTGACTGCCGTGTCACTGTCACCGTGCACTAGCTCGGACTGTCTCACGAGATCATGTGTCCTAGCAAATTACATGTGAAGTTGCATAGTTGTTCTGGCGTCATTCTTTGAACCCTTATAAATGAGGACTTAGGGCTCACAGGTCTGCCATACACTAATGGGTTGATACTCTAAATCCTATGGAGATACCTTTTACATGCTTTACAATCAAATAGAAATTCCCCACATTCTTTTGGTCACTTGCTACCAACAACCAATTTGTGGTCCAGAATGTCAAAAATTCGTAATTGGAGCTACAAAACCCAGTTTTTGATGTTTTGCATAATGCCGAAAAGCTCATTGGGAGATCTACCAAAAGAAAAAAATTCAGATTTTTATGGAACTGAATGATGTGTCAAATATGCTCTGTAATACGGAGTAAAATCTGACACTACAATTACAATTTTCTGGCCAATTTGATTTTACATGTCGGCATGAAAGAATTCATAACAAAGATACATACCTCTATTTCAAACGTGCTATATACGTGGATAGTAGACATGCTGATCTAAGCACGTTGAAAAATATCAAAATTTTTGAGGCATGTTAAACTTTTCAAAAAAATACTGTAACTCAAATCCAGATCCCAAATTACAGTGAGTATTACAACTCTGCAACTTTCTAGTGAGACTGCGATAACTCTGGTAGGAAACTGAATTTCTGAAGGATAAAATATTTCTAGAAAGCTTATTGAGAGATCAATCCACCATAAAAATCTCAAAATTTTCTAAGTTCACTAGACTTGCCAGAAATTTTTGCAATCAAAGTCTATTTCAATGATAAAACTGGATTTGTACTTCATGCACCAAAATCAACCAAAACTGATTTTACCCGACTTAAATCGAACCATAACAGTTACTGATTCTTGAAAGCAGATCCGGGTCGATCTTGATCAATGAAAATTCAAGGATCTTTGTTCACTTCATCATCCACACACAATCGTTCAACAATCTCGTTTGAGCAAAGTTTACATGTCACAAACAACTGTCATGGAGATGAAAGACTTCCTGATTTGCACAATTCAATTCCTCTCCTCTGATCTGAACCTTAAGATCAGTGGCATGAATTGGCCATGGACCCCACAGTTTGAAAAAAAATGAAAATCCCAGAGAAATCTGTCGATTTTATAACAACTAACCAATCGAAGAGAAAGAATTACACTGGCTCATAGAAATACGGTCCGGTAAATTTCAAACATTGAATCAAAGTCTAAAATTAATCACAGTCCATAAAATGAAACAAAATACAACAGAAAGACTAAAATTAAAATACAATGGTCAAACATGAAATAATTGCAATCCGAAGCATTCACAAAGTGAACACTGAATTTCCAAGAGCACTCGCTCTAATGACCAAAAGTCCCAAGATCGAAACCTGACTTTGATACCAACTGATGCAGGCCTAATAGAAAACTATGTTTTAGTCCAACGTAAAAAAAAGACTGAAAAATAGTAAAAAAATAAATAAATTAAATTTGGTGATGATTTGGCCTATATTTCTTTATGTTAGTATATTTTGTACAAAAGTTTCTAAAGTGAAGAAAGAATTATATATTATTAATTTTTTTACCATTGTTGCTTTGAACCACCCACTGTTTACCTCAGGTCAACATATCGGCCGATACATTGGGAATTTGAAGGCCGCATTGCAACGACCGATACGTTGTGTTGCGGCCGTTCGGTGTCTATAACGGTAATTTTTTTAAAAAAACCGTGTTGGGCCCACTGAAGAGAGAAAACTTAGGGTTTTGTCTCTTCTTCTCTCCTCCCTTTCATTCTTCACAACACCAACTGTGGGAAAAAAATTTGAGGCTCCATTTTATCCATTTCAACCCCCATTTGAAATAATTTTCGGCCCATTTTTGACGATCCACACCGTCTAAGTTCAAGTTCTTTGTTACATCTTCTACTAGTCCATTTTTTTTGGGGGATTTTTGTGGAAACCCTTCATTATTATGGTAGTAACTTCTAAAGACCTCAATTTTATTTCTCATTTGTATTTTAGGAGATAAATATGATGTTTAAATGTTAGATCTCATGCATTTGTAATTTTTTTTAATTACGTCCAAATTTTTTCTCTAACATTAATGAGAATTAGGGATTTTTGAAAATAAAATCTGTTTTTAGTTAATTATTCAATTACAAGGGTAATGGAGGTGTGATTTTGTGGTTTACATTTTTGAAAATGATTTTTTTCCAATTTATTAATGATTTTTTTTGGGGAAAATGAAATTCATGAAAGAAATTGATTAAAATGAGTGTAATCTGTTTGGGAACGGTTGATGTAGTGTTTATGTAACAACTGGTTTTAAATCAAACCCAAACTGATTTAAAGGTTTTAATTTATTAAACCTAAATTTGGTTTACAGCTTTGAATTTATTAGACAACATCATTTAAATCAATTTTAAAGAAAATAAAATACAACTCTCACTCATAGCTCTCGTGCCCTATCATGTTTGGGTTTTAAATTAAAAGCTTAATTATGAATATGAAATTTCTTGGTCTTAGATTTTTAATTATCATTTTGGATGACAATTCCCAAACTTTTAAACAAACCTAATTTAATTAAGAAATGTGTGAACTTAATTAAATTTAAATCAACTCAAATGTTCTCATTTTATGAATAAATAATCAAAACAAAAGATTATATTAATTAGTAATTGACTGAGATGTGTGGATAACTCCAATGAAGGGCCACTTTCTATGGGATATGTATAGAGTAAGGTCCCACCGTTTGAACTCACCATGTGTGTGTCGGGAGGCATGCACATGTCCCGAAGGATTGGTCGGGCGAGACACCTTCGGTCATAATTAAATCTAATAAATAAATTAATTAACTCAGATAGCCTGGTCCGGCAGGTATAGGTGGTGTGCTTCATGATGATAGCGGCAGGATGTTAGTTGCCTTTTTTGAATCAGTTGGGATAACGGAGTCTAATGAGACTGAACTGAGAGCAACCAGGAGAGGACTTCAGGTTTGGTTTAGGTTTAGGAGCGGTAACCTCATTATTGAAGGTGACTCAACTAATGTCATCTCTTGGGCTAGTAATAGGAAATTCTCCCCGTGGAGGTTGATATGTATTGCTAGGGACATTTGGAGGCTGATCAGGTTGGGTGGCATCACCTCCACTCACACACCCCGATCAGCAAACAGTGTAGCAGACTTCTTGGCGAAATTTGGTCTTCTTAAGCAAATGCCAGCTTTGGAAATCTTTTCATCCTACCACCTTGGGAGTTAGGGGAGCTGGAGTCTGTTTTTCTTATCTCTTTTGTTTCTTTTCCTCCTCATTTTTAATATGGGTATATCTCTTTATACCTGGATCCTTCTCTTCTAGCCTCTTCTTATTTTATGGAATCAAATCGTTAATGTTTTAAAAAAGAAAAGATTATATTAACAAAGTCATCCGATTTGGGTAGTTGAGTTGTGACTCGGGCAGGGTCTGAGTTGCTTATTTTGGAATGGAAGGTTCTACTCACCACAGCAACAAGTCGGTACTGACTCGGACTTGACTTGATCCCCACCATAGTACATGCTTTAAATCAATAAGGAATTTATTCAGATTTATATGCCTTTAGTTAAGTTTGTTATTCCATGTCATGCATACTTATTTTCCCATTAGTTCAGTATGCCTCTATTGTATTAATGAGTTACATGTATGACAAGTTAAGTATGTAGATTTCCTTTAGTCGGGTTCCTCAAAATATCTATGTTATAGGCTGAAGAGATTGGAATGTATTTCGAATTTGGACTTGTCTATTTTAACAAAAAAAAAAATTAAAGTCATTTAAAAGTATTGGATTTGTTGATAGATTTAAAACTTAAGTTAGGCCTCGAAATTTAATAAGGGATTGAATTCCATAGAGTGAGACCCCAACCTCATTAGATCGTATGTGCAAACTGCCTTGCTTTGTGTGGATGACTCTGTCTTCTTGGTTGAGAGGAGTGGGGCCGATAAACCCAACAGTCCTGTGGGCGGGTGTTGTGTGGGCGGGCGTTGGTGCGCTGGCAGGCTACCACACTGGCATGCTACGGGTGAGGGGTGAGGCTGTCACGAATCGCACATTGGAAGCAGATGAATCCAGAGTGAGGCACATATATGCGGGTTGGTGCTCATATGTGCGGTGTAAACTAGGTGTATTTGGTGCCTTAACTCGAGGGGTGGTCGTGACCATGGAGGAACTCTCCTGAATACAGTATTGGGTTCTAACTAGTAGGTTTTGGAAACCGATTGGTGTTTTTTTTTTGGAAAATGATTTTTAGTAAACCAAGGTATTTATGAAAATAAGTTAAGTTCTTAAATGAAGAATTTGTGGGTTATTGAAAATGGTTTTGGTGAACCATGGTATTTAATGAAGAAATGAGTTAGATTTTTTTTTTTTTAAATAGGACTTTGAGTTTCAAATCAACGTTTTCATTTGACTGCGCATGTTGTGATTCATCTTATGGGTTTATGATTCTTTTTATAATTTTTCTTATGGGTTTATGATTGAAAGATGAATTTTTACATGAACATAAACTTGTGATTACTTAGTGTACAAATGACTGGGAAATGAATCATTAATGTCTGTGATTTTATTTCTACGCATAACCAGGTTGGGAATCATCCACCAAAGTTTGTATGAGTTCCTCCTACATTTTTTAGAACCGTAGCCCAAGGATGGGAACCGTGATATTTTCATGAGGTCTTATGATCTATGGCCAAGGACTCCTATTTATAACAAAAGATTTAATTTATGTGTGGATGTGTTATATTCATTTAAAGTGATGTATTAGAACTAATTAGTTGATTTCATTTGTTAATGAATTGTTACTATGACAGGAGCATGAGGCCCATTTATATTAATGATGCGCATGAATAGATGACATGAGGATATTGATTTGAATGAAATAAATGGTGAATGAGTCGGAGGGGATAGGAGGTCCCATAAGTAGTTCGGGGATGAATGTTTGTGAATTATGAATTATGGAAGTGTTGTTTATAGGTTAAACAGGTCGTAGAACATTTCAAAATGTCCAAAATACAGATGAAACTCTGTCGAAATTTTGGTAGAAATTTCCATCATTTGGAAGGACAAATTATTAGAATAAATTAGATAAAAGAAAGGGTTAGGCCATTTTGACTTAATCGAAGTCAGGTGTCCCCTCTCGTCACAAGAGAGGGCGGGGCGTGACAGTTTAAGAACTTAATGTAGTGTTTAATGTTAGATCTCATGCAAGATCTCATGCATATGTAGTTTTATTTTAATTAAATCTGAATTTTTATATAAGGTAAATGAGAAATTAGGTGTTTAAAAAAATAATGTCTTGTTTTTATTTAATCATTCAATTATAAGGGTTATTTTTTTTGAGCGGTAACAATATAAATTATATTATAAATCGAAGGCAAATACAAGAAAAGAGAGGAGGTCTTAACAACATTAGACCCGAAACATAAAAACAAAAAGAGAAATAAAAGAAAAGATGAGAACATCATGAGAAAGCCAAAACACTAAAACAACAAGCTCCTCCAATCTCAAAGGAAAAACACGCCAAAGGAGAGGCCAATGACACCAAGCTTGGCAAAAAATCTGCCATCACATTCGTTGCTTGACCGATCTGTAAGAAGGAAACATCCATCCCTGAAACTATCTCCCTAATTTTCCTAACCAAAGTGATCAGTCTCCAAGGTGGGCGCTTGTGTCCCATTGCCACTTGATTGCATTTGCCGAATCCCCCTCAATAATGAGTTTTCCTTCACGAAAGATTTCCAGGTGACCAAAGCTTTTCTAATGCTAAGGATTTCCGTCTCGTTGGGAGGTGTGATTTTGTGATTTACATTTTGAAAATGATTTTTCCAAAACTTTTATGAAAGTTTTTAGGTGAAATGAAATTCATGGATGAAATTGATAAAAATGAGTGTAATGTGTTTGTGAATGGTTGATTTAGTGTTTAAGAACTTAATGTAGTATTTAAATGTTAGATCTCACGCATTTATAATTTTTTAATTAAATTCAAAATTTTGGTCTTAAGGTAAATGAGAAATTAGGGTTTATTCAAAGAAAATCTTGTTTTTATTTAATCATTCAATTATAAGGATAATCTAGGTGTGATTTTGCGGGTTACATTTTTAAATTGTTTTTTTCCAAATATTTCATGAATTTTTTTTTGGATAAATGAAATTCATGGATGGAGTTGATTAAAATGAGTGTAATGTGTTTGGGAATGGTTGATATAGTGTTTAAGAGCTTAATGTAGTCTTTAAATGTTTGTTGTTATTCATTTGTAATTTTTTAATTTAATTTGAATTTTTGCTCAAGGTATGTATTTGTTCTAATCATTATTTTTAAATGTATTGCAGAGTAATGGCACCAAAGATCGACGATCCAACATACGAGTTTGACGAGTAGATGCAAGTTGTGTAGTAAGGTCATTACAGGTGGAATTACCCGACTTAAGGAGTACATGGAGGGCAACCTGGGTAATGTGGTCCAATTTAAAAGGGCAACACCGCAACATGTCCGGATCTGTGGAGCCATGCTTATAGTGGCGTCCAATAGAAGAAACATAAAGCCATGGCCAAAGAGGAGCTCGGGCACATGTCATGGACCACATATACAGGGCGAGTATGCCCCCGATATAATGACCCGACCTGCGATTTCAGATTTGGGGGAGACTTGCATATCTCCGATATCGTTAATAGTCGTTTCTTAGCGTAGATCAATTGTAGGCTTTCCAACAAGCTCAAGTTTGTCCAATGCCGATTAGGCACACCTCTCTTTAGTTTAGAGATACTTGAAGTTTTCACGATCTTAAAAAAATATATTTTGAAATATCTTTCTGCTTTTGACTTCTAACTCTTTTTTTTTTTTTTTAAATTTAAGTTTCATTTGTGAATTTATAACCGAAGACCGACCATGAATCCTTACCGATTCAAATTGAAAACAAAAAAATAAAAATAAAATGAAATAAAATATAACCCAACCGACCTTATAAATTTTTGGAAAACCCAAACGTTTTCATAACCTCTCTCTCCATCGTCTCTAGACCTTTCTGTCCCACAGCAACCCCGCTCCACCTTGTTCTCTCAGTCGTCCCTCCCTCAAACAGTCTCTACCTCGTTTATTCTCTCAGTCATCTTTCTTCCTTAAATTCTTCCGGTTTCTACTGAAGGATTGGGTAGAATTGGATTGAAGAAGACATGGAGCCTGCACGAAAGGCTTGCTTCACAAGAGGATCTGAAGGAGAATGCTCTTCGATTTGGAGGTATCGATTCAGTCGAGGAGAATGGCAATCTGATCAGGACATAAGTTCATTGGAGAACTACATGGATGCTCAGTTACTTCGGTAAGATCGGTATTGGTTCTTCCCCACAGAAATTTAAAATGGGTTGTAGCATCTGGAAATTTTATGTACCTTCACTTGGTGCAATAGCTTTTGGATTTGTTGTATTTGTCAATTGGTGGACCATATGACTTGAATAAATGTATTCATAAGGAGAGCAGTCATACTTGAAGTTTCATCACAACAAGGTCTGAGAATTGATTAATTTGGCTCAGCCGATTTGGGCAATTAAGTCGTGTCTCGGGCAGGGCCTGAGTTGCCTGATATTGGAATTGAAGGTCTTCATACTCACAACAGTAGCGAGTCGGTACTGACTCCGACTTGACTTGATCCCCAACTCAGCCGAACCCAGTCTTGAATTATCGACTTTAAAGTAAGAGGAATAAACCCTCTACTTATGGATTTAATTTTATGAAATAAACTGATAGTAGGGGCTAATCTCCAACATAGTATATGCTTTAAATCAATATGGAATTTATTCAGATTTATATGCCTTTAATTATGTTAGTTATTACATATTATGCATACTTATTTTCCAATTACTTCAATATGCCTTCTATTTAAGTTGTATGCCTCTATTGTATTAACAGTTACATGTATGACAAGTATGTAGATTTCCTTTAGTCTGGGTTCCTTAAAATATCTATGTTGTTATAGGCTGAAGGGATTGGAATGTATTTAGAATTTGGACTTGTATTGGATTTGTCGAGAGAGTTCAAACTTGGTTAGGCCTGGGAAATTTATTAAGAAGGGATAGAATTCCCTAGGTAAGACCCCAAACCTGATTAGACCGTATGTGCAAACCATCTTGCGGGGGGGTGTTGGATGACTTGTCTTCTTGGTTGAGAGGAGTGGGGCTGATAGACCCAACAATCTTGTGGGCGGTGTTGTGTGGGCAGGCGTTGGTGCGCTGGCAGGCTACCACACTGACAGGCTACGGGTGAGGGGTGAGGTTGTCACGAATCGCACATTGGGAGCAGGGGTGAGGTTGTCACGAATCGCACATTGGGAGCAGGCGAATCCGGAGTGAGGCACATATATGCGGGTTGGCGCTCATATGTGCAGTGTTAACTAGGTGTACTCGGTGCCTTAACCCGAGGGGTGGTTGTGACCTTAGAGGAACTCTCCTGAATATAGTATTGGGTTCTAACTAGTAGGTTTGGGAAACGACTGGTGTAATTTTTGGAAAATGATTTTTAGTAAACCAAGGTATTTATGAAAATAAGTTAAGTTCTTAAATGAAGAATTTGTGGGTTATTGAAAATGGTTTTGGTGTACCATGGTATTTAATGAAGAAATGAGTTAGATTTTTTTTTTTTTTAAATAGGAATTTTGAGTTTCAAATCAACGTTTTCATTTGACTGCGCATGTTGTGATTCATCTTATGGGTTTATGATTCTTTTTATAATTTTTTTTATGGGTTTATGATTGAAAAATGAATTTTTACATGAATATAAACTTGTGATTACTTAGCGTACAAATGACTGGGAAATGAATCATTAATGTATGTGATTTTATTTCTAAGCATAACCAGGTTGGGAATCATCCACCAAAGTTTGTATGAGTTCCTCCTACATTTTTTAGAACCGTAGCCTAAGGATGGGAACCGTGATATTTTCATGAGGTCTTATTTATAACAAAAGATTTAATTTATGTGTGGATGTGTTATATTCATTTTAAAGTGATGTATTAGAACTAATTAGTTGATTTCATTTGTTAATGAATTGTTACTATGACAGGAGCATGAGGCCCCATTTATATTAATGATGCTGCGTATGAATAGATGACATGAGAATATTGATTTGAATGAAATAAATGGTGAATGAGTCGGAGGGGATAGGAGGTCCCATAAGTAGTTCGGGTATGAATGTTTGTGAATTATGAATTATGGAAGTGTTGTTTATAGGTTAAACAGGTCGTAGGACATTTCAAAATGTTCAAAATACAGATGAAATTCTGCTGAAATTTTGGGAGAAATTTCCATCATTTGAAAGGACAATTTATTAGAATAAATTAGATAAAAGAAAGGGTTAGGCCATTTTGACTTAATCTAAGTCACGTGTCCGGGGTGTGACTTTTTAAGAACTTAATGTAGTGTTTAAATGTTAGATCTCATGCATTTGTAGTTTTATTTTAATTTAATTTGAATTTTTTATATAAGGTAAATTAGAAATTAGGGTATTTTTTTTAAATAATGTCTTTTTTATATTTAATCATTCAATTATAAGGGTGATGGAGGTGTGATATTGTGATTTACATTTTTGAAAATTATTTTTCCAAGTTTTTCATGAATTTTTTTAGGGGAAATGGAATTCATGGATGAAGTTGATTAAAATGAGTGTAATGTGTTTGGGAATGATTGATGTAGTGTTTAAATGTTAGATCTCATGCATTTTAATCTTTTAATTAAATTCAAGTTTTTGTCTTTTTGATCTTAAGGTAAATGAGAAACTTAGGGTTTTTGAACAAAAAATCTTGTTTTTATTTAATCATTCAATTATAAGGGTAATCGAGGTGTGATTTGCAGGTGAAATTATTAATTTTTTTTTCCAACTATTTCATGAATTTTTTTTTTTTGGATAAATGAAATTCATGGATGAAGTTGATTAAAATAAGTGTAATGTGTTTGGGAATGGTTGATATAGAGTTTAAGAGCTTAATGTAGTGTTTAATTGTTATTCATTTGTAATTTTTTTAATTTAATCTGAATTTTTGCTCTAAGGTATGCATTTGTTTTAATCATTACTTTTAAATGTATTACAGAGTAATGGCACCAAAGATCGATGATCCAACATGCGAGTTTGACGAGAGGTTGGATGACAACGACCGTTCCAAGATTAGATGTAAGTTGTGTGGGAAAGTCATTACAGGTGGAATTACCCGACTTTGAGGAGCACATTGCGGGTAACCATGGTAACGTGGCCCAATGCGAAGGGGCAACACCACAACATGTTTGGATCTGTCGAGCCTTGTTTGACATTGTCACCCAAAAGAAGAAACATAAAGCCATGGCTGAAGAGGAGGCCGGGCACATGTCATGGACCACGTATATAGGGTCCAACACCTGACCATAAATCCAATGTCCGGTCTAAGGCTAATACCCGACCACAAGTCCAATATCCAGTTTAGGGTCCAATGCCCGACCACGAGTATCAACACGTCTATCATGGGCTCAATATGTCTACCATGAGACCAATAATCCCCCATGGGTCCAATACCAGAATACGAGTCTGATATCCGTCCGTGGGTATAATATCCATCCATGGGAGCTATAGTCGGCCATGGGCCCAACACTCGAAAGTGGATCTCTACAAGACCGTGGCAACAAAATCATATCACTGGCACGAGGGCATACTCCTCCTCGAGTGCTATCACATACTATGCTCGGAATTACGTGAGGGACGTACCCGTACCACTCTACAATCATAACCTCGTGAGGGACGTACCTCTACCATGCTAATATCATAGTTACATGAGGGATGTACCCATACCACACCATAATCATAATTTCGTGAGGGACGTATTCATGAACTTCATAATTATGTGAGGGACATACTCATGAACATCATAATTATGTGAGGGACATTCCCATGCCATGCCAATATCATGATTACGTGAAGGACGTACCCATGCCACACCAATATCATGATTACGTGAAGGACGTACCATGCCACACTAATATCATGATTACGTGAGGGACGTACCCCTGCGACGCCAATATCATAATTACGTGAGGGACGTACTCATACCATACTACAAGTGACCCAGTCACGTACATATCAATGGCACAATTGTCGTGTGTCCATCTCAAGGTTTCCCACGGTCCCCTAGCCACTCCGGGGTTTACTCGTGGGTCCATATTATAACCCTAGAATATCCTACCATGCCTCTACTCATGAATGCAAGCCCGACAGTTCCGATGTTGACATACTCAATCTAACATACATTGGACATCGCAAGACAATGAGTGACATAGTTACATGCATGGCTCTCACCTATCTCATCACTCTCATTATACAGTAAAACCTCTATCATGTAATATGCTTGGGACCATACTACATATATTATATTATAGAAGTTTTTAAATTAGAGAGAGAAGCAGTATTCCTTTATAAAAATCTCTTTAAAACTCTCACCTATCACTAAAACGTTCTTTCGACTTCTCTTTGTGGAAAAAATATCCTACCACTGACTCTTGCAAAGTGGATAGACTCAGACAGGCAGATTTTCTTGTCACCGTGCAGCCCAGACGGTAAGCAGGTGACTCCAGAATGAGAAAGGTTATCCAGAAGTCTATCTAAGATTGCTTTTCTTGAATTTAGATGACGTAGTTTATGATGTCCTTAGTCATTTTTACAGTAATTTTGTATTCTGAACGTATTGAATATTAATTTACAAAATGGTTGGGACAATACATTTTTAACATGAATGTATTGAGTATTGAGTTAGAGAGATTTATTATATTTTGAATGGGCTCGAGGTCGGGACCAGCTTTCGATATTATTTTAGACATGTTATAACTTTATAGAGTATTACATTAAAGACAGTTTACTGTATATGAATGAAATACAAGTATTCTTTGATCGAGCTGAGGCACATTACTCTTAGTTGTCTTACGTACCACAGTGTAGATTAGATGAGCCGTAGTTCATTATTTTAACCACCCAAACATGGGAATACATTGATATAAAACACTCAATTCAGTCATATCTTCAAACACATAGCAAGCATGGTTTAACATGTAATTCAACATGCTTAGACATTCACCATTGGATGGGATTTCACGTATATTATCAACCATTAATTGTACTATACATCATAATATTCTAGCACAAGAAGCTAATACGCATACATTAGCTTGACACCCAAGCATGGGGTGTCATACACACAATTCATTATGCTATCACAACCATGAATTCCACATTATATGTAAATGTTAATTTACATTACTCTATTTATGTTGTGTCTCATACGTTTTTCATCACATAGAACTTATAAATCAAAGGAGATCTTCAATATACATCATTCATCAAGCATATCCATGAATTTCAATCTTAATTCATCAATTAAGACAAAACCCCAATTCTATCCAAGCCATTCTTCATGCATTGGAGCAATTCCGCACTTTCCCCAAAATTGGAGGCATTACCCATCCTCAATTTCATCACTCCTCCATTTCCCCCAAATCTCATCATCATACAAGGGTTCCCAACCCAAGTGGAGTTCAAATCCACCACATGCAAGGCCCAAACAACCTTTTTCTTTCCCTTTACTCCACATACATTTCAATCTAACCCCATTGTCGTATTCTAACCTCCATTTCACTTGACCCTCAAACTGAATACAAATCAAAGAGGAGAAGAGGTGAAAAAGGTAGTATCTCTTACCTTCTTGAAGAGAAAACGTCGGTAGGAGGGCTTTGGAAGAGTGCTCAATCCAACTCACACGCATGCAAGGGGTTATTCGATGGGTTGGAGAAATGAAATAGGGCTTGGCTTGGCTGGTTGAGAGACTCTTACGAAGCTGGGGAGGAGAAGAGAGCTGGACTGAAAGAAATGGGATTTAGGTCGAGACTGGGTCTTAAATAATAAGTTAAATTTGTGCAGTCTTGAGCCCTTGAATATGCCTCGAGTCCTCTGACTAGAGAGCTGAATTCCAAATCTTTCTGTCTGTAAAACATGCTGTTCTTAGTCTCGAGGCCTTGGGTTTTCCTCGAGATTGACAGCAGGAAATCTCCAATTTTCTCTAAGCTCTTGGGTCCCAATGGGAGGTTCTTGACACACTTCCGCTCACATGAGCTCTATTCTCACGTTTCTAATTATTTATTTTCTATTATTAATTTATAATTCCCGGGTCGAGTCATTATATAACCCACTCCCCTTAAAGAAATTTCGTCCTTGAAATTCGAATAACTTGGAGCTCCAGGCCTAGTCTCAACATTCACAAATCCCGAAGAGCTTCACGCATGGGATCCTTTCTCGAAAGCTAGTAATTGCAAGTCACCTTGGACTTGATAAATAATGTCATCAATAGACTCATGTCACACGTGGAATAGTGCATTGCGGCCTCACATCATATGGCTCTCGTAATGCTGCTTAAAACGTGACACACATCAACATCGACAATCTGATAGGCGATGGCACCCATAATACACACACCATGCGGATAATGTAGAGCGACTCATCATACCCATCTTATGTGGCCCTCTCCCGTGGCTCACATGTGGAGTACCATCTCAACACTTTTAGGGTCCACATGCCAAAATCAAATTTGTCGTCCGCAAGTGGCTATCATGATCACAATCCACAATGGGGTACAATCTCAACATGAAACCAAATCCATGATTTGTCACGTAATTCCACATAGATTTCTAGGATATATCTCACATACCATCTTATCATCTATTCCTATATCCAGTTGGCATTTTAAACAAGTGTGGCCATTTTATCCATTACCACCTCGACACTACACATATTGCCACTTAGGCAATGCGACATAGGCACTACACTCTGCGCCACACATTCAATTGTACATGCTCATAATCTTAGAAGATGCCCATCATATTCCATCATTAGTATACATGTGACCACTCTTGTACATTATGACGAGCATATTCATCATCATCATAACTTCTAGCAACCAACCATGAGTTGCAAATAGCATATCAAGATATTAACATATTTGTGCTCATTTTCATAACATTCAACAACCACTCACAAGTCGTCGTTAATGCCTCAAGCAAAAATGATCATTGTAAGATTATAATTTCCAAGGGTTGCTTAGAAGATAACCAGCTGAGTGGGCATACAACATCTTACAAACCCTAGCACAATATTCCTCATCTCATGTAAGCATTGACATGTTCATGATCATCATTAGTCCATGGTTTCCAATGAATGGTGTTGCATGACTATTTGCATGGTTAAACATCATCATATAATTTCAATTGCTAGGACTCCTTAACTTAGGTAAGGCAACAACATGCAAAATTACCTCAGCTTGATGGATCAACCTTAAGCCCTTCTGGCATGAAATCCTGCAACGTCGGACATAGTTTCTAGGCCATATAACTGCGTGATCAAACATACATTCTCCAAAGATTTCTTCTAGAGATTTCGTGATACTGCAGGGGTCATCAATTTCAAGATTGTTATCTTGGTGCCAATCGCCAGCATCTTGCGTAACAAATGTTGGTGTGCAATAATTTCAAGGGCTCTCTCGTGCTATTTCGCATAGCCCAAAATTCATAACCCAAGCCACAGTAATGACACACATGGGTTTTGCCACCACTAAGCACATCTCATTTGTGCATAAAAGTGACTCTGGGCTTACCACGGCCTGGTGTAAACTCTGACACCGGCTGGCCATAACCAATCACTAACATCAAAGGCACACAATCTACCTGGGCTCATCTCGCATATAAACATGGCCTACACAAAGCGGCTCAACACGTATCCGACATGGCCAATGGTACATGGCTCAATACGAGGTGTACATCACACACACACACATGCCCTACTCACGGGGCATTGAGCTACAACCCCAGGCACCCAGCCTGACCTGCCAAGTCAGCCGAAAGGTATTGATCTCCACATCCTTACAATCACTTGCCCTCAATTGTGTCTCGAAATGTGCGCCCATACACACATTCCAACATCATAATGCTCTCTTGGATGTGCGCCCATACACACCTCAAAATGCATTAAGGTCGGCCGAAGAAGGATTTCAACATCTCTACTTTCCAATCATCACGAAGTTGCACACATGGCTAACATTCTAGAGGGATACAACTTCCCTAAGGTGATCCATTGGAGGACCTCCGTCCTCAAGACTGCCAACTCCATGCACCCCTCACAATTCCCAACAAGGCCTTTCACCATCATTCGATTTTACAAACGTACGGCTTCATCCAAAATCACCATCTCATAAAGCCTCTATCATACGCCATTGGGGAGTCATGGTTCATCGACCATGTCCAAGTGGTGCCTCCACCTCCAATCCTTCGGCATGAGGCAATGGTAATTCCTACATCTTCCAACCCCTATGCTCGGTGTTACACGCCACCAAAGTGCAAAAAGGGTGAGAAAACTAATTCTTCCACTCAGGGAAGCTCATCATAATCTTGAGCCTTGGAATTATTAGACAAGCCTAAACCCTTGGTTGTTGCATCACCCGTAACTATGGGTGTGGCCTCCTCAAGCCCGCAACTTTAGGTCCATCCTATCATCCATAAATCACCAGGGTGGCTTCAATCCAGTCAAGATCTCAGTCATACCTGATTTACACATGGCATCAAATAATTCGACTAACAAGGCTCATGGGACCATCAAGTGTTCTCAAGGTCCTCTGAGTCAGTCTATGGAGAATGGGGAATCCTGTGGAACTAATTTCCAAACGTATCACTCATCGGTGGACGACTCGATACTTTCCTCCAACCCCAACAAATTGGAAGCTTGATAGGAATCATCAATTGTTCGTCACAGGACTTACATGCTTAGGCCGCCGCCACCATCTGTGCCTATGGAAACCTCAGGCACAAAGCTTGCAAAACACTATGGTTTCCATTCTACCAGATTGGGGGCCTTCACTAATCACCTCGCAGTGGTATCCTGACTGGATTAGTATATCGTTCGAATCTCAATCGATAGAGCTCAATGGCCAATCTGCAAATGAATCATTCTTGACCCTTAAGAATCCGATGACTCGTGACCTTTGTCAACTCTTCCAGAGGCTCATCTGAAGTATGCTTCTCCACAAGCCAACCGAGGTAGTCTCCGCCAACTCTACCGTCACATAACGAGTCAACTAAAGAGGATAACAATATCCTCACAAGAGCCTCCGTGTTCTACTATATCCAAGACATTGATGGGACCAAACTGTCTCCATCCTTGTATCACGTTAAGCTTCGAATTACAGGCATCACACCACTTGGTCATCGTCATTCATCATGTTACGGAGTTATCATACTCCAATTTCAAGCCTTACGCCATTCCATTTCAGAGATTTTAGGGAAACTAATCAACTTTCCACTCAGGGCAACTCTCTTTGATCTATTTCTGGCCACTCAGAACCCGCTAATCATCATTTTGGGAACATTCTCGGAGGCTTCACCAACATCTCCCGAGTCTTCCGGGTCCAAAATCCTTGTCTCAGAACCTTTCGGAGTCAACAATTCAACCTGACTCACCTCATGAGAATGCCCTTGGTCATCCGAGACTACCTCTCAACAACACACGTGGTTTGCCACGCCCACCTTTCATAGGTCATAATAGCGTTACCGATCTCCTAGTTTTGGTCGAAAGTCATATTCCTGGGTCGTCCCTTCAGGTTTACAGCCATACTTGGTGGAAGTACCATGCATTCCCAACCGATGCCATGCACACACGTGTCCCTCTAGTCTTCCTCCTACATGGGGGTCAATGACGACCTCACCTCACCTGTGTCCCTGTCGGGTGGTAACCTGCCAACGTACCATCGTCCGGCCTCTCCAATGCCCATCACAGACTCTCAGGCCTACTGGTCTCACTCCCACTTCCGGGTAGACAGGGGCATTCACACCTCGTAAGGTGCTTTGCATACGGTTCCAAGGGAATTCTAGTGTCTTTCACTCAAGGAAAATTAGTCCTTTCCTCACAACTTTCCTTGACCCAACCGGCTCAGCACCTCTTAACTTGGGGTCCACGTGAGTCGGTCCCTCATGGGTCCATATCATACCAAGACATCACTTTGGTCACCCAGTCCGAGGTACGGTCTCAACAGTAGTCGCTTAAATCTGGTGGCACGAGGAGGTCCCGACCTCAACTCAATGTGCAACCCACCTTGTCGCTACTCAAAGATCAATCTTATCATTCCATCAGAGTTTCACCCTCACTCAGTCCTTAGGGAAAATGAGCCTAAGCTCTGATACCAACTGTCACGTCTCGGTCTCTTGGGTACGTGGTTGAGGATAATTTTTTTTTTTTGAAACTCTAAAATATACACTTCTTTTAGTCAAGGCACGAGGCATCCACACGTGCAAAGGGAATCTCATAGATCCCAGGACTAATTGGACCCTCGGTGTAATCGAACTGAATCATCAACTGCATACGTACTCCCTTAGAGATCAGATCACGCGTAGTTCTACCTTTATTTAACCATCCCTGTTTCGATGGTATTTTCTAGATCAAATCCATAATCAGTGTGTTAGGTCACGCGACTACCCGAACACGGGTTTACATCCATCTTTGGGCAAATGACCTATCATGGGTATGATCCATCCATGATTATGTTCCGTCCATGGGTATGAAGACCGAATATGGGTCCAACGCCCGACCATAAACCCAATGTTCGGTCTAGGGTCCAATGCCCAACCACAAGTCCAATATCCAGGCTAGGGTCCAATATTCGGTCTGGGGTCCAATGCCCGACCATGAGTATCAACATGTCTACCAAGGGTTCAATATGTCTACCATGGGACCAACAATCCCCTGTGGGTCTAATACGCGAATATGGGTCTGATATCCGTCCATGGGTATAATATCCATCCATCGAAATTATAGGCGACCAATGGGCCCAACACACGAAACTGGATCTCTACGAGA
This sequence comes from Chimonanthus praecox, assembly GCA_022113865.1. NCBI lineage: Eukaryota > Viridiplantae > Streptophyta > Magnoliopsida > Laurales > Calycanthaceae > Chimonanthus > Chimonanthus praecox. The sequence goes on along the minus strand of CM039090.1, from coordinate 5,127,981 downwards.
TTGTAGCAACAAAATCATATCACTGGCATGAGGGCATGCTCCTCCTCGAGTGCTATCACATACTATGCTCAAAATTATGAGGGACGTACCCGTACCACGCCACAATCATAACCTCGTCAGGGACGTGCTCGTACTACGCCAATATCATAGTTACGTGAGGGATTATACCACGCCATAATCATAATCTCGTGAGGGACGTACCATACCACACCATAATCATAATCTCGTAAGGGACGTATCTATGCCACGTCAACATCATGATTACATGAGGGACGTACCATGCCACACCAATATCATGATTACATGGGGGACGTACCCACGCCACGTTAATATCATAATTACGTGAGAGACGCACTCATACCACGCCGGAAGTGACCCAGTCACGTACATGTCAATGCCACAATCGTCGTGTGTCCATCTTGAGGTTTCCCTGTGTCCCCTAGCCACTTCGAGCTATACTCGTGGGTCCATAATATAACCCTAGAATATCCTACCATGCCTCTACTCATGAATGCAAGCTCGACAATTCTAATGTTGACATACCAAGTCTAACATACGTTGGGCATCGTAAGACTATGAGTGACATAATTAGATGCATGGTCTCACTATCTCATCACTCTCATTATATACGAATGAAACACAAGTATTATTTGATCGAACTGAGGCACAATGCTCTCAGTTGTCTACATACGACAGTGTTGATGAGATCAGCCGCAGTTCATTATGTTAACCACCCAAACATAGGAATACATTGATCTAAAACACTCATTCAGTCATATCTTCAAACACATAGCAAGCATGGTTTAACATGTAATTCAACATGCTTAGACATTCACCGATTGGATGGGATCTCACATATATTATCAACCATTAATTGTATATGGTATACATCATAATATTCAGGCACGAGAAGCTAATATGCATACATTAGCCTGACACCCAAGCATGGGGTGTCATACACACAATTCTGTATGCTATGACAACCATGAATTCCACATTTTATTTAAATTTTAATTTACATTAGTTCATATATGTGGTGTCTCGTACATTTTTCATCACATAGAACTTATAAATCAAAGGAGATCTTCAAGATACATCATTCATCAAGCATATTCATGAATTTCAATCTTAATTCATCAATTAAGACACAAACCCCAATTCTGCCCAAGCCATTCTTCATGCATTGAGGCAATTCCGCACTTTCTCCGAAATTGGAGGCATTACCCATCCTCAATTTCGTCACTCCTCCAAGTCCCCCAAATCTTATCATCATACAAGGGTTCCCAACCCAAGTGGAGTTCAAATCCACCACATGCAAGGCCAAATAACCTTTCTTGCCCTTTACTCCACATACATCTTCAATCTAACACCATTGTCGTTTTCTAACCTCCATTTCACTTAACCCTCAAATTGAATACAAATCAAAGAGAAGAAGAGGTGAAAAGGACAGTATCTCTTACCTTCTTGAAGAGAAAACGTCAGTAGGAGGGCTTTGGAAGAGTGCTCAATCCAACTCACACGCATGCGAGGGGTGATTCGAAGGTTTGGAGAGGGGGAAATAGGGCCTGGCTTGGCTGTGTGAGGGGCTCTTGCGGAGCTGGGGAGGAGAAATTATGGAGTGAAAGAAGTGGGTTTTAGGTCGAGACTGGACCTTAAATATTAAGTCAAATTTGTGCAGTCTCGAGTCTGCGAGGATGCCTTAAGCCCTCTAACGAGAGATCTAAATTCCAAATTTTTCTGTTTGTAAAACACGCTGCTCTTGGTCCTGAGCCCTCGGGTTGCCCTCAAGGCTGACAACGGGAAATCTCCAAATTTCTCTAAGCTCTTGGGTCCCATTGGGAGGTTCCTGACATGCTCCCGGGCAAATGAGTTCTATTCTCATGTGTCTAATTATTCATTTTCTATTATTAATTGATAATTCCGAAGTTGGGTCATTACAAATTACAAATTTAAAATGGGTTGTAGCATCTAGAATTTTTTTGTATCTTCACTTGTGCAATAGCTTTTGGATTTGTTGTATTTTTCAATTGGTGGACCATATGACACTTTATGTACATTTGACTTGATTAAATGTATTCAGAGGGAGAGCGGTCATACTTGAAGTTTCATCACAAGGAGGTCCTGAGAATTGATTAATTTGTCAATTTCATTTGGTGGAAGGAAAAAAGAAAATGAACATCTTGGGCATATCGATGGGTGTTTTGATGTGTGTCATAGGTGTTGAGTATGGGCAGCTGGAGTTACTGGTGGGTATTTAATCATTATCTTATTAAAGCCACATCTTCTCATGCCTGGTTAGTGGAGTCGCACATTGTTTGGCTTTGCAGATTGTTAAAAAAAAAAAACCATGGTTCTCATTCTTTATTGTTTTGTGGTAGATACAAGCCATGGGCAACATATAAATTCATTTGAGAATTTGGTAAACATGGTGGGACTCTCAGCTTAAAGATCTTGATGGACATATTAATTCATAGAAGAACCGTGTGGGAATATCATGGGTGTGATGGACTACAGGGTTGATTGGTAACATCTTAATATGGCTTGTGGTGCATCATTAAATACAGGAAAGATTTATTTTGAGCTAGATATAGTGCGCAAGGGATCAACTAAGTTAGAGAATCATGAGGTCCTGAGAATGCATTTTTGTTGACAACTGCATATGAATCAGCTCGTCTTTTGCCAACAGGGACTTTACTTTAAAGATGTTCTTTAGGAAATGACTTGAATTTGAAAAGTGGTGTCTGTGCAACTGGTGCAGATGGATGGTTTTAGTTGGCTAGTGATGCTAGCCAGTTCAATCCATGTCGTTTCTTGTCAAAGGCCATCAATCAAGAATTTTCCTTTTCCAGAGTTTGAGGAACATGCGTTGGATGACCCAACTGAAAATGTTGTATCCCTACTTTTTGGTTTCGAGCTCAAATTTAGCTCCCTTCAATCCAAATGGGGTGTTCATCGAAAGGTTTTCAAAAGCACATTTTAGGTGAGGGTTCTAAAACACAATAATTTATATTTTTAAAAGTGAGTTGGTTAGAGCGCCCCAAAGACTTAGGCTGGACTCGTTCACCCGATTTATGTGAAATTGTGAACATGATAGGTTATGCATAGATGATATTTGTAGATATGAATATCTGCTCTAATATGTGATGGGTGCGATAGATGATAAAGCATGCAAATTATGTTGATATGATTGTGTAAACCTAGGTCGGTGTGAGTGAGTGTCCTAGTGTGCATGTGTTGTGTATAGATGAGCATGGATGAGAATCACAGTTGTGTTGGTATACGGGTGAGATTACCGTTTGTACATCATTGCAAATATGTCAGAATCATGACTGTGTTGGTATACACGTGAAATTACCGTATATGCCGCATCGTGATCACAATGGCATTGAAAAATGGGTGAGATATATGTAAGATTACCGTGAATACAACATTGCATCGTAATTTGAGATTAAGGTTGCGTTGGTATGTGGGTGTAGGACCGTGTACGCTTCGTCATAAGAGCATGATTTGCATGTGTGGGTCATCCGAGTCGCATTATGCATGCTTGAGGATTGTGGTTCTCTGTTGAATAGGAGTCTTGATGTTGAGCCCTATGTTATGTGATGTGAATGAATTGTCTATGCATATCTATATGTAATGAACTGTGTTGTGTTTTATTGTTCCTCATTGATCATGTGCAATTCACCCTTTACAAATTTCAAGATGCAATGGATGTAGGGTTCCCGAGGAACCCCAAGAGATAGCATGACTAATAGAGAATCAAATGATGTGAATTGATCTACTATTATTTTCTATATGAAGAATATAGAGAACCTTACTAATATTTGAGATATTTCACATTTGATTTTATTTAACGTTTTAACTCTAAATGTGGTTGAGCGGATTAATACATTATATTTGATGATGTTATCTGATTACTTGATTTGATGGATTATGTTGGGAATTGAGATTTTTCATATATCCAAAATGTAGGGGAAACTCTAGCGAATTTTCGATAGAAATTCCCAGGTGTAAATTGAGCAGAGAAAATTTTAGATTTCTCCCTTGTGTGACAGAGAACTTTCTGTGGAAGAAATTAGAATACTTGATACTTCTAAAATAAGGTTTCTCAAGTGCCTGTCACGTGGGGAATTGTGATGTGTCGGTGTCACAGGTCTTCGCGGGGTGGGGCATGATACCCAGGTAGTAATAAATCCGAGGAGGGGGGGAGCCTAGGGAGAAGAAAATCATGACTTGGGTAGGGTCCTAAAACAGAGTCGTCAGGAGTTTGAGGAGGATCACCAGGCTAACTGGGATGAGGCCAAGGATACCATTGAGACCGCAGCGGCAAAATTTTTCCTTATCTCCGTCAATGGAGCTATTACAATCCTGATTACAAAAATGTTTATTTCCTTCTCATTCACAAGCGCACTACTATGTCGCATCGTCGTACTGCCTCCAGCTATAAGGTGTAATGTGAATAATCATTTATCTATTTATTTTACTTTTATTGCAAAATTACATGTTTAATCAACTATTCTAAATATCTTATTTACTTTATTTATTTTTTACTAATTTAAAATTTTTATTTTATGTTGTTGGGATCGAATCACAAATCCTGACCGAAGGTGTCCAGGTGTCTCGCACGACTAGTCCTTTGGGGCATGTACATGCCTTTCTACACACACATTCTGAGTTCAAGCAATGGGACCTTACTCTGTATATATCCCACAGAGAGTGGCCCTTTATTGGAGTTACAGGTGATTGAACCCGAGACCTCAATCCTGAAATCTTGTCTCTCAACTACTAGGCCAACCCATTGGAGTATAAAGTATACAAATCCTGCTATTGTATTTGAAAATAGATACCTCTAAATGTAAATGTTATGAAAATTCATTGTTGTAATTATTGTTAAATGGTATAGTCTCATTCTGTGTTGTAAGTATTCTTATATACAATTAAATGTCTATAATGTAATATGTTGAGACCATAGTACATATATTACATTATAGAGGTTATTAAATTTGAGGGTCTAGCACTATTCATTTCTAAAAATCTATTTAAAACTCTCACTGATCATTAAAATGTCTTTTTGATTTCTTTTCGTGGAAACAAATCGCTCCATTCATTCCTATAGAGTTCTTGTTCGTTGAGACAGAGTGCATGCAACGTCTAAAGAATGAAGAAGTTTATTCAGAAGTCTATCTCATATTACTTTTTGGAGTTTAGATGATATAGTTTGTGAGGTTTTTAGTCACTTTTACAATAATTTTGTATGGTGCGCAAGAGATCAACTGAGTTAGAGAATCACGAGGTCCTGAGAATACATTTTTGTTGACAACTGCGTATGAATCAAATCGTCTTTTGCCAACAGGGACTTTACTTTAAAGATGTTCTTTAGGAAATGACTTGAATTTGAAAAGTGGTGTGTCTGTGCAACTAGTGTAGATGGATGGTTTTAGTTGGCGTAGTGATGATAGCCAATTCAATCCATGTCGTTTCTTGTCAGAGGCCATCAATCAAGAATTTTCCTTTTCAAGAGTTTGAGGAACATGCATTGGATGACCCAACTGAAAATGTTGTATCCCTACTTTTTGGTTTCGAGCTCAAATTTAGCTCCCTTCAATCCAAATGGGGTGTTCATCGAAAGGTTTTCAAAAGCCCATTTTAGGTGAGGGTTCTAACACACAGTAACTTATATTTTTAATTATTGCACCTTAGAGTTCTCTATTGAAATGTTTAGTATATTAATCGATGAATTATAGAATACATGATGACTTTATTTATGATAGTAATTCATGCTTGCGAATATTGTGTATAAATGCTATGAATGAGTGAATGAGAAATTGATGACTGATGGAGGGACAGGACAGTGCTGAAGTCGATAACGGGCATCACTCACGAATGGATCAATGGAATTTGTAAGGGTGAAACCGTTGTGATTAAAAGTGAGTTGGTTAGAGTGCCCCAAAGACTTAGCTAGACTCGTTCACCCGATTTATGTGAAATTGTGAACGTGATAGGTTATGCATAGATGATATTTGTAGATATGAATATCTGCTCTAATATGTGATGGGTGCGATAGATGATAATGCATGCAAGTTATGTTGATATGATTGTGTGAACCTCAGTCTATTTTCTGGTAATATTGCACATACCGGGTCTGAGGGACCACATGGATGAGGATAGACTACACCTTCCTGAATCCCATGCACTTTTTCATGGACGTTTACCATTTTGATATTTGGTCCATGAAGTCCAACGGTATCGAAAATCAACGTTTTCATTTGACTGAGCACGTTGTGTTTCATCTCATGGGTTTATGATTCTTTTTATAATTTTTCTTATGGGTTTATGATTGAAAAATGAATTTTTACATGAACATAAACTTGTGATTACTTAGTGTACAAATGACTGGGAAATGAATTATGCATGTATGTGATTTTATTTCTAAAGCATAACTAGGTTGGGAATCATCCATCAAAGTTTGTATCAGTTCCTCCTACTGAGCATGGTTAACTCACACCCCTACAATTTTTAGAACCTCAGCCTAAGATGGAAACCGTGATATTTTCATGAGGTCTCATGAGACTATGGCCAAGGACTCCTATTTATAACAAAAGATTTAATTTATGTGTGGATGTGTTATATTCATTTAAAGTGATGTATTAGATCTAATTAGTTGATTTCATTTGTTAATGAATTGTTAATATGACAGGAGGATGAGGCCCCATTTATATTAATGATGCGTATGAATAGATGACATGAGAATATTGATTTGAATGAAATAAATGGTGGATGAGTAAGAGGGGATAGGATAAACAGGTTGTAGAACACTTCAAAACGTCCAAAATACAGACATTTGAAAGGACAATTTATTAGAATTAATTAGATAAAAGAAAGGGTTAAGCCATTTTGACTTAATCTGAGTCACGTGTCCCCTCTCGTGAAAAGGGTGGGGCGTGACAGTTTAAGAACTTAATGTAGTGTTTAAATGTTAGATCTCATGCATTTGTAGTTTTATTTTAATTGAATCTGAATTTTTGTGTAAGGTAAATGAGAAATTAGGTTTTAAAAAAAATAATGTCTTGTTTTTATTTAATCATTCAATTATAAGGGTAATGGAGGTGTGATTTTGTGATTTACATTTTGAAAATGATTTTTTCAAAAATTTTATGAAAGTTTTTAGGGGAAATGAAATTCATGGATGAAATTGATTAAAATGAGTGTAATGTATTTGTGAATGGTTGATGTAGTGTTTAAGAATTTAATGTAGTGTTTAAATGTTAGATCTCACGCATTTATAATTTTTTAATTAAATTCAAATTTTTGGTCTAAGGTAAATGAGAAATTAGGGTTTATTCAAAGAAAATCTTGTTTTTATTTAATCATTCAATTATAAGGATAATCTAAGTGTGATTTTGCAGGTTACATTTTTAAATTATTTTTTCCAAATATTTCATGAATTTTTTTTTTGGATAAATGAAATTCATGGATGGAGTTGATTAAAATGAGTGTAATGTGTTTGGGAATGGTTGATATAGTGTTTAAGAGCTTAATGTAGTCTTTAAATGTTTGTTGTTATTCATTTGTAATTTTTTTAATTTAATTTGAATTTTTCTCTAAGGTATGCATTTGTTCTAAACATTACTTTTAAATGTATTGCAGAGTATGGCACCAAAGATCGACGATCCAACATGCGAGTTCGACGAGAGGTTGGATGACACCAACCGTTTCAAGATTAGGTGCAAGTTGTGTAGTAAGGTCATTACAGCTGGAATTACCCGTCTTAAGGAGTACATGGTGGGCAACCTGGGTAACGTGGCCCAATTTAAAAGGGCAACACCGCAACATGTTTGGATCTGCCAAGCCATGCTTATAGTGGTGCCCAATAGAAGAAACATAAAGCCATGGCTGAAGAGGAGGTCGGGCACATGTCATGGACCACATATACATGGCGAGTATGCCCCTAGTATAATGTCCCAACCTGCGATTTCAGGTTTGGGGGAGAATTGCAGATCTACGATATCATTAATAATCGTTTCTTAGCATAGATCAATTGTAGGCTTTCCAACGAGCCCAAGTTTGTCCAAAAGTTTATCCAATACTGAGTAGGCACACCTCTCCTTAGTTTAGAGATACTTGAAGTTTTCACGATCTTAAAAAAATATATTTTGAAATATCTTTCTGCTTTTGACTTCAAACCTTTTTTTTTTTTTTTAAATTTAAGTTCCATTTGTGAATTTATAACCGAAGACCGACCATGAATCCTTACCGATTCAAATTGAAAACAAAAAAATAAAAATAATGAAATAAAATATAACCCAACCGACCTTATAAATTTTTGGAAAACCCAAACGTTTTCATAACCTCTCTCTCCATCGTCTCTAGACCTTTCTGTCCCACAGCAACCCCGCTCAACCTTGTTCTCTCAGTCGTCCCTCCTCAAACAGTCTCTACCTCGTTTATTCTCTCAGTCATCTTTCTTCCTTAAATTCTTCCGGTTTCTACTGAAGGATTGGGTAGAATTGGATTGAAGAAGACATGGAGCCTGCACGAAAGGCTTGCTTCACAAGAGGATCTGAAGGAGAATGCTCTTCGATTTGGAGGTATCGATTCAGTCGAGGAGAATGGCAATCTGATCAGGACATAAGTTCATTGGAGAACTACATGGATGCTCAGTTACTTCGGTAAGATCGGTATTGGTTCTTCCCCACAGAAATTTAAAATGGGTTGTAGCATCTGGAAATTTTATGTACCTTCACTTGGTGCAATAGCTTTTGGATTTGTTGTATTTGTCAATTGGTGGACCATATGACTTGATTAAATGTATTCATAAGGAGAGCAGTCATACTTGAAGTTTCATCACAACAAGGTCCTGAGAATTGATTAATTTGGCTCAGCCGATTTGGGCAATTAAGTCGTGTCTCGGGCAGGGCCTGAGTTGCCTGATATTGGAATTGAAGGTCTTCATACTCACCACAGTAGCGAGTCGGTACTGACTCCGACTTGACTTGATCCCCAACTCAGCCGAACCCAGTCTTGAATTATCGACTTTAAAGTAAGAGGAATAAACCCTCTACTTATGGATTTAATTTTATGAAATAAACTGATAGTAGGGGCTAATCTCCAACATAGTATATGCTTTAAATCAATATGGAATTTATTCAGATTTATATGCCTTTAATTATGTTAGTTATTACATATTATGCATACTTATTTTCCAATTACTTCAATATGCCTTCTATTTAAGTTGTATGCCTCTATTGTATTAATGAGTTACATGTATGACAAGTATGTAGATTTCCTTTAGTCTGGGTTCCTTAAAATATCTATGTTGTTATAGGCTGAAGGGATTGGAATGTATTTAGAATTTGGGCTTGCCTATTTTAACAAAAAAAATTAAAGTCATTTAAAAGTATTGGATTTTTCGAGAGATTTCAAACTTGGTTAGGCTTGGGAAATTTATTAAGAAGGGATTGAATTCCCTAGGGTGAGACCCCAAACCTCATTAGACCGTATGTGCAAACCACCTTGCGGGGGGTGTGGATGACTCTGTCTTCTTGGTTGAGAGGAGTGGGGCCAATAGACCCAACAATCCTGTGGGCGGGTGTTGTGTGGGCGGGCATTGGTGCGCTGGCAAGCTACCACACTGACAGGCTACGGGTGAGGGGTGAGGTTGTCACGAATCGCACATTAGGAGCAGACGAATCTGGAGTGAGGCACATATATGCAGGTTGGTGCTCGTATGTGTAGTGTAAACTGGGTGTACTTGGTGCCTTAGCCCAAGGGGTGGTCGTGACCATGGAGGAACTCTCCTGAATACAGTATTGGGTTCTAACTAGTAGGTTTTGGAAACCGACTGGTGTTTTTTTTTGGGAAATGTTTTTTAGTAAACCAAGGTATTTATGAACATAAGTTAAGTTCTTAAATGAAGAATTTGTGGGTTATTGAAAGTGGTTTTGGTGAACCATGGTATTTAATGAAGAAATGAGTTAGATTTTTTTTTTTTAAATTGGACTTTTGAGTTTCAAATCAACGTTTTCATTTGACTGCGCATGTTGTGATTCATCTTATGGGTTTATGATTGAAAATTGAATTTTTACATGAACATAAACTTGTGATTACTTGCTGTACAAATGACTGGGAAATGAATTATGAATGTATGTGATTTTATTTCTAAGCATAACTAGGTCGGGAATCATCCACCAAAGTTTGTATCAGTTCCTCCTACTGAGCATGGTTAACTCACACCCCTACAATTTTTAGAACCTCAGCCTGAGGATGGGAACCGTGATATTTTCATGAGGTCTTATGAGACTATGGCCAAGGACTCCTATTTATGAGAAAAGATTTAATCTATCTGTTGATGTGTTATATTCATTTAAAGTGATGTATTAGAACTAATTAGTTGATTTCATTTGTTAATGAATTGTTAATATGACAGGAGCATGAGGCCCCATTTATATTAATGATGCGTATGAATAGATGACATGAGAATATTGATTTGAATGAAATAAATGGTGGATGAGTCGGAGGGGATAGGAGGTCCCATAAGTAGTTCGGGGATGAATGTTTGTGAATTATAAATTATGGAAGTGTTGCTTATAGGTTAAACAGGTTGTCGAACAATTCAAAATGTCCAAAATACAGATGAAATTCTGTCGAAATTTTGGTAGAAATTTCCATCATTTGAAAGGACAATTTATTAGAATAAATTAGATAAAAGAAAGGGTTAGGCCATTTTGACTTAATCTAAGTCACGTGTCCCCTCTTGTGACAAGAGAGGGCGGGGCATGACATTTTAAGAACTTAATGTAGTATTTAAATGTTAGATCTCATGGATTTGTAGTTTTATTTTAATTTAATCTGAATTTTTTATATAAGGTAAATTAGAAATTAGGGTTTTTTTTTTTAAAATTATGTCTTGTTTTTATTTAATCATTCAATTATAAGGGTAATGGAGGTGTGATATTGTGATTTACATTTTTGAAAATGATTTTTCCAAGTTTTTCATGAAATTTTTTAGGGGATATGGAATTCATGGATGAAGTTGATTAAAATGAGTGTAATGTAGTTGGGAATGATTGATGTAGTGTTTAAATGTTAGATCTCATTTATTTGTAATTTTTTAATTAAATTCAAGTTTTTGGTCTAAGGTAAATGAGAAATTATAGGGTTTTGAACGAAAAATCTTGTATTTATTTAATCATTCAATTATAAGTGTAATCGAGGTGTGATTTCCAGGTTACATTTTTAAATTATTTTTTTCCAACTACTTCATTTTTTTTGGATAAATGAAATTCATGGATGAAGTTGATTAAAATGAGTGTAATGTGTTTGAGAATGGTTGATATAGAGTTTAAGAGCTTAATGTAGTGTTTAATTGTTATTCATTTGTAATTTCTTTAATTTAATCTGAATTTTTGCTCTAAGGTATGCATTTGTTTTAATCATTACTTTTAAATGTATTGCAGAGTATTGGCACCAAAGATCGACGATCCAATACGCGAGTTTGACGAGAGGTTGGATGACACCAACCCTTTCAAGATTAGATGCAAGTTGTGTAGTAAGGTCATTACAGGTGGAATTACCCGACTTAAGGAGTACATGGTGGGCAACCTAGGTAATGTGGCCCAATTTAAAAGGGCAACACCGCAACATGTCCCGATCTGGCGACAAATTTTTGAAAGTTCCCAACTTTTCTCAAAATCCGTTTCGAATTTCGAAAATCAAACCAATTTTCACCTGGTTCTCTCATTCGTCCCTCCCTCAAGCAGTCTCTACCTCGTTTATTCTCTCAATCATCTTTCTTCCTTAAATTCTTCCGGTTTCTACTGAAGGATTTGTTAGAATTGGATTGAAGAAGAGATGGAGCCTGCACGAAAGGCTTGCTTCACAAGAGGATCTGAAGGAGAATGCTCTTCGATTTGGAGGTACCGATTCAGTGGAGGAGAATGGCAATCTGATCAGGACATAAGTTCATTGGAGAACTACATGGGTGCTCAGTACTTCGGTAAGATCGGTATTGGTTCTCCACCACAGAAATTTAAACTGGGCTGTAGCATCTGGAAATTTTATGTACCTTCACTTGGTGCAATAGCTTTTGGATTTGTTGTATTTGTCAATTGGTCGACCATATGACACTATGTACATTTGACTTGATTAAATGTATTCATAAGGAGAGCAGTCACACTTGAAGTTTCATCGCAACAAGGTCCTGAGAATTGATTAATTTGGCTCAGCCCATTTGGGCAATTGAGTCGTGACTCGGGTAGGGCCTGAGTTGCCTGACATTGAAATTGAATGTCTTCATACTCACCACAACAGCGAGTCGGCACTGACTCCGACTTGACTTGATCCCCAACTCAGCCGAACCCAGTCTTGAATTGTCGACTTTAAAGTAAGAGGAATAAGCCCTCTACTTATGGATTTAATTTTATGAAATAAACTGATAGTAGCGGCTAATCTCCAACATAGTATATGCTTTAAATCAATATGGAATTTATTCAGATTTATATGCCTTTAATTAAGTTAGTTATTACATTTTTTTTTTTTTTTTGAGATCTGGAGGTGTCCAGGCCTTGCACCCGATTAGTCCTCTGGAGTGTGTGAAAACCCCGCTATCCACATACACTGGGTAAATCGATGGGACCTTACTCTATACATATTCCCATGGGAAGTGACTCTTCATTGGAGCTCTCATGGTTTGAACGCAAGACCTCCCTATAGAGATCTTGCTCCCAAATCAATTGGGATAACCCCTTGGGGTTAAGTTAGTTATTACATGCTATGCATACTTACTTTCCAATTACTTCAATATGCCTTCTATTTAAGTTGTATGCCTCTATTGTATTAATGAGTTACATGCATGACAAGTATGTAGATTTCCTTTAGTCTGGGTTCCTTAAAATATCTATGTTGTTATAGGTTGAAGGGATTGGAATGTATTTAGAATTTGGGCTTGTCTATTTTAACAAAAAAAATTAAAGTCATTTAAAAGTATTGGATTTTTCGAGAGATTTCAAACTTGGTTAGGCTTGGGAAATTTATTAAGAAGGGATTGAATTCCCTAGGGTGAGACCCCAAACCTCATTAGACCGTATGTGCAAACCACCTTGCGAGGGGTGTGGATGACTCTGTCTTCTTGGTTGAGAGGAGTGGGGCTGATAGACCCAACAGTCCTGTGGGCGGGTGTTGTGTAGGTGGGCGTTGGTGCCTGGCAGTAGGGCTGCAACTCGGGTCGGGTCTTCAAAACCCGACCCGAGAAATCATGCAGGTCTGGTTACAATGGTCAGGTTGTAGGGTCGGGTCGGGTTGAGAAATGTAACGACCCGACCCGATAACAGGGTTTAGTACTGGGCTATTGGGCTCGCATACATCAAACCCGCACGGTTTTGCATTTGAGCCCAGGCCCACGTGGCCTGGCCCAAAAGGCCTCTTACATGAGTTTCAATTGGGTGGCTTTATTAAACCCACCCCTCCCTTTCATTCCCACCGATGTGGGACTTTTTTTTTTAGGGATGGGGAGGGGTATCACAATCACCCTCCCTAAAGCCTCGAGCCATCCCCGGCTCGACTCCGGTCCACTTGACAACTCTAGGGAAGGATGATAGGCCCACATAGTCCGAGTGTTGAACTCGGCTCTGATACCATATTTGTAACGACCAGACCCGACAACAGGGTTTAGGGCTTGACTCATTAAGATATTGTCCGCTTTGGGCCTCGCACACAGTTCAAACCCGCACGGTTTTGCATTTGAGCCCAGGCCCACGTGGCCTGGCCCAAAAGGCCTCTTACATGAGTTTCAATTGGGTGGCTTTATTAAACCCACCCCTCCCTTTCATTCCCACCGATATGGGACTTTTTTTTTTTGGGATGGGGAGGGGTATCACAATCACCCTCCCTAAAGCCTCGAGCCGTCCCCGGCTCGACTCCGGTCCACTTGACAACTCTAGGGAAGGATGATAGGCCCACACAGTCCGAGTGTTGAACTCGGTTCTGATACTATATTTGTAACGACCCAACCCGACAACAGGGTTTAGGGCTTGACTCATTAAGATATTGTCCGCTTTGGGCCTCGCACACAGTTCAAACCCGCACGGTTTTGCATTTGAGCCCAGGCCCACGTGGCCTGGCCCAAAAGGCCTCTTACATGAGTTTCAATTGGGTGGCTTTAATAAACCCACCCCTCCCTTTCATTCCCACCGATGTGGGACTTTTTTTTTTTAGGGAGGGGGAGGGGTATCACAAGAAAAGAAAAACCCGACCGAAATTCGGGTTGGGTTGGGTTGAGGCCTTTTAATTTCAACCCAACCCGAGAAGACCCGACCCGACATAACTTAATATAAATATAAAAGCTGCCTTAAGTCCCAAACCCTAGCTGAGAGAAAAAGATGAAAAGAAAGGAGAGAGACTGGAGAGAGAAAAAGGGTCGAGAGATCCAAAGAGAGTCTCCTGAATCTACCCACCTCTCTTCCCCTCCTTCGCAGGCAGCCTACGTCGCTCGCTGCACCACCTCCGCCCTCGCCAACCACCGAGCGACCTCTCTGCGACTGGACACGTGGCTTAAGGTAAGACCCACCGAGATTCCATGGCCTTCTTCCCTTCCAGCGATCGTCACGTCGCAGATCCGCCCTCCTCTAACGAGGTACCCACCTTAACTTTCAATTTTTCAGAATTTATCTTCGATTATTTGTAAATTTTCCCACCATTTCTCGCGAAAATCCATGTTTACTTTATTTTTCAAATTCTTTTAATTTTCATTTTCTTGTTAGTCTTTTTTTTTTCAGTCTTAGTTTGGTAAAGTTCCATTTCTCCCAAAACCTCTTAGATATGAATGGGCTGCAACTCGGGTCGGGTTTTGTCGGGTTAAAGGTCCGGTCGGGTTGGGTTAAGGGTATTACAATCTCGGGTCGAGTTGGGTTCACTAAATCGGGTTTTTGATTCGGGTCGGGTCGGGTCGGGTTCAATGTAGTGTGAGTCGGGTTAGGGTTGGGTTTATTAAAACCCGGCCCGCCCGACCCGAGTTGCAACCCTACCTGGTAGGCTACCACACTAGCAGGCTACGGGTGAGAGGTGAGGTTGTCACGAATCGCACATTGGGAGCAGACGAATATGGACTGAGGCACATATATGCAGGTTAGTGCTCGTATGTGCGGTGTAAGCTGGGTGTACTCGGTGCCGAGGGGTGGTCGTGACCATGGAGGAACTCTCCTTAATACATTATTGGGTTCTAACTAGTAGGTTTTGGAAACCGACTGGTGTTTTATTCGGAAAATGATTTTTAGTAAACCAAGGTATTTATGAAAATAAGTTTAGTTCTTAAATGAAGAATTTGTGGGTTATTGAAAATGGTTTTGGTGAACCATGGTATTTAATGAAGAAATGAGTTAATTTTTTTTTTTTTAAGTAGGACTTTTGAGTTTCAAATCAACGTTTTCATTTGACTGCGCATGTTGTGATTCATCTTATGGGTTTATGATTCTTTTTATAATTTTTCTTATGGGTTTATGATTGAAAAATGAATTTTTACATGAACATAAACTTGTGATTACTTAGTGTACAAATGACTGGGAAATGAATTATGAATGTATGTGATTTTATTTCTAAAGCATAACTAGGTTGGGAATCATCCACCAAAGTTTGTATCAGTTCCTCCTACTGAGCATGGTTAACTCACACCCCTACAATTTTTAGAACCTGAGCCTAAGGATGGGAACCGTGATATTTTCATGAGGTCTCATGAGACTATGGCCAAGGACTCCTATTTATAACAAAAGATTTAATTTATGTGTGGATGTGTTATATTCATTTAAAGTGATGTATTAGAACTAATTAGTTGATTTCATTTGTTAATGAATTGTTAATATGACAGGAGGATGAGGCCCCATTTATATTAATGATGCGTATGAATAGATGACATGAGAATATTGATTTGAATGAAATAAATGGTGGATGAGTTGGAGGGGATAGGAGGTCCCATAAGTAGTTCGGAGATGAATGTTTGTGAATTATAAATTATGGAAGTGTTGCTTATAGGTTTAGACAGGTTGTCGAACAATTCAAAATGTCCAAAATACAGATGAAATTCTGTCGAAATTTTGGTAGAAATTTCCAATCATTTGAAAGGACAATTTTTTAGAATTAATTAGATAAAAGAAAGGGTTAAGCCATTTTGACTTAATCTAAGTCACGTGTCCCCTCTCGTGAAAAGGGTGGGGCGTGACAGTTTAAGAACTTAATGTAGTGTTTAAATGTTAGATCTCATGCTTTTAGTTTTATTTTAATTGAATCTGAATTTTTGTGTAAGGTAAATGAGAAATTAGGTGTTTTTTAAAAAATAATGTCTTGTTTTTATTTAATCATTCAATTATAAGGGTAATGGAGGTATGATTTTGTGATTTACATTTTGAAAATGATTTTTCCAAAATATTTATGAAAGTTTTTAGGGGAAATGAAATTCATGGATGAAATTGATTAAAATGAGTGTAATGTATTTGTGAATGGTTGATGTAGTGTTTAAGAACTTAATGTAGTGTTTAAATGTTAGATCTCATGCATTTATAAGTTTTTAATTAAATTCAAATTTTTGGTCTAAGGTAAATGAGAAAGTTATTTAATCATTCAATTATAAGGATAATCTAGGTGTGATTTTGCGGGTTACATTTTTAAATTGTTTTTTCCAAATATTTCATGATTTTTTTTTTTTGGATAAATGAAATTCATGGGTGGAGTTGATTAAAAATGAGTGTAATGTGTTTGGGAATGGTTGATATAGTGTTTAAGAGCTTAATGTAGTCTTTAAATGTTTGTTGTTATTCATTTGTAATTTTTTTAATTTAATTTGAATTTTTGCTCTAAGGTATGCATTTGTTCTAATCATTACTTTTAAATGTATTGCAGAGTAATGACACCAACATACGAGTTTGACGAGAGGTTGGATGACACCAACCGTTTCAAGATTAGATGCAAGTTTTTGTAATAAGATCATTACAGGTGGAATTACCCGACTTAAGGAGTACATGGTGGGCAACTTGGGTAACATGGCCCAATTTAAAAGGGCAACACCGCAACATGTTCGGATCTGTCAAGCCATGCTTATAGTGGCGTCCAAAACATAAAGCCATGGCTGAAGAGGAGGTTGGGCACATGTCATGGACCAGATATACAGGGTGAGTATGCCCCCAATATAATGACCCGACCTACGATTTCAGGTTTGGAGGAGACTTGCAAATCTCCGATATCGTTAATAGTCGTTTCTTAGCGTAGATCAAGTGTAGGTTTTCCAACGAGCCCAAGTTTGTCCAATACCAAGTAGGCACACCTTGTAGCACCCCCACCCAAAGGTCCCACATCGGTTGGGATCTTGGGTGGTGGGGGCTTTATTTGAGAGGGGGCAACCGTCCCCATTGTGAGGCCTTTGGGGCTTGGCCATGTGGGACATGGCCCAAAGCAAGATCGTGTTGGTCGGGTAGGGTCCAAAGCGGACAATATCAAGATGGGGCAGGGTCGGGTCGTCACAAGTGGTATCAGAGCACGGTTTAACACTCGAACTGTGAGGGTTCTCTACTTGTGTGACTTATTTGCCTGTGTGTGGACCCCTGTCAATTTGACGAGACAGAGTCGGGGACGTTTCTGGTCTTAAGGGGGGTGGATTGTAGCACCCCCACCCAAAGGTCCCACATCGGTTGGGAGCTTAGGTGGTGGGAGCTTTATTTGAGAGGAGGCAACCCTCCCCATTGTGAGGCCTTTGGGGCTTGGCCATGTAAGTCAGGGCCCAAAGCAAAACCGTGCAAGTCGGATATGGCCCAAAGTGGACAATATCACGATGGGGTAGGGTCTGGTCGTCACAAGATTTGTGGTAGAAAGATACACTAGTGTCCCTTCTTATAAAAAACAATAGTGTGTCGATCACTGCTAAAGAACTCTACAAGAACATACAAATCTAAATCCATGCTACAACAGTTATAACACATTTCCATATACAAGCAAGTGATGAGTGATGAAAGAAAATTTAAATGGTAATTGAAAAAGAGGAGGAGGAAAGGGTGTTTTGGAGGATAAAGATTAAACACCGGCCACATTCACCATCCTCATGAGGAGTTACTTCTCTTGTATAGTTCTCTAGACAGCTTATCAGGACATGCAATGCATAAGCTGTTAGTCACAAGCAACTTCATCAATCTAATAGAAAGACCTTCAAGATTGGTAATGATAAGAGGGAAACAAACTCAAAATTAAATGCTGCTGTGATTGCCCACCAAATGTTATTTACAAAAGTTTTCCACACACACTTCAGTTAAGCACTGCCCTTGTCCAGTAATTCAATTAAGCACCACCTTTGTCCAGTAATTTCTTAGGTACATGGGAGATGCATATTATTAATTATGTGCTTATGTGAATGCGCCATACCAAATGAACAGCACCCTAGACATCATCAAACTCTCAATTTAGAATCCTCAAAATATGGTAGAAAGATTAGAATTTGGGAAGGAAAAGTAGAATAAAGATGCACTTTTTATTTTATTTTGAAAGTCAAAGAAAAGATCTAATAACAGATTACATACGTCCTGAATATATTGGAACTCTTTGATTCCCTGATTTTGCTAAAGTTTTGGAGGAAGAGTTGTATTCTTGACCGATCAAAAGAGGAGGGGAGGAGGCAGAGATGGTGGCATTTAGGTGTCAATCTACCTTAACAGATTCCTTTGTTGACAATACCATTCAAAAAAAATCCTTTCAACAAAGAAATTACAATGCCCTTTACGCATCTAGAACATGATCTTGACAGCCGGTGAATATATGCTTCTCTCCTCAAGGAATCCTTCAACCAAGTAAGCCCCAAGAACAGAATGAAGATAATAACATTGCTGTTTCATATCAGACACTAAATGCAAGCAATCCCTGCCTTGTGTGCCAGCAAATTTCAGCTCAAAGTAGCCACTTGCTGCTGGGAGAAGGTTTTTAATTAGCCTCTATTTGCCATTTGTAATCCCTTTCATCACCTCCGTCCAAGCAAGCACTTTATAGTAAAAAATCGAAAACTTTATAGTAAGGCAACTTCAATGTAGGACAAATCCTTGACCATCAATCTAATTCTGGACAACGCTCTATGTCAAAAGATTCTATTATTTCTCAAGCCTCATTCCCTCCCCTTGATTGTCAATAAATCACTGCTTCTTTTATGAAGTTATGGTTAAAATTTTATGTTGGTACATGGTGGTTTCAAAGATTAACGCAACCTTTTAAAACATGATAGAGTAAACTTGCATCAGATGTGCCTAAAGGTCCCACGTCGGTTGGGAGCTTCGGTGGTGGAGGCTTTATTTGATAGGGGATAACCCTCTCCATTGTAAGGCCTCTGGGGCTTGACCATGTGGGCCAGTATCCAAAGCAAAACCATGCGAGTAGTGTAGGACTCAAAGTACACAATATCACGATGGGATAGGGTAGAGTCGTCACACACCTCTCCTTAGTTTAGAGACACTTGAAGTTTTCACGATATTAAAAAAAAAAAAAATTTGTAATATCTCTCTGGTTTTGACTTCTAACATGTTTTTTTTTTTTAAAAAAAAAAAAAAAATTTAAGTTTTATTTGTGAATTTATTACATTTGATGAGTTATTAGAAGATTGTGATTTTTTGGATAAATTTTTAAAAAATCCCAACTTTTCTCAAAATCCGTTTCAAATTTCAAAAATCGAACCAATTTCCGCACTTGGATTTATTTTATAAATTTTAAGATTCAAATTTCAAATTCTAAATTTTGTTTTAAACATTTATTTTGATTTTTGGAGTTTTCATCCTAAGACCCAACTCTAGTACCCATCCATCCCCTCACAAACCGAACCCAATTACCAAAGACCGACCATGAATCCTAACCGATTCAAATTGAAAACAAAAAACATAAAAATAAAATGAGATAAAATATAACCCAACGGACCTTATAATATTTTGGAAAACCCTAACCCTTTCATAACCTCTCTCTCCATCGTCTCTTGACCTCTCTCCCACAGCAACCACTCAACCTTGTTCTCTCTGTCGTCCCTCCCTCAAACAGTCTCTACCTTGTTTATTCTCTCAATCATCTTTCTTCCTTAAATTCTTCCGGTTTCTACTGAAGGATTTGTTAGAATTGGATTGAAGAAGACATGGAGCCTGCACGAAAGGCATGCTTCACAAGAGGATCTGAAGGAGAATGCTCTTCGATTTGGAGGTACCGATTCAGTGGAGGAGAATGGCAATCTGATCAGGACATAAGTTCATTGGAGAACTACATGGATGCTCAGTCTTCAGTAAGATCGGTATTGGTTCTCCACCACAGAAATTTAAAATGGGTTGTAGCATCTGGAAATTTTATGTACCTTCACTTGGTGCAATAGCTTTTGGATTTGTTGTATTTGTCAATTGGACCATATGACACTTTATGTACATTTGACTTGATTAAATGTATTCATACGAACAGCAGTCATACTTGAAGTTTCATCACAACAAGGTCCTGAGAATTGATTAATTTGGCTCAGCCGATTTGGGCAATTGAGTCGTGACTCGGGTAGGGCCTGAGTTGCCCTGATATTGGAATTGAAGGTCTTCATACTCACCACAACAGCGAGTCGGTACTGACTCCGACTTGACTTGATCCCCAACTCAGCCGTACCCAGTCTTGAATTATCGAGTTTAAAGTAAGAGGAATAAGCCCTCTACTTATGGATTTAATTTTATGAAATAAACTGATAGTAGGGGCTAATCTCCAACATAGTATATGCTTTAAATCAATATGGAATTTATTCAGATTTATATGCCTCTAATTAAGTTAGTTATTACATGTTATGCATACTTATTTTCCAATTACTTCAATATGCCTTCTATTTAAGTTGTATGCCTCTATTGTATTAATGAGTTACATGTATGACAAGTATGTAGATTTCCTTTAGTCTGGGTTCCTTAAAATATTTATGTTGTTATAGGCTGAAGGGATTGGAATGTATTTAGAATTTGGACTTGTCTATTTAACAAAAAAAAATTAAGCTCATTTAAAAGTATTGGATTTGTCGAGAGATTTCAAACTTGGTTAGGCCTGGGAAATTTATTAAGAAGGGATTGAATTCCCTAGGGTGAGACCCCAAACCTCATTAAACCGTATGTGCAAACCATCTTGCGGGGGGTGTGGATGACTCTGTCTTCTTGGTTGAGAGGAGTGGGGCTGATAGACCCAACAATCCTGTGGGCGGGTGTTGTGTGTGCGGGCGTTGGTGCGCTGGCAAGCTACCACACTGGCAGGCTACAAGTGAGGGGTGAGGTTGTCACGAACCGCACATTGGGAGCAGACGAATCCGGAGTGAGGCACATATATGTGCAGTGTAAACTAGGTGTACTCGGTGCCTTAACCCGAGGGGTGGTTGCTTCCATGGAGGAACTCTCTTGAATACAGTATTGGGTTCTAACTAGTAGGTTTTGGAAACCGACTGGTGTATTTTTTGGAAAATGATTTTTAGTAAACCAAGGTATTTATGAACATGAGTTAAGTTCTTAAATGAAGAATTTGTGGGTTATTGAAAATGGTTTTGGTGAACCATGGTATTTAATGAAGAAATGAGTTAGATTTTTTTTTTTTTTTTAAAATAGGACTTTTGAGTTTCAAATCAACGTTTTCATTTGACTGTGCATGTTGTGATTCATCTTATGGGTTTATGATTCTTTTTATAATTTTTCTTATGGGTTTGATTGAAAAATGAATTTTTACATGAACATAAACTTGTGATTACTTAGTGTACAAATGACTGGGAAATGAATCATTAATGTCTGTGATTTTATTTCTAAGCATAACCAGGTTGGGAATCATCCACCAAAGTTTGTATGAGTTCCTCCTACATTTTTTAGAACCGTAGCCTAAGGATGGGAACCGTGATATTTTCATGAGGTCTTATGAGACTATGGCCAAGGACTCCTATTTATAACAAAAGATTTAATTTATGTGTGGATGTGTTATATTCATTTTAAAGTGATGTATTAGAACTAATTAGTTGATTTCATTTGTTAATGAATTGTTACTATGACAGGAGCATGAGGCCTCATTTATATTAATGATGCGTATGAATAGATGACATGAGAATATTGATTTGAATGAAATAAATGGTGAATGAGTCGGAGGGGATAGGAGGTCCCGTAAGTAGTTCGGGGATGGATGTTTGTGAATTATGAATTATGGAAGTGTTGTTTATAGGTTAAACAGGTCGTAGAACATTTCAAAATGTTCAAAATACATGTGAAACTCTGCCGAAATTTTGGGAGAAATTTCCATCATTTGAAAGGACAATTTATTAGAATAAATTAGATAAAAGAAAGGGTTAGGCCATTTTGACTTAATCTAAGTCACGTGTCCGGGGCGTGACATTTTAAGAACTTAATGTAGTGTTTAAATGTTAGATCTCATGCATTTGTAGTTTTATTTTAATTTAATTTGAATTTTTTATATAAGGTAAATTAGAAATTAGGGTTTTTTTTTCCTTAAATAATGCCTTGTTTTTATTTATTTATTCATTCAATTATAAGGGTAATGGAGGTGTGATATTGTGATTTACATTTTTTAAAATGATTTTTCCAAGTTTTTCATGAAATTTTTTAGGGGAAATGGAATTCATAGATGAAGTTGATTAAAATGAGTGTAATGTGTTTGGGAATGATTGATGTAGTGTTAAATGTTAGATCTCATGCACTTTTAATTTTTTAATTAAATTCAAATTTTTGTCTTTTTGATCTAAGGTAAATGAGAAATTGAGGGTTTTTGAACAAAAAAATCGTGTTTTTATTTAATCATTCAATTATAAGGGTAATCGAGGTGTGATTTGCAGGTTAAATTTTTTTAGAAAAAAATCCCAATTATTTCATGATTTTTTTTTTTTTTTTTGGGATAAATGAAATTCATGGATGAAGTTGATTAAAATGAGTGTAATGTGTTTGGGAATGGTTGATATAGAGTTTAAGAGCTTAATGTAGTGTTTAATTGTTATTCATTTGTAATTTTTTTAATTTAATCTGAATTTTTCTCTAAGGTATGCATTTGTTCTAATCATTATTTTTAAATGTATTGCAGAGTAATGGCACCAAAGATCGACGATCTAACATGCAAGTTTGACGAGAGGTTGGATGACAACAACCGTTTCAAGATTAGATGTAAGTTGTGTGGGAAAGTCATTACAGGTGGAATTACCCGATTTTAAGGAGCACATTGTGGGTAAGCATGGTAACGTGGCCCAATGCGAAGGGGAAAACCACAACATGTTTGGATCTGTCGAGCCTTGTTTGACATTGTCACCCAAAAGAAGAAACATAAAGCCATGGCTGAAGAGGAGGCCGGTCACATGTCATGGACCACATATATAGGGTCCAACACCCGACCATAAATCCAATGTCTGGTCTAAGGCTAATACCTGACCACAAGTCCAATATCCAGTTTAGGGTCCAATGCCCGACCACGAGTATCAACACGTCTATCATGGGCTCAATATGTCTACCATGGGACCAATAATCCCCCATGGGTCCAATACCCGAATACGAGTCTGATATACGTCCGTGGGTATAATATCCATCCATGGGAACTATAGTCGGCCATGGGCCCAACACTCGAAAGTGGATCTCTACAAGACCGTGGCAACAAAATCATATCACTGGCACGAGGGCATACTCCTCCTCGAGTGCTATCACATACTATGCTCGGAATTACGTGAGGGACGTACCCGTACCACCTACAGTCATAACCTCGTGAGGGACGTACTTGTACCATGCCAATATCATAGTTACATGAGAGATGTACCCATACCACACCATAATCATAATTTCGTGAGAGACGTACTCATGAACTTCATAATTATGTGAGGGACGTACTCATGAACATCATAATTATGTGAGAGACATTCCCATGCCATACCAATATCATGATTACGTGAAGGACGTACCCATGCCACACCAATATCATGATTACGTGAGGGACGTACCCATGCCACGCTAATATCATAATTATGTAAGGGACGTACTCATACCATACCACAAGTGCTTCAGTCACGTACATATCAATGACACAATTGTCGTGTGTCCATCTCGAGGTTTCCCACGGTCCCCTAGCCACTCCGGGGTTTACTCGTGGGTCCATATTATAACCCTAGAATATCCTGCCATGCCTCTACTCATGAATGCAAGCCCAATAGTGCCAATGTTGACATACTCAATCTAACATACATTGGACATCGCAAGACAATGAGTGACATAGTTACATGCATGGCTTTCACCTATCTCATCACTCTCATTATACAGTAAAACCGCTATCATGTAGTATGCTTGGGACCATACTACATATATTATATTATAGAGGTTTTTAAATTAGAGAGAATAGTAGTATTCCTTTATAAAAATCTCTTTAAAACTCTCATCTATCACTAAAACGTTCTTTCGACTTCTCTTTGTGGAAAAAATCATCCTACCACTGACTCTTGCAAAGTGGACAGACCATCCAGCCCAAAGGTTCTTCAGACAGGCAGATTTTCTTGTCACCGTGCAGTCCAGACGGTAAGCAGGTGACTCTAGAATGAGAAAGCTTATCCAAAAGTCTATCTAAGATTACTTTTCTTGAGTTTAGATGATGTAGTTTATGATGTTCTTAGTCATTTTTACGGTAATTTTGTATTCTGAACGTATGGAATATTACTTTACAAAATGGTTGGGGTAATACATTTTTTATCATGAATGTATTGAGTACTGAGTGAGAGTACTGAGTGAGAGAGATTTATTACATTTTCAATGGGCTCGAGGTCGGGACCACCTTCCGATATTATTTTAGACAGGTTATAACTTTATAGAGTACTACATTACAGAGAGTTTACTGTATATGAATGAAATACAAGTATTCTTTGATCGAGCTAAGGCACAATGCTCTTAGTTGCCTTACGAACCACTGTGTGGATTAGATCAGCCATAGTTCATTATTTTAACCACTCAAACATGGGAATACATTGATATAAAACACTCATTTTGTCATATCTTCAAACACATAGCAAGCATGGTTTAACATGTAATTCAACATGCTTAGACATTCACCAATTGGATGGGATTTCACGTATATTATCAACCATTAATTGTACTTTACATCATAATATTCTAGCACAAGAAGCTAATACGCATACATTAGCTTGACACCCAAGCATGGGGTGTCATACACACAATTCATTATGCTATCACAACCATGAATTCCACATTATATGTAAATGTTAATTTACATTACTCTATATGTGTTGTGTCTCATACTTTTTTCATCACATAGAACTTATAAATCAAAGGAGATCTTCAATATACATCAATCATCAAGCATATCCATGAATTTCAATCTTAATTCATCAATTAAGACAAAACCCCAATTCTATCCTAGCCATTCTTCATGTATTGGAGCAATTCCGCACTTTCCCCAAAATTGGAGGCATTACCCATCCTCAATTTCATCACTCCTCCTTTCCCCCCAAATCTCATCATCATACAAGGGTTCCCAACCCAAGTGGAGTTCAAATCCACCACATGCAAGGCCCAAACAACCTTTTTCTTTCCCTTTACTCCACATACATTTTCAATCTAACCCCATTGTCGTTTTCTAACCTCCATTTCACTTGACCCTCAAACTGAATACAAATCAAAGAGGAGAAGAGGTGAAAAGGGTAGTATCTCTTACCTTCTTGAAGAGAAAACGCCGGTATGAGGGCTTTGGAAGAGTGCTCAATCCAACTCACATGCATGCAAGGGGTGATTCGATGGTTTGGAGAGGGGAAATGGGGCTTGGCTTGGCTGGTTGAGAGACTCTTATGGAGCTGTGAAGGAGAAGAGTGCTGGAGTGAAAGAAATGGGATTTAGGTCGAGAGTGGATCTTAATTAATAAGTCAAATTTGTGCAGTCTTGATACCTTGAAGATGCCCTCGAGCCCTTTGACTAGAGAGCTAAATTCCAAATTTTTTTGTCTGTAAAACACGCTGTTCTCCGTCTTGAGGCCTTGGGTTTCCCTCGAGACTGACAGCGGGAAATCTCCAAATTTCTCTAAGCTCTTGGGTCCCACTGGGAGGTTCCTGACACACTTCCGCTCACATGAGCTCTATTCTCACGTTGCTAATTATTTATTTTCTATTATTAATTTATAATTCCCGGGTCGAGTCATTACCCCACTCCCCTTAAAGAAATTTCGTCCTTGAAATTCGAATGACTTAGAGCTCCAGGCATAGTCTCAACATTCACAAATCCCAAAGAGCTTCACACATGGGATCCTTTCTCGAAAGCCACTAATTGCAAGTCACCCTGGACTTGATAAATAATGTCATCAATAGATTCATGTCACACGTGGAATAGTGCATTGCGGCCTCACATCATATGGCTCTCGTAATGCTGCTTAAAACGTGACACACATCAACAACATCGACAATCTGATAGGCGATGGCACCCATAATACACACACCATGCTGATAATGTAGAGCGACTCATCATACCCATCTATGTGGCCCTTTCCCGTGGCTCACACGTGGAGTACCATCTCAACACTTATAGGGTCCGCATGCCAAAATCAAATTTGTCATCCGCAAGTGGCTATCATGATCACAATCCACAATGGGGTACAATCTCAACATGAAAACAAATCCATGATTTGTTACGTAATTCCACATAGATTTCTAGGATATATCTCACATACCATCTCATCATCTATTCCTATATCCAGGTGGCATTTTAAACAACAGTGTGTGGCCAATTTATCCATTACCACCTCAACATTGCACATATTGCCACTTAGGCAATGCGACATAGGCACTACACTCTTTGCCATGCACGGGTGATCCTTAAATCAACATATTCACAATTCTTAAAGAACATGAGTCACATTCAATTGTACATGCTCATAATCTTAGAAGATGCCCATCATATTCCATCATTAGTATACATGTGACCACTCTTGTACATTATAATGAGCATATTCATCATCATCATAACTTCTAGCAACCAACCATGAGTTGCAAATAGCATATCAAGATATTAACATATTTGTGCTCATTTTCATTACATTCAACAACCACTCACAAGTCGTCGTTAATGCCTCAAGCAAAAATGATCATTGTAAGATTATAATTTCCAAGGGTTGCTTAGAAGATTAACCAGCTGAGTGGGCATACAACATCTTATAAACCCTAGCACAATATTCCTCATCTCATGTAAGCATTGACATGTTCATGATCATCATAAGTCCATGGTTTCCAATGAATGGTGTTGCATGACTATTTGCATGGTTAAACATCATCATATAATTTCAATTGCTAGGACTCCTTAACTTAGGTAAGGCAACAACATGCAAAATTACCTCAACTTGATGGATCGACCTTAAGCCCTTCTGGCATGAAATCCTGCAACGTCGGACATAGTTTCTAG
Organism: Chimonanthus praecox; assembly: GCA_022113865.1. NCBI lineage: Eukaryota > Viridiplantae > Streptophyta > Magnoliopsida > Laurales > Calycanthaceae > Chimonanthus > Chimonanthus praecox. The sequence goes on along the minus strand of CM039090.1, from coordinate 5,100,559 downwards.
GCCATACAACTGCGTGATCAAACATACGTTCTCCAAAGATTTCTTCTAGAGATTTCGTGATACTGCAGGGGTCATCAATTTCAAGATTGTTATCTTGGTGCCAATCGCCAGCATCTTGCGTAACAAATGTTGGTGTGCAATAATTTCAAGGGCTCTCTCGTGCTTTTTCGCATAGCCCAAAATTCATAACCCAAGCCACAGTAATGACACACATGGGTTTTGCCACCACTAAGCACATCTCATTTGTGCATAAAAGTGACTCTAGGCTTACCACGGCCTGGTGTAAACTCTGACACCGGCTGGCCATAACCAATCACTAACATCAAAGGCACACAATCTACCTGGGCTCATCTCGCATATAAACATGGCATACACAAAGCGGCTCAACACGTATCCGACATGGCCAATGGTACATGGCTCAATACGAGGTGTACATCACACACACACACATGCCCTACTACTCATGGGGCATTGAGCTACAACCCCAGGCACCCAGCCTGACCTGCCAAGTCAGCCGAAAGGTATTGATCTCCACATCCCTACAATCACTTGCCCTCAATTGTGTCTCGAAATGTGCGCCCATACACACATTCCAACATCATAATGCTCTCTGGGACACCTCAAAATGCATTAAGGTCAGCCGAAGAAGGATTTCAACATCTCTACTTTCCAATCATCACGAAGTTGCACACATGGCTAACATTCTAGAGGGATACAACTTCCCTAAGGTGATCCATTGGAGGACCTCCGTCCTCAAGACTGCCAACTCCATGCACCCCTCACAATTCCCAACAAGGCCTTTCACCATCATTCGATTTTACAAACATACGGCTTCATCCAAAATCACCATCTCATAAAGCCTCTATCATACACCATTGGGGAGTCATGGTTCATCGACCATGTCCAAGTGGTGCCTCCACCTCCAAACCTTAGGCATGAGGCAATGGTAATTCCTACAATCTTCCAACCCCTATGCTCGGTGTTACACGCCACCAAAGTGCAAAAAGGGTGAGAAAACTAATTCTTCCACTCAGGGAAGCTCATCATAATCTTGAGCCTTGGAATTATTAGACAAGCCTAAACCCTTGGTTGTTGCATCACCCGTAACTATGGGTGTGGCCTCATCAAGCCCGCAACTTTAGGTTCATCCTATCATCCATAAATCACCAGGGTGGCTTCAATCCAGTCAAGATCTCGGTCATACCTGATTTACACATGGCATCAAATAATTCGACTAACAAGGCTCATGGGACCATCAAGTGCGCTCAAGGTCCTCTGAGTCGGTCTATGGAGAATTGGGAATCCTGTGGAACTAACCAAGCAAGGGGATCCGTACATTTCCAAACGTATCACTCATCGGTGGACGACTCGATACTTTCCTCCAACCCCAACAAATTGGAAGCTTGATAGGAATCATCAATTGTTCGTCACAGGAGTTACATGCTTAGGCCGCCGCCACCATCTGTGCCTATGGAAACCTCAGGCACAAAGCTTGCAAACCACTATGGTTTCCATTCTACCAGATCAGGGACCTTCACTAATCACCTCAAGGTGGTATGTGACTGGATTAGTATATCGTTCGAATCTCAATCGATAGAGCTCAATGGCCCATCTGCAAATCAGTCATTCTTAACCCTTAAGAATCCGATGACTCGCAGCCTTTGTCAACTCTTTCGGAGGCTTATCTGAAGTATGCTTCTCCACGAGCCAGCCAAGGTAGTCTCTGCCAACTCTACTGTCACATAACGAGTCAGCTAAAGAGGATAACAATATCCTCACAAGAGCCTCCGTGTTCTACTATATCCAAGACATGATGGGACCAAACCGTCTCCATCCGTGTATCACGTTAAGCTTCGAATTACAGGCATCACACCACTTGGTCATCGTCATTCATCATGTTACGGAGTTATCATACTCCAATTCAGGCCTTGCGCCATTCCATTTCAGAGATTTTAGGGAAACTAATCAACTTTCCACTAAGGGTAACTCTCTTTGATCTATTTCTGGCCACTCTTATCCCGCTAATCATCATTTTGGGAACATTCTCGGAGGCTTCACCAACATCTCCCGAGTCTTCCGGGTCCAAAATCCTTGTCTCAGAACCTTTCGGAGTCAACAATTCAACCTGACTCACCCCATGAGAATGCCCTTGGTCATCCGAGACTACCTCTCAACAGCACACGTGGTTTGCCACAACCACCTTTTCATAGGTCAAAATAGCCTTAACGATCTCCTAGTTGCGTCGAAAGTTATATTCCTGGGTCGTCCCTTCAGGTTTACAGCCATACTTGGCAGAAGTACCATGCATTCCCATCCGATGCCATGCACACGTGTCCCTCTAGTCTTCCTCCTACATGGGGGTCAATGACGACCTCACCTCACCTGTGTCCTTGTCGGGTGGTAACTTGCCAACATACCATCGTCCGGCCTCTCCAGTGCCCATCACAGGACTCTCAGGCCTATTGGTCTCACTCCCACTTCCGGGTAGACAGGGGCATTCACACCTCGTAAGGTGATTTGCATACGGTTCCAAGGGAATTCTAGTGTCTTTCACTCAAGGAAAATTAGTCCTTTCCTCACAACTTTCCCTGACTCAACCGGCTCAGCACCTCTCAACTTGGGGTCCATGTGAGTCGGTCCCTCATGGGTCCATATCATACCAAGACATCACTTTGGTCACCCAGTCCGAGGTACGGTCTCAACAGTAGTCGCTTAAATCTGGTGGCACGAGGAGGTCCCGACCTCAACTCAATGTGCAACCCACCTTGTCGCTACTCAAAGATCAATCTTATCATTCCATCAGAGTTTCACCCTCACTCAGTCCTTAGGGAAAATGAGCCTAAGCTCTGATACCAACTGTCACGTCTCGGTCTCTTGAGCATGTGGCTGAGGATAATTTTTTTTTTGGAACTCTAAAATATACACTTCTTTTAGTCCAGGCACGAGGCATCCACACGTGCAAAGGGAATCTCGTAGATCCCAAGACTAATTGGACCCGCGGTGTGATCGAACTGAATCATCAACTGCATACGTACTCCCTTAGAGATTAGATCGCGCGTAGTTCTACCTTTATTTAACCATCCCTGTTTCGATGGTATTTTCTAGATCAAATCCATAATCAGTGCGTTAGGTCACCCGACTACCCGAACACGGGTTTACATCCATCTTTGGGCGAATGACCTATCATGGGTATGATCCATCCATGATTATGTTCCATCCATGGGTATGAAGACCGAATATGGGTCCAACACCAGACCATAAACCCAATGTTCGGTATGGGGTCCAATGCCCAACCACAAGTCCAATATTCGGTCTGGGGTCCAATGCCTGACCATGAGTATCAACACGTCTACCATGGGACCAACAATCCCCTGTGAGTCCAATACCCGAATATGGGTCTGATATCCGTCCATGGAAATTATAGTCGACCAATGGGCCCAACACACGAAACTGGATTTCTACGAGATTGTAGCAACAAAATCATATCACTGGCATGAGGGCATGCTCCTCCTCGAGTGCTATCACATACTATGCTCAAAATTATGAGGGACGTACCCGTACCACGCCACAATCATAACCTCGTCAAGGACGTGCTTGTACCACGCCAATATCATAGTTACGTGAGGGATTATACCACGCCATAATCATAATCTTGTAAGGGACGTATCTATGCCACGTCAACATCATGATTATATGAGGGACGTACCCATGCCACACCAATTTCATGATTATGTGAGGGACGTACCCACGCCACTTTAATATCATAATTACGTGAGAAACGCACTCATACCACGCCGGAAGTGACCCAGTCACGTACATGTCAATGCCACAATCGTCGTGTGTCCATCTTGAGGTTTCCCTGTGTCCCCTAGCCACTTCGAGCTATACTCGTGGGTCCATAATATAACCCTAGAATATCCTACCATGCCTCTACTCATGAATGCAAGCTCGACAATTCCAATGTTGACATACCAAGTCTAACATACGTTGGGCATCGTAAGACAATGAGTGGCATAATTACATGCATGGTTCTCACCTATCTCATCACTCTCATTATATATGAATGAAACACAAGTATTCTTTGATCGAGCTGAGGCACAATGCTCTCAGTTGCCTACATACGACAGTGTTGATCAGATCAGCCGCAATTCATTATGTTAACCACCCAAACATGGGAATACATTGATATAAAACACTCATTCAGTCATATCTTCAAACACACAGCACGCATGGTTTAACATGTAATTCAACATGCTTAGACATTCACCAATTGGATGGGATCTCACGTATATTATCAACCATTAATTGTATATAGTATACATCATAATATTCAAGCACGAGAAGCTAATATGCATACATTAGCCCGACACCCAAGCATGGGGTGTCATACACACAATTCTTTATGCTATGACAACCATGAATTCCACATTTTATTTAAATGTTAATTTACATTAGTATATATATGTGGTGTCTCATACATTTTTCATCACATAGAACTTATAAATCAAAGGAGATCTTCAACATACATCATTCGTCAAGCATATTCATGAATTTCAATCTTAATTCATCAATTAAGACAAAAACCCCAATTCTGCCCAAGCCATTCTTCACGCATTGAGGCAATTCCGCACTTTCTCCGAAATTGGAGGCATTACCCATCCTCAATTTCATCACTCCTCCATTTCCCCCAAATCTGATCATCATACAAGGGTTCCCAACCCAAGTGGAGTTCAAATCCACCATATGCAAGGCCAAATAACCTTTTTCTTTCCCTACTCCACATACATTTTCAATCTAACCCCATTGTCGTTTTCTAACCTCCATTTCATTTAACCCTCAAATTGAATACAAATCAAAGAGAATAAGAGGTGAAAAGGACAGTATCTCTTACCTTCTTGAAGAGAAAACGTCAGTAGGAGGGCTTTGGAAGAGTGCTCAATCCAACTCACACGCATGCGAGGGGTGATTCGAAGGTTTGGAGAGGGGAAATAGGGCCTGGCTTGGCTGTGTGAGGGGCTCTTGCGGAGCTGGGGAGGAGAAATTATGGAGTGAAAGAAGTGGGTTTTAGGTCGAGACTGGACCTTAAATATTAAGTCAAATTTGTGCAGTCTCGAGTCTGCGAGGATGCCTTAAGCCCTCTAACGAGAGATCTAAATTCCAAATTTCTGTTTGTAAAACACGCTGCTCTTGGTCCTGAGCCCTCGGGTTGCCCTCAAGGCTGACAACGGGAAATCTCCAAATTTCTCTAAGCTCTTGGGTCCCATTGGGAGGTTCCTGACATGCTCCCGGGCAAATGAGTTCTATTCTCATGTGTCTAATTATTCATTTTCTATTATTAATTGATAATTCCGAAGTTGGGTCATTACAAATTACAAATTTAAAATGGGTTGTAGCATCTAGAATTTTTATGTATCTTCACTTGTGCAATAGCTTTTGGATTTGTTATTTTTCAATTGGTGGACCATATGACACTTTATGTACATTTGACTTGATTAAATGTATTCAGAGGGAGAGCGGTCATACTTGAAGTTTCATCACAAGGAGGTCCTGAGAATTGATTAATTTGTCAATTTCATTTGGTGGAAGGAAAAAAGAAAATGAACATCTTGGGCATATCGATGGGTGTTTTGATGTGTGTCATAGGTGTTGAGTATGGGCAGCTGGAGTTACTGGTGGGTATTTAATCATTATCTTATTAAAGCCACATCTTCTCATGCCTGGTTAGTGGAGTCGCACATTGTTTGGCTTTGCAGATTGTTAAAAAAAAAAAACCATGGTTCTCATTCTTTATTGTTTTGTGGTAGATACAAGCCATGGGCAACATATAAATTCATTTGAGAATTTGGTAAACATGGTGGGACTCTCAGCTTAAAGATCTTGATGGACATATTAATTCATAGAAGAACCGTGTGGGAATATCATGGGTGTGATGGACTACAGGGTTGATTGGTAACATCTTAATATGGCTTGTGGTGCATCATTAAATACAGGAAAGATTTATTTTGAGCTAGATATAGTGCGCAAGGGATCAACTAAGTTAGAGAATCATGAGGTCCTGAGAATGCATTTTGTTGACAACTGCATATGAATCAGCTCGTCTTTTGCCAACAGGGACTTTACTTTAAAGATGTTCTTTAGGAAATGACTTGAATTTGAAAAGTGGTGTGTCTGTGCAACTGGTGCAGATGGATGGTTTTAGTTGGCTAGTGATGCTAGCCAGTTCAATCCATGTCGTTTCTTGTCAAAGGCCATCAATCAAGAATTTTCCTTTTCCAGAGTTTGAGGAACATGCGTTGGATGACCCAACTGAAAATGTTGTATCCCTACTTTTTGGTTTCGAGCTCAAATTTAGCTCCCTTCAATCCAAATGGGGTGTTCATCGAAAGGTTTTCAAAAGCACATTTTAGGTGAGGGTTCTAAAACACAGTAATTTATATTTTTAAAAGTGAGTTGGTTAGAGCGCCCCAAAGACTTAGGCTGGACTCGTTCACCCGATTTATGTGAAATTGTGAACGTGATAGGTTATGCATAGATGATATTTGTAGATATGAATATCTGCTCTAATATGTGATGGGTGCGATAGATTGTGTAAACCTCGGTCGATGTGAGTGAGTGTCCCAGTGTGCATGTGTTGTGTATAGATGAGCATGGATGAGAATCACAGTTGTGTTGGTATACGGGTGAGATTACCGTATACATTGCTTCGTGATCGAAATGGCGACGGAAAATGAGTGAGATTACCGTTTGTACATCATTGCAAATATGTCAGAATCAAGACTGTGTTGGTATACACGTGAGATTACCATATACGCTGCATCGTGATCGCAATGGCATTGAAAAATGGGTGAGATATATGTGAGATTACCGTGAATACAACAGTGCATCGTAAGTTGAGATTATGGTTGCTTTGGTATGTGGGTGTAGGACCATGTGTGCTTCGTCGTAAGAGCATGATTTGCATGGGTGGGTCACCGAGTCGCATTATGCATGCTTGAGGATTGTGGTTCTCTGTTGAATAGAAGTCTTGATGTTGAGCCCTATGTTATGTGATGTGAATGAATTGTCTATGCATATCTATATGTAATGAACTGTGTGTTGTGTTTTATTATACCTCACTGGTCATGTGCAATTCACCCTTTACAAATTTCAAGAACTGCAATGGATGTAGGGTTCGAGGAACCACGAGAGATAGCATGACTGATGGAGAATCAAATGATGTGAATTGCTCTACTATTATTTTCTATATGAAGAATATAGAGAACCACGAGAGATAGCATGACTAATGGAGAATCAAATGATGTGAATTGCTCTACTATTATTTTCTATATGAGGAATATAGAGAACCTTGTTAATATTTGAGATATTTCACATTTGATTTTATTTAACGTTTTAACTCTAAATGTGGTTGAGCGGATTAATACATTATATCTGATGATGTTATTTGATTACTTGATTTGATGGATTATGTTGAATGTGAAATAAAGGGATTTGAGATTTCCCATATGTCCAAAATGTAGGGGAAATTATGCCGAATTTTCGATAGAAATTCTCAAGTGTTAATTGAACAGAGAAAATTTTAGATTTCCCCCTTGTGTGTCAGAGAACTTCTTGTGAAAGAAATTAGAATGCTTGATACTTCTAAGAAAAGGTTTCTCATGGGCTGTCACGTGGGGAACTGTGATGTGTCGGTGTCACGGGTCTTTGCGTAGTGGGGCGTGATACCCAGGTAGTAGTAGATCCGAGGAGGGAGGTGCCTAGGGAGAGGAAAATCTTGACTTGGGTAGGGTCCTAAAAGAGAGTCGTCGGGAGTTTGAAGATTATCACCAGGCTAACTGGGATGAGGCCAAGGATGCCATTGAGACTTCAGCGGCAAAGTTTTTCCTATCTTCGTCAATGGTGCCGTTACAATCCTCATTACAAAAATGTTTATTCCCTTCTCATTCACAAGCGCACTACTAATGTCGTATCGTCGTACTGCCTCTAGATATAAGGTGTAATGTGAATAATCATTTATCTATTTATTTTACTTTTATTGCAAAATTACATGTTTAATCAACTATTCTAAATATCTCATTTACTTTATTTATTTTTTACTAATTTAGAATTTTTATTTTACATTGTTGGGATCGAATCGCAAATCCTGCTATTTTTTTTTTTTTTGATGATCGAAGATATTCAGGTGTCTCGCACGATTAGTTCTTCGGGGCATGTGCACGCATCTCTACACACACAATTCAAGTTCAAGCGGTGGGACTTTACTATATACATATTCAACAGAGAGTGGCCATTTATTGGAGTTACCCGAAATTGAACCTAAGACCTCAATCCTGAAATCTTGTGTCTCAACCACTACGTCAACCCCTTGGGGTATAAAGTATACAAATCCTACCATTGATGGAGTATTTGAAAATAGATACCTCCAAATGTAAATGTTATGAAAATTCGTTGTTGTAATTATTGTTAAATGGTATGGTCTCATTCTGTGTTGTAAGTATTCTTATATAAAGTAAAACCTCTAGAATTTAATATGGTTGAGACCATAGTACATATATTACATTATAGAGGTTATTAAATTAGAGGGTCTAGCAATATTTATTTCTAAAAATCTCCTTAAAATTCATCTATCATTAAATGTCATTTTGGCTTCTCTTCGTGGAAACAAATCGCTCCATTCATTCCTATACAGTTCTTGTTCATTAAGAACAGAGTGCCTGAAACGTCTCAAAGAATGGGGAAGTTTATCCAGAAGTCTATCTTAGATTACTTTTTTGAGTTTAGATGATATAGTTTGTGAGGTCTTTAATCACTTTTGCAGTAATTTTGTATTCTAAATGTATGAAGTATTGCTTTACAAAATGGTTGAAGCAGTATATTTTTTATTGTAAATGTATTGAGTACTAAGTTAGAGAAATCTATTTCATTATGTATGGGCCGAGGTCGGGACCAGTTGTCGATATTATTTTAAATAGGTTATAACTTTATAAAGTACTACATTTTACTATATTTTTTTCATTTTTCTAATTTTTCAATTTTATGTTTTATTAAATGACATTATTTTCTTTCAAATAGCAATCGTTATGTGTGATGTGTCACTGTAGATTGGAAATATATTTATATATTAAATTAGTTTTTTCCTAATTTTCACAATTTTGTATTTAATAACACCATTTTCTTCAAAACGACCATTTTATAGTAGTAAACAACATCAAATTAATGGTAGACAATTACTAAAATTGGTTTTCCATTTTTTTTGAATTTTTTGACATTTTCTTACTTTTTACAATAATTTTTAAAATTTTTAACTTCGTAACTGACACCTCATTACTATATGAAAATGACAATGATGACAATAATTGTAGTTGTCCGACCCTTAAAATTCTTGATTTATGATGTCATAATTTGGCTTATACGCGTGAGAGGTGTTTGAGGGTCTCATGGGGGGGTCCCACCTGGGTATATGCGTCTCCAGAAGACCAAACCAAATAAATCTCAGTGGAAAATAAGAAAAAGGAGAAAAGAAGTGGTCATGTCGGTGCGACCGACGTCATCGGAGGGACCGAGAGTGCGTCGGATCAGAGGACGAACCAGAATGTGAGGCCTCTGTCGGTCTGACCACACTGGGGTCGGTGTGACCAACAAAGAGCATAAAAATGGACAGTAGGTAGACCAGAGAACTGGGTCAAAGCAGTATGTTCCACCGTGAGAACCCTCCTCAGTTGGACCCAAGCTCTTTTCCTTCCTCCTTCCCTTCAAAACTCCCATTCCATGCTATAGATTTGAGAAGACCTCATCTCAAGCTCCCCTTTTAACGGATTTTCTCTTCTCCAAGGTAATTTCTTCATCTCCTTACCTCCCATTTCTCTTTTGTTGATGGTTTTGGGTAGGATTTTCATGGAATGTAGCTAGTTGGTCATTTGGGCCTAGAATGGAAAGATTTTATAGAAAAAATTTGGGGATTTCGAAAGGGGGGCTTAGTATGGGGTAGGTTTGTGCTAAATTTGGATTTGGAACCCTAATGGTAGGTACATAATTGGGGAAGTGGTACATTGACGAAATTGAAGCTGAAAATGTGGTGAATTTGTGATGGGTTGAGCTTGGTTGACCTAGATTGGAGTCAAACCTTTGGTAGAAACTGGGGGTTTTTGTAATTAAACATGTAATTAGCCTAATAAAAGGACTTATATGTGTTTTATATATTCTTGTATGTGATTAGAGCTTAATAACCCCGATTCCTAAGCCCAACGACCCGAGAACAATCCAGAACCGCGTAGATTCCAAAGTGAAGAGCGCTACACACTGTAATTGAAATTTTGTAATGATAACATGCAATTCTGGAATTCATGGCATGATGAATCACTTGTATACCATACTTGATGTGTTGGTAACATTTGTTTGATGTGTAATGTACATTGATTTTGTCATATGATGGGTTGTGAACCTCATCTCTAGTATGATTGAGAGATTGATGATGAATTTGGGGTTTGGACCCAACATGATGGGAGTGGGGAGGCCAAATGTGTGATGACTTTATGGGAATTGGCTTGCGTGGATTGGAATTGCAAGGAGAATGTTGAAAATGTAAAGTCAAGTCATAGTTGAAATTTCCAAGGCAAATGAGGCCCACCTACCAATGTCAACCCCAATTGGAAATCAAAACGATTGTATGAAATCTATGGAATTTGTTATGCATGATATATTATATAAAATGTGATAATTGTATAATCAAATGCCCATTGCATTGACATTAATATCCCATATGCACTTCTCACTCATGTTGGGCCTAGGGCATGTCAACTTGGGAGTGTGTAAGTGGTTGTGTAGATGGGGCGTGAGGAACGGTGGCCTTTAGTTATGATGACTTGTCCCGTAGATACCGTAGAGGAGTATGCCACTCACATGCTATGTGGAGGTGATGTCTCTCACGGGTTTATAGGCACATTAGGAAACGAAGCGTGAGGCACTCTCATCACCTCGGGTGATGTGCTCGTTGGGTAAGTCGTGGTCCGACCACCTAGGAGCAAGGTTTATATCACATGAAGTGGTGAAGGACGCGCAGGGCAAGGTGTTCTGATGCACGCTATGTGTGTTGCACTTGCTTGATAAGACAGGGGTCCCAAGACTTGTCAGGGGTCGTGACGATTTGATTTCGTTGCCACGTTCCATATTGGTTATTGGGCATGGGTTAGGACCCGATTAGCACCACATGATGGTATAACATATTGCATAGCATGATTATATTTCATTTCATATGTATCCCTGTAGGTGCGTGAGTGTGTAGTATGCATTTATTTCTCACTAGGCTAGCATGTGCTCATCCTTGTATTTTCAGGTAATATTGCACATACCGGGTCTGAGGGACCACATGGACGAGCATAAACTACGCCTTACAGTCACATGCACTTTTCCATTGACGTTTACCATTTTGATATTTGGTGATAACATGGTTATGTATTTGTGAGCTATATGCCTTAAACCATGTATATGTTAATGCTTCGAGATTACCGTTAGACTTTATGGACTATGATAAAATATTTTGGGATTACATTTCCATGTTTTGATGTAAATGAATGGTTTAATGGCAGATTATTAGTAGATCAAGATTGGTCCAATTGTCATATTTTTTAAGGGAATTTCTGTCGAAATTTCAGTAGGAACCTTGAATCCCCAGAAAGATCTGAAGTCTTTAAAGATGAGTTGCGCGTGTTATTCTCACATGTTATTTTAATTCGTGTAGTAGAGTTTCGAAAAAGAAAAAAATTATCCGTCATGTGCCCGTCGGGTCGGGGCGTGACAATTTTTTGAGACAAATACATAAATAAATCTCATATTTTTCTACTTTTATAAATTTGAAAGATTTCTAATTTAAAATTTTGAAAAGAGAAAAATCATATTGACAATTTATCGTTAATATAGTGCATATCTCCGATACATTGCCTAGCCTATATTTAAATTCGTGTTAATGAAGGAGACTAGGCTGAAACTTGGGTCAGGTCAAGTCAGGTTTTAATAAACCCAATCTAACCTTGTCAAAATTTATTGAACCCAACTCTACCCGATCTGAATTACTCAACTTGACTGACTCGAATTTTTTATCTGAGTCAACCCGAGTGTTGTTTCATAACTTGGTGCACTCAGGTTACATTGGGTCCTATCGGGTTAATTTTAAATTTTTCAATCTAATTCGACTCGAATTTCATATGAATTTTTATTTTTCTAACCTGATCCGATCAAAAATATACAAATACATAATCTAAACTTATTGATTTCCCGTTCAGATCATGCATCTCATGTTATAGGAGACCAAAATTTCACCCCTATAGGAGACCCATGTGGTATTATAGTTACGAGGAGAAAGAAAAGAACAAGATGAGCAAGAGGAATAAGAAAATTTTGTTACCAAAAAAAGTCACCCTAGTGGATGAAATCCCAAAGACGAAGATCACCACCAAAAGGGGCTGTCGTGGTTGGTATTCATTGGAGAGAGAACTACTTGGGAAGGTGCCAATTCAATGATATTGGCAAATGTAATATTAAATTTTAAAATATTTTAAAATATAGTATTGTTATTATTATTTATTATATAGATGACCAAAGAAAAAGAGAGCAAGTTTGAAAAAGTTCTTTGCAGTCCTTCACTCTAATATCTCTTAATGAACGGTTGAATAATAAAATAAGAATTTAATTTTTTTTTCCATCAATTTTAGAGATTAGATTGATCATCTAAATACTTCAAATGCACTTATTTAAGATATGGTTAAAATCTAGATGGGCTTTTAATTCTACTATTGGAGTTACAAACTTAATCACAAAGTATTTGAAAGTAATTTATAATAATTTTATTCAATTCAATACTGCCAACTTTATTTTTTAACATGGACTTAATCTCATCATAAATAAAATTTTACTTAAAATACAAAACATATAAATAGTTATTCAATATAGTTAAAATAGTCTAATTAGAAAATTAGTTGAAACTTCTAATTTAGCTGATAGAGAATTTTTTATGAATAGTTTTTAAATTCATTATACAATGGTCAAAACTGAAATTTCATTTTAATTAATTTTAAGAAATTATATTGAAATAATCTTTGAGCACATTTAGAAATACAAATTAGACATGCAAGTAAATTCTCATTGTTTTTAGAAAATATAAATCAAGTATCAAATATTTTTTTTGCATTTAAAAAAAATTCAGATTATATATTTAAAGAACTTTTCAATGTTTAAAAGAGGAGTTTTAATTAAAATTTACTTAAAAGCGAAGCATATGGCGTTGCAATGTTGCATGGATCGAAATGATGGATGTGAAGGATATGATATGATGTGGAAAGGGGTTCAAATTTTTCATCACACTGGCCCATCTTAAAATCATATATATATATATATATATATATATAATTTTTTATAATTGTACCTCTTTTCACCTATCTTTTCACAATTTTACCTCATGACAATCTTTCAACGTATGATTTCACACATCAAAATAAATGTACGGCTAAGAATCCACCCCAACTTCAAATGGCCACTCCTATTGAACTTAGTAGGATGAGACATGTTGACACTTCGATAAAAGAAAATTAATAAATGCCGTTTGGTTTAAAAAAAAAAACCTATGAGAAAAAAGGCGAATCAAAATATCAAACCCCTTTTATATGTTTGGTAGAGATTTTTTATTTTACAAAAACTGGAATTCAGGAAAGCAATCTGAAGTTTGTCTGTTATGTTGTTCTGTATAAAGGTGTAAACAAGGAAAGCCCATCTAAGAGAGATTGGAGGAACTTGTAAAATAGGAAGCTTGTACATACTATAAGAAGAGCTGAAACTAGAACTTGGGTTTCCTCTGATTTTTGCTTCTATGATCCAATGATATGAATTTCCTGCTTCTGTTCATGTATTTGATGTTGTCTTTCATGATTTTAATGCTGGGTTCTCTTCAGAGTCTTATGTATTTTCTAATGTCCCCCCGATTCTCTGATTTCTGACCATCTCAGTGCTGAGGCTCACTTTGCGGGAAATATCTGGAACTGGAGAAATTGGGGTTTTGGTGGGTTTGATTTCTCTTGTCTGGCGACGCGCCAAACTGAATAGAAAGTGAAGTGCTTTCTTGAAAGAACAGGGGTAGCTTTTCTTTGAAGGAGATGGGTGGATTTAGCGTTGGAGAGTCTATGGTTAGAACAAGGTAGGGGATTGCCCTTGTAGTGGGGTTTCTTACATTTTCGATTTCAAGTCTTCGTAAAACTGAAAACTGAGCCCAAGAGAATGTTGAAGTTGTGATTGATATAGACCTTCAATTATGTCAGAATTATATTCGTGGTTGCAACCGATGGAGTTTTAGATGGATAGAGAAATCTGGGGCATGTGAAGCCGTCCAAGAGTAATGGTGTGTAAGGGCTTTCTTTTCAACTGAATGTTGACATCGGGGAGAATGAATTCTGGTATGGATGATATTAGTCTGCTTGGAAATGCACCGCAGCATCACTTGGTAGTTCGGGACATTGGGGAAGATCAAGAGATTGATTTGGAGATGGGGGTTGGAGATGATGACCCCTCATTCGCTCACACCCCTCTTGTGAGTGTGCCCCATGAACCTGGTTCTGAAGATCAAGAAGATCACAAGGAAATACTTTTGGCTTCTCATCATCCAAATGAAGATCAAGAGCTGGAGAAATTACAACCGACAAAAAGGAAGAAGAAAGTGGTCAAGAAATGGAGGGAGGAATGGGCTGAAACCTACACATGGGCCTTTGTTGAGAACCATAGTGATGGAACAGCAAGGATCTTCTGCTCTGTTTGCAAAGGGTATGGGAGGAAGCACAGGAGGAATCCGTACGGAAATGAAGGTAGTAGAAATATGCAGATGAGTGCATTGGAAGAGCATAACAATAGTCTACTCCACAAGGAGGCTGTTCGTCTTCAACTTGCCTCTAAGGATAAAAGTGCATCCAATGCTGACACACCCATCTACGTAAAAGGTCAGTAGGATGTTTCATTTTCTATGCTTATTCATTCTTGATGATCCTAACAGGGATTTGTATTTTGTAGTGAGTTGGTGGTTCTGTATCTTATGTCTTTGTCCACTGTTAATTGTTGGATGTAGAGCATTGTATTTCTTGCATGTTTCTTGTTTTCTTATTAAATTGGATTGTTTGATAAGATTTCTATGGCAGTCATGCAATATTTTGCCCTTTGTGTCATTTTAGATCTCAACCTCTATGGTCTATTCTTCTATGACACCCGCTTAATCATGTTTGCCCAAAATTAACTTTGCATGAAAAAAGCAGACCTCAGAATGATTCTCAATGACTTATGACCTGTCAGAACCTCTGCCTAATTCGACTCTATACACACCACTAGGCCTGAGAAAAATGCCAAAGCCTCATCCTTGTGTTCTTGCGACACACCTCCATGTTAAATTTTGCTTTGCTACCCCATCCACATCAAACTTCAAGGCCACTTTTTAGGTGGTTATCACAGCTCCTTGTGATTGCTTGTCAATTTTGTAATCCTCCTCCTCCATCCCAAGCACAAATATCCACACATGCGTCACACAAAGAGATGCACAAAGAAAGAAAAATGCAGCATCCCCAATTTCAAATAAAATTTGACAAGCTAGATGTCTTAAATTTTTCCCATGAAGGTAACCTTTTTTCTCTTTCTTTTTTGACAGAGATAAAAGCTCCAACATATAGTGTTACGTGTCTTTGTAGTAAGGTACCCCATAAAGCTTTTCACTGTGAGAATCTTTCACGTGGAGTCCACCCTAGGCCTCATTTGTACACTTTTTTTCCATACCACACCCATTTACCCATTTAGTGAATTGGATATCTATCCAATTGGTCCTATATCCAAGTTACACCTACCGTTGGATTGAACTTGTTAAATTGCATCTATTGTTGATTATTGGGCCCTTTAGAAACATTGCTGGAGTCATTCAATCAAACTTGATTTTTTGGATAGGCACCATATCTAAGCATAGTTGTTAAAACCTTACAATTTACATATTGAATCTTACAATACAATATATTTTTTAAAGAAAACGATTTGGATCTTATAATACGATATAATTTTTTTAAAACTTCACAATTTTTGTTATTGAAATGTTAGCTGGACGAAAATAAAATTTCTCCTTTATGATCCATGTCAATTTTCAAACATTTGTCTTATAAACTATCCATGATCACAAGTAATTAGCAAGTCATATACATGGCTTTCTTTTTTGTAGTCTTGAACAATATGTATATAAATGACAACCAACTTTTACACATCATCCTTTCATTTTTGTACTTGTCATTTTTACGAAGAACGCTTTGAATACTAAATGCATAAAATTTGAATTTTTTTTTTTTACTTTAAATATAAAAAAGTATTTTTCCCTTTAAAAAATACAAACAATTTTACGATTTATTATACGATATACAATTTGATACGATTTTATTACTAGAACGATTTATGATATGATTTCGATTTTCAGAACATTTTATCCAAGCATAGTGCATGTTTGGTAGTCGCGAGACTTGTGAGTCTCTTCTATTGAAGATCGACATCTATGGCTATGAGATTTCACATTTGGGAAAAATCTTTCATCTATGTGATATTTGATTTGGATCTCTTTAAAATCTAAGATTTTCTTCTACCACCCCACCTTGAAGATTGTTTGTGCCGAAATGCAATGACACATTTTATTTCATAACCAAATGTCTTTCCATACATTGTGAATGAGTTTTCTTATAGATGTTTACTTATATTAATTAATCCATTTTTTGATTAATTTTGATAATATTTTATAATTCTGATATTTATAATTTATAGTTTAGTGTTTTTTTTTCAAGTTTTATATTAAAGTCAAATAAAATGGCCTAATACAATATTTGAATATATAAATTTCAAGAAATACCAAACAATATTTGAATCTGACAAGATTTTTTGATACTACCAAACAACGTTAGTTTGAATCTCACAAGATTTTAGTCTGACAAACTTGGAATCTAATAGTATTTGAATCAAACAGTTTCAAAATCTTACAATTTCCAAACAAAGTCATAGGCTTTTCTAATGCACTCATTCTCATGATTATGGGTGGACCTACATGAAGGTTCACCATGAGAATCCTTCATGGGCAGTGTAGCTGAATGCTAGAGAGACCAATCTTTATTTTGCGAAATAGAGACCTCTTTTTGTTTTCCTTTAATTATAAGGCCTATCTAGATACACTTAATCACTAGAGAATAGATGAATAGAAAGATTATTAGGTGAATTAGGAGAGAGCAAACATTCAATCCCATCTCATCATCATTACAAAAAATATGGGAGTTCAAAATTTAATGTTTTATTTGGCCTTAGATAAATGTATTCTTTTTCTAGAAAATTCAACTATGCATAAAAAGAAGTTGGGTGCCAATTTGGGATTATACCAATTCACAAGGGTAGGTGAGTGTAAATGGTTTGGATCCATTAGCACCCCACATAGAGGTTTCTGCCAGAGGTCTCTCCTTGATGTTTCCCTATATATATATATATAGGAAAATATCTAGGAGAGACCTCTCACAAAGACCTCTATGTGGGGCCCTATAATGATCAACCCCAAACTATCTACAAGAGGGAGAGAAGGGAATCTATAAAGCTATTAAAATAAGAGAGGAGAATTAGAGTCTTGGATTATGTAAGATGTATTAAAGGAAAAACTGTGAGGATCTTAATGAATAAGGAAATAAAAGATAGGTGGGAAATGTATTTTAGAAACCTATTAAATGCAAAACATGTGTGGGAAGTACATGTGATACAAAAGTAAGTGAAGGGATGATTAACAGAACATGGGAATTAAAAGCAAAGTGAGCTTTAACTAAGATGAAGAACAACAAAGTGTTGGGACTAGGAAAATAAGTGAGATCAAAGATCCTTTCCAAAGGGCTAAGTGGAGGCTTTTTGTTTGGCTCCTCTCGGGGAAAGACTTTAAGGGGCTCAAGCCAATGGATTTCATATCGTCTTGGGAGGGGTGCATGAGTGGAAGCACTAGAAAATTACAGACAACTTGGAGTTTTTGTAATTGGAGGGTTATATGTTCTTTGTGTTGGGTGTAAGGGGATGGAGATTTTTTGCCTTCTATTTTGCATGTCCTTTTTTATTTTTTGAAGACCAGGATATCCAGGCATCCCACTTGACTTAGTCAGGCGTCCCACTTGACTAATCCTTCGGGCATGTGTAAACCTCCCTATCAGGTACAAACTATGGAGAGTGACCCTTTTTGTGGTGAGGGGGACTTGATCCCAAGACCGCCACATACAAGGGTGGGAATATGACCATCAAGCTAACATCTCAGGGTTTCTATTTTGCATGTTCTTGATGCATGTGTTTTGCTTTGTTTGAAGTTTTATTTTTCTCTAGTCGGCTCTTGTATAGCTCTCATATCTTCTAGACATTTGTACGTATTTTTCTTTAATAATATTTTTTTGTTCCTTCTTCTTCAAATAAAAAAAGGTAACAATCTTGAAACACATATAAACTAAACAATATATGACTAACAAAATATAACGAAAACAAATGCTCGGATGGTGATGGATCAATGTTTAGATCGATCCAACCTACAACGAATGACTTGAATGATGTAAATGAATGGATCAATCCTAATTCTCGAATTTATTGCTAGATCAATGTACATTTTGAGCTATCCATGGCTGGATATATCTGTATCCATGGTCGAATATATTAGGAAGATGCAAAACATCATCATCCAACCATATTGAAATAAAGGCTAGGTTTCGACGCTTTCTTCCTCTACGACATTCCATGATGTCCTTATAAGTAAGAGTAGTGTGTTGAGATGGTGGAGTTCCGATTTGGAGTTAAGAATTCACCATGGAGTAAGGATTAACTTTAAGCTTGTGTTTATTTCTTTAAGTCATCAACTAAACAAAAAAATTGTAGGATGAAGTGGCATGGTGTATGTTACTTGCAAATGATATAGTACTAATTGATGAGATAAGAAATCAAGTGATTATAAAGTGGAATTGTTGAGGGAAGCCTTAATGATGAATGGTTTGAAGATTAGCAAAACAAAGATGAAATATATGGATTGTAACTTTTACTGGAATGGAGAATTGGGAAGAGTAACTGATTAAAGTTGGAAATAGCTTGGTGTTGCATTGTGATACTTTGAAATACATTTTTGTGCAGATGTCGACCAAACAACGGATCACATTTTGATATAGCTAGTAGCATACTAGGATAGGAAAGGGTTGGGCTAAGTGTAAAACAAATTAGCTGAATGCTGTATGATTAAATAGAACCATGTTGTTTTAAGGGGCAAATTTATGAGACAACTATTGGACAACCAACCAATGCTTTATGATGTTGATTGTTGGGCAATAAAGAGAAAACAAGTAGATAAAGTATGGTAACAAGTGTGTATGTTAAGATAGATGAGTAGAGTAACATTACAAGATAGAATTAGAAACGGTTTCATTGGTTGTGACATTAGAATCAATGCCAATAGATGAGAAGACGAGGAAATGCTACTTAAGCTGGTTTAAGCATGTACTTAGAAAACCAAAAAGAACCTTCATATGAAGAATTGAAGGGCTATAAGCAGAATGTAAAAAGCACAGAGGAAGGCCTTTAAAAGTTTGGATTGAAGGGATAAAAAAGACATTATAGATTGTGGAGTTTCTGAGGGTGGTTTTGGTTGGGTAGTGTGAAAAAGTAAAATTCAAGAAACTGACCCTATGTGGATGGGAAAATGGCTAATGATCATGATATCATATATACTATATTTTATATTGAGGATTCTTTCACTATGTTCATTCCAAATTAACCACAAGATTATGGTCGGGTTACCTTCTAAATTAAGGTTGTGTTTGGTAATTGTCATATTTTGAAAGTGTCAGATTTAGACGTTGTTAGATTAAAATCTTGCAAATAAAAATATTGTCAGATTGAAATAATGTTGTTTGGCAATTGTTACAAAATCTAACAGATTGAAATATTGTTGTTTGGTTGAAAATTTTGTCAACCTAAAATAATGTTGTTTACTATTTTGAACCATTGCCAATTTTATTAAATTTAAATTTAAATAATTCACAATAGTTAAATTGCAGAAAAGAAAATAGAACATTTATACTTAGCCTAAGTCACACCAATAAATTTAAAACTTGAGATCAAACATCCAAATTCAACTCAATGTCATTTATATAAAAATTTAAAAAATGATAAGTAAAAATTTAAGATAACCTACATTCATTTGAATAGAAATTGAAAAAAAAAAAAGATGGTTAATAAAATATTCAAATTCAGTTCATAAAATAATATTTTATAAGTTGGCAAAATTTGATCATGTTGCCATTTTAAAAATTCTAATACAAATTATATCCAAATTTCATAATTAAATTTAAATAAAAATAACCAATTTATTTATATTGAAGTTAACCCTCATTCACTTAAATAAAAATTGAACTATTTGAGAGCAAGTATACAAATTAAATGCACATCCAAATTTAGTCCGCATCAACTCAGACAAATTTGGAAACAAAATTTAGAGCAAATATTCAATTTTAGCCTGTTGTCATTTGAATTTAGCTGTAATCTTTAAAAAAAAAAAATTGAAGAAATTTCTGAACAAGCAGCCAAATTCAACTTGTCTTCATCCTAATTAAAGTTGGAAATTATGTGAGCAAATGTTCAAATTTAGCCCATCAGAAAAATAATTCTAAGTAGGGCATGCTATATTAAGGTAAAATGGAAAGAAAAAAAAAACAACAACAATTCTAGTATGCATGCATGTGTGTGTGTGTGTGTGTGTGTGAGAGAGAGAGAGAGAGAGAGAGTTTTGAGGCATGGGTACAGGCAACAATGATTTGTGGCATGTTCTCCAATATTTTCTTTTTTATTGAGTGGTCAACATCTCTTTTTATTGAACGGTCTACATCAAAAGGTGAAGAGTTTGTATGCTAAAAATCTACAATCTCGTAAGCTATTTGTTACAATATCTTCTACTGCCAAACACGACTAACCCTCCTAAGAGAAAAGATTTGGAACCCCTACTGAGAAAAGACCTCTTGAATAAAACCCCCATGATTGAACTCATGTTTAACAATGATAAAAATTTGCTCCACCCACTTCCAGGTTCTTATGCTTACCCTGGATTCACAGGCTTGCTACCTGCCACCATTTCTTTGTAGGTGCATCGAATTGTTTTGATGTAGTATTTTCATTCATCATATCATTTCCATGATGTTGAGGACTTGTGAACTGTGATGTCTCTATCAAAAGAATGCACTATTTCTGAAATTTGGTCTTATATTTGCTGCTGTTTCTCTACTGAATTTGTTTTTTGGATTAATGTCTTGTTTCTGAAATTGGAACCATGAAGCTCTTATGTTGAAGACTGCTGGGTCAATTGTTGAAGCTGTCTTAAGAAGGGATCCTCATGAGCTTGAGTTTATACAGTCGGTGCAAGAAGTGGTTCATTCATTAGAACCAGTGTTGGTGAAGAATCCTCAGTGAGTTGCATATGAAGCATGACTTTGTAGGCTTGAAATTATAGGGAATTATATCATCCTTGACTGAAAGATGTTCAATCTCCTTGGGCCTTGAAGATGTGCAAGTGGAGCCAATGATATGGTAATGCAAACCATTAACCCAATGAACAACTGCACATTATCCTTGCCCCAAAGAGAACCCAGCTTGGACCATGCTTGTACATATGCAAAGCCTAAATAATCACTCTTTATTTTTGTGTGCCTTTTGTTTTGAGGATCATAATATATATATGGGGGAAAGGAAGGATGGTAGTACTAGAGTTTATGTGGTTACTTGACTTTATTTCAGGTATGTCCACATTTTGGAGCGCTTATTAGAACCTGAGCGAATGATCATCTTCCGAGTGCCTTGGGTTGATGATAAGGGAGAGACACATGTGAATCGGGGTTTCCGTGTGCAATTCAGTCAGGTTTTGGGTCCTTGCAGGGGTAGCTTGCGTTACCATCCAGCTATGAACTTGAGTGTTACCAAGTTTCTTGGTTTTGAGCAGGTTTTTTGCCATGAACTTGAGTTTATTTATTTGCTTGTTTTATTTTTTTACCTCAATTTATTTATATAGTTATTTTGATCGTAAGTTCATACTTAAGTTCATTATTGATGTAGTCAATTGCTCGCAGTGCATGGTGCTTACGGAATTGCAACAAAACAAAAAGGGGGGTTCACATGCTTTATTTTGCTACTTTTTCAGACTCTAAAAAATGCTTTATCACCATTCAAACTTGGAGGTTCTGCGGGCGGAAGCGATTTTGATCCAAAAGGAAAAAGTGAGAACGAGGTATTTGTTACCCTGGAGTTCTTATTCTGATTATGGTATTGCGTTTTATAATAGGTTGATTTTGAAAACTGAACTTTGCGAAGGATTTCAAAAGCTGTTTCATGTGCGAAATCCCTGTGGCAGATCATGCGCTTTTGTCAAAGTTTTATGGATGAGTTGTATCGATATTTAGGTCCTGATCAGGTAACTTGAAAGAGATTCCTGATGCTTTCTTGTATCATATTCATACTCACATCTGTAATTATTATTCCCAAATCTATTGATTATACACCTGACTATATGAAGCATTTCCTTACAGGACCTTCCTGCAGAAGACATGGGTGTTGGTCCCAGGGAAATGGGTTATCTCTTTGGACAGTACAGACGCCTTGCTGGTCATTTCCAGGTATATATGACACTTTAGTTATGGTGTCAGAACACATCTTTGATTCAGCATGCATCCAAGCCGCAATGTAATTAGAGAAATATAATCATCCAACTCTAAATTACTAACTTATTTTGAAGGTAATCTACATTCGGATATTGGTGAAGCCTTTGGATTTTAATTCCATTGCTCTGATTATCCAACAAGGATTATTCATTGGCCATCCTTAATCCATGACCAGACCACCCAATTCTGGTATGCCCATTGCATGTACACTTTACATGCAGCTGGTTGCGTAAGATGAACATGAGCATGAGTGTTGGTAACAGAAATTTTGTTTTGGACAAAAGAGAACAAGTGAACATGGGTGGTAATTACCTGATTAGATGCATGGGATCTTGGAATATAAGTGGAATCAAAGCTACAAGTGCAGTCACTCTGTTTTTTAAATGCTACAAGCATACTGCAATGTTCCAGTTCTTGGATTAAGACCACAACTCAAATAGAGTTAGGGGAACTTTGAAAACCAATATCAATGCATGAAGAAAATATTTCTTGAAATTCAAGTTATAGAAAGTTATTCCTTGAAATTTCTTTGTAGATTGTGTCCAGGATAGATGGGTTAAATGATTGTTATGATGATGACGATGATGTATTATAGGCCTTGTGTGAGGGTGTAGGACCATGAGTTGGTGCTAGAAATAAAAGCCTCTTTTTTAGGTTTGGGAAGAAAAGTCTTCAGCTCTTGACCTCCACGTTTTCTGAATCATATGTATTCAACTTTTCCCGTTGATACAAAATCCCCCCAAATACTGCCTGTCTGCCTATCAAGGTCTCTCTGAAACTTTTCACATCCATCCTATGTGTACTGGTTTTGGAACATCACATGTTTTACAATTAAATAAGCCTGGCAGTTTCTTAGAAGGTAAATTGTTTTTCTTCAAAGTCAAACATGTGTTTCATCATTTTCTCATCTAATCTTTATAATTCCATCAATATACTTATGCAGGGAAGTTTTACAGGACCAAAAATCTTCTGGTCAGGGTCTAGTCTTCGGACAGAAGCTACTGGCTACGGACTGGTACTTCTCCTGAATTTTGATGCCTGTAATATTTTCATCTGTCAAAGATACATTCATCTTTTCTCATCATGGTTCCTCAATGCTTCTATATCAATAGTTCCAGACTGGTTCCTCCTTGTTTATTTATTACTTGCTATTACAAGTGCATATACTTGTCTGCAGGTTTTCTTTGCACATCTTATACTTGGAGAAATGAATAGAGAAATCAAAGGATTAAGGTTTCAATTTTATCCCAAACTCTTGTTTAGTGATGAATGTTGATGTGCAATTTCTCTTCAAATATTCCCATTTCTGACCATTTTCTGCTGGATTATTATACTTCTTTTCTTAGCTGTCCTTGGTTGATGAATTTGGATCTTCTGGTCTGTAATGCCTTTTCTCCCCATCCTCCATCCACTTTGGAACCAATGGCATCAACTATATTGATTGTTAAATTGTTCATTCTGCTTGTATTGAAAAGGGTAGGACCAGGCAGTAAAGTGTACCTTTGCTGTGGAGCAGACGTTATTTAAAGGAACAGTCATGATTTGTGGACATAGATTATGAGAACTCTATGAACTTACTAAATTAGGCAGGTCTTAGCTAAATAGATGCCTTTTATTTTGTGCTAATGAATAATAATATTGAGGGAAAACCATATTGTACAATTCAAATTTAAAAAGAAAAAAGAAAACCCCATAGTTTCTATTCGCATGGTTTGGTTTTTGGATGATTTTCTTAAATCTCAGTTTGTTTAATTTTTATTTTGTATTTTTAATCTGCAGATGTCTAGTAAGTGGGGCTGGAAAGATAGCCATGCATGTCCTAGAAAAGCTTCATTCTTATGGTGCTCTCCCTATCTCAATATCAGGTGATCTTTGATTTCTGAATCCATGGCTGGTTGATCCAGACAAAAATAGAAGTAACGGAACAGTCTGCACTTCTTTTACTATGAAAATGACATTATTAAGATGATCTAATGGAATATTTCTTTTTGCACAGATTTTCAGTAACTAATGTATTGGCTCCTTGCCATTTGAAAAGAATTTTTAAATGCACTTGTGTATATTGTAAGAGAAAAACTTGCAGTTTCACATTTACATTTCATATTTTGCATATACTGAAGTTTGAATATGCACTGCTTCTAGATTACAGACCTTCATTACTATGGATATGATTTCTTCTAGTTATAGAACTTAGAAAAGCTGATTAGGAGATTCTGCCCAGAGTGTAGACTTCAGTAAACTCTACTCCTGTTAATCATTCCATATGGAGAGCAAGTCATCCCTCAGATGCTGCATTTGGTCTGCTGATTTTGGTAGCAGAGAATATAAATAAACTACTTTGTGACATAAATCAATTCCTGGGCTATGTTTTCTATTTTTGGTAAATTAACTGATGTCGAGAGAAATTTCTCGTCGAAAATTGAGCCTCACACAACCATTTTTCCTGATACCAAGTTATATTGGGCTTTTAAGTTTCTGACTGTATAAACAGTTATCCATGAATCATGTGCCAATTATACTTTCATACTTGAGCAGATTCCAGGGGTTATTTACTGGATGAAGATGGATTTGATTATGCTAAATTGACACTTCTGAGGGACATCAAAGTTCAGCAAAGAAGTTTGAGGTGTGGACACATTTTTTTTTCATCATTTTCTAACTTACCAATTTTGTAATTTAAGCTTTACTGTTTCTTTTTTTATATCTTTACATTTGACAGAGACTATTTGAAGTCTTATCCTCAAGCTAAATACTTCGAGGATGCAAAACCATGGAATGAACGGTGTGATCTTGTATTTCCTTGTGCTTCTCAAAATGAAATTGATCAATCTGATGCCCTTTCTTTGGTTAACTCAGGTTGTCGTATATTGATAGAAGGTTGTAATCCAGACCTACTGTACCATGATGTTCAAAAAGTGGCTCTTGTGTTCTTACATGCCAATAATGCATCTTCACGTGATCCCCAGGTTCAAATATGCCCTGTACACCTCAAGCAGTTGAGGTTCTGAGGAAGGCTAAAGTGCTCATTGCTCCAGCAAAGGCTGCCAGTGCTGGAGGGGTACGAGTAACATTCTCCTGCTTTAAACTCATTAAATGATTATTTATCTCATGTGGAAAGCATCATAGTCATGGTTATTTCTTCCCTACTAAATAGCACATTTTTTTTTTTTTTTTTTTTAATAAAAAGAGAAGCAGCTAAATGAGGGCCAGAGATGGCCCTATATATATAGTAATACTAATTAACCCCTTTAAAAATTCAGCAATACCATTTACCTCTGTAAGGATATCAAGACTGTAACTCTTAGCTGTTTGGTGGCCCCTCTATCTCAATCCGAGGGGGTAAAAAGTACTTGTTTGGATACCCCTCAATCAATTATTTAAATGATTATCATGTAATCTCATTCTAAAAATGCAGAACAACTTGTTCTGTTTTACTTTAAGAATGTTTTTAATCTACTTGATGCTGTTGTTAGACCATTTTTGTGAACTAAATAAGGATACAAGGGAAGACATTGGTTGGAGCTGACTCATGTAATATTAAATTGTCAGGTTGAAAACGAGCATACTTGGGAATAAGAATCTTCCCCAAGTCCCGAACTTGTTAAGTCTGATCATGGAAATCATATCCTTGATTTTCCACCAGCTTTGTTAAGTGATTGGATGTGTTTTATTAGTCCATGGTTGTTAAAATCTTACGATACACGATTCCTTACGATTCATACGATATGTTAAGAGGAACGATTCGTCTATCAACAAATCTTACGATTCGTATAAATAATAGAATTATGGGGTTATTAGGAGTGTGAAAGTTTGAAATATTTCGTTTTAATGGTTTTTAAGGCTTGAGTTAATGAGAATTTAATACCTTTCGATTTTTTGAAGGTTTTTTAGTTCATTATTAACTTTTCACAGTATAATTGGATTATATACTGGTCTTATACTTTTGGGAGTTGGAGCATTGAAATTTGAGCTCCAATGAACTAATTATATAGAATTCACTTAATATTGAAAGAAAGTCAGAGAATTACTCATGTCATTACATTTTAGACATATTTTACGTTATTCCATATATTAAATATTTTTAAGGGGAAACACTTATGAATCTTACGATTCTACGATTTGCGATTAAAGATGTATTAACAATTTACGATACGATTCGATTTTCACAACATTGATGCTGACCTCCTAGTCAACAATTTTTTAACAACTTCAAGCCTTGATGCAATTCTTCAGCTCATGCCTTTAAAGTCCTGGCCCTTAAAGGACCTGGAATTGCACGTAACCACTTTCATTCTTAAGGCACCATGGTTCTGGCCAACTTGGATTGGTCCTTGAGCAAACAATTGAATTTACTTTTATTTATGATTATTATTAGAACTCGTTTTCCTTTTTCCATTTTGTAGAAAACTGATAGCTTAGAAAATCAAGATGCCCCCATTTGCCACGCAATTGATTTTATAGTGGGTGAGGGGCAAAAATGGAAATACGAAATATCATGTATTTTTCCCTATATCACAGAAGTTACACATTAATGACAATAACTTTACAAATGAACAAAATGAATGGGAAATCATGCACTGTTGTGCAAATGGGTCTGGAGGTTCGCTTTGGAGAAAGATTCCCTATGGAGGAAGTTGTTAGTGTCTAGATATGGTCTATAGGATGACGGGGGTTGGAAACTAGGAAATAGGGCAGCCACAGAAGGATCATCAGTTATTAAATCCATTGTCAAACTAGGAAGCAGAGAAGGGAAGATAGGTGCCTCCTTCTTGAGGGGTCTTAGAATTTTAGTAGGCAGAGGAGACATGGCTCTATTTTGGAAGGACAGATAGGTAGGGAGAGTTCTTTGAGTCAGGCCTTTCTCAGGCTGTTTAGAGTTGTGTGGGATAGGGATGCCTTAGTGAAGGACTAAGAGATCAACGGATTACTACTTTGGTTTTTATTGAGTCGGTGGGGACGAGGGATTCAAATGAGGCTGAATTTCAGTATCAGGAGAGCATTGAGTATTTGGGTGGGTTTGGTGGGGGTGTGGGGGGGTTTGAAAACTAGTTTTTGAGGGTGATTCAACAAATGCCATTAAATGGCCTAGAGGCTTGAAGCGACCCCCATGGAAGATGGTTACCATAGTTAGAGAGATTAGGGTTCTGGTTTCGAATCTTGAGGTCTCCTTTGTTAAGATCAGTCGATCAACAAATGGAATGGCAGATTATTTTGCTAAAAACAGCATAGAAGGCTCCATCACAGGCGTTTTCCAGCTCTAAGATGGATATATAGCTTGTTCTTTTGCTTTGGATTATTTGTTCTAGTTTTTTTTGTTTGTTGATGTTTCTTTTTTCTTGTTGTTTGGGTCTAATTCTTGCTCTTGTTCTCTTTCAATAAAATTCCTAACTGTTGCTGCTCAAAATAAAAATCTTGTATCTAACTCTTATTAATAATATATTTTTCTCCGTTTTCGGAAAAAAAAAAAAAAAATGGATGGGAAACTGTTAGCTGGGAATTCCATGAGATGTTTGGTGACATGCACATGCACCTGACTTTCTGCAGTAAAATATTCCCTCATAGAAATCTCCCAACACCTCCTTAGGGGAATGGATTATTTGTTCTAGTTTTTGTTGTTTGTTGATGTTTCTTTTTTCTTGTTGTTTGGGTCTATTCTTGCTCTTTCTCTTTCAATAAAATTCCTAACTGTTACTGCTCAAAATAAAAATCTTGTATCTGACTCTCATTAATAATATATTTTTCTCCGTTTTCAAAAAAAAATTGGATGGGAAACTGTTAGCTGGGAATTCCATGAGATGTTTGGTGACATGCACATGCACCTGACTTTCTGCAGTAAAATCTGCCCTCATAGAAATCTCCCAACACCTTAGGGGAATGATTTGGACACCCCATATTTTGGATTAAATGACATGTTCATCTTGAAAGCATAATGATTTGTTGCATCCAAAATTCAAGGAGGGTATTTTTTCCATTTAATTCAAAAAAGACGGGGGAATCTTTTTTTTTTTTAAATATGGGTGTCCAAACCTTCCCCCTACTATTACTATTTTGAAAGGAGTTGCTATTATCATTTGTAGCATGAGAACAAACATTAAAGTCAAAATGGAATAATTTGAAGGAGGTTCATTTCCCCTTTTAAAACCATACAGAGCTGAATCCTCCATTTAGTTGAGATCCAGGACTCAAAAGTTTTTACTTCACCATAGTTCAATTTTTTCCTATAATTTCGACAGGTTTATCACCTATCATCTTAGTTATGTGCCAGCACTGTTATAAATTACATTGCAGGTTGCTGTTGGAGAGCTTGAATTAAATCACGAGTATAATTTGATGCACTGGTCACCTGAAGAATTTGAAAGTAAACTACAGGTAACCTTTTTTGCTATCTTCTTGTCTTTTCCTCATCTTAATCATCTCTAAACAGCAGGGTGTTAAATATGTTTGTCATACATATCCATCTTAATTACTTAATTACTAAGCATAGGTTTTATGTACTTCCAAGTCATCATGGTCGACATTGTCATCACCAAATTATTTATCCATCTATCTGGATAGACATTTTTTTATTAGATTTAGCAATTTCTGTAGGCTTACTGCTCATCTGATGCCCATGGGACTCAAACCTGCAACCTTTATGGTTCCAATGATGAGCAAAGCAGCAAAGGTGGAAAGCACTTTCAAGGCATAAAGGAATCCTAGAGCCTGAAAGAAGTCTTTTTTAGATATTTTGAATATTATATCTTAATTATTTATATTTTTCACACCAATGCTTATGCAACTATTTTCAACATAAGAATGAAAAAGACACCACTTTTTCAGTTTATGACCAACTATATTATTATTATTATTAGTAGTAGCAGTAGCAGTAGCAGCAGTAGCAGTAGCAGTAGCAGTAGCAGTAATGCGGAAGGTTTTGGATGGTTTAAGAAGACTCTCCAAGGTGCTAGTGTCATGTGGAGTTGTAGAGTTCTCTAGTGTAGTGTACAAAAGTGTTGTATGGAGTCTTCTAGAAGTTTAAAGAGATGTGTGAAATGTTGTAGAAACGTCTGGAAGTAATAAAGTCTAGAGAGAGTTTATAAGTGTCTAGGAGTGTAGAGATTCCTTGAATGTTCTAGAACAAGGTCTAGAAAGTTCATGTAGTGTAGGATTGTGACAGTTGGCAAAGTTCTAGCCACTCATGCTCCAAGCCTCAACTATAAAAGGAGGTGGAGGCTCATTTGCAAAGACAACCTCCAAAAGATCTCATACGCTTGAGTGTGGAGTCAAGCCAGAGAGGAGAGGAGTGCTTGGGAAATAGTTGAACTCCCCAAGTGTTGAAGCTTATTGGATAGCTTTAAAGGTTGTGCGCTAGCAATGAGTTCTAGCCAAGAGTATGAGAGTGTGAGTGCTTGCAACGTGTCCAAGCCTTGTACTTCTCATTGTGTTGATTAATATAAGTTTAGATTTGTGTTTGCTCAAGTATTGGTGTTCCATCTATCTCATTCTTGTGTTCAAGTTTGTGTGTGATTTGGTGCAATGTCTATCACTTTGGTCCAAAAGAGTGACCAAGTTGGTTATTAGGCTTACTCGTTCGGTGACAAACGGTTCGAGCAAATGCCAGCGGGATTGAATCAAGGAAGAATTCGCCTAGTCCCATGACATTAAGCTCTTTTATGTGCATATTTCAAAAATTGCAATCGAATCCTTCTTGTCAAGATTAGAGCCCTCTTTGAAAACCCATTCTCTTCCCTGATTTTAGATAATGTCAAAAGAACCATGATTTCTTGAATCGCAAGTCATCATCTTCTTCTAGTACATAATTCACAATTCCCTTTCCTTATTGAAAAGGAAAATCGCCCAATTGTCTCAGGAATCATAGAAAACAGCTTGCAGAAGTGTACTATTGATTTTGTCCACTTCTCAGCATCTCCTCTCACCTGAAAAAAAAAAAAGCTTTTCTCCTCCCCATTCCACACTCTCTACCTACCTAGCTACCTTGAGGACACCAAAGTGGCAAAGCTTAAGGTGCAGAATTGGAAGGCCTGATTTTAGGTTTTGTTGCCAAGGTTAAGAGCATTGGTATTCTTTGCATTCAAGGTGGAGAAAGAAGAGCTTGTCATGAAACAGAGAAGACAAAGGAGAGAAGAGGTACAGGTGTTGTTCATGGTGGTGGAGGTGCACAGTAGAGATGGATGAGTGCATATGGGTATTAGAAAAGGATGGATACTGGCACGCTTAGCATAGAAAGGTAGTTGGGTCAATACAAACATGGATGGAAATGTATCATGGTGTATTGAGGAAGAAACAGATTCATGGGTGAGAATTTGTTATTTATGGCTGTAGATCGTCTACATGTGTTCTTTAAGTCACATGTGTCTAGGTTTTTAGAGTTTTTTTTAAAAAAAAAGAAGGTAGCATTGTAGACACTTTTGGGAGATGAATGAATGAATGAAAAGAAGATTTTTTTGTTTCTCCCATTTGTAGAGCTTGGTGTGAAATCAAGGGACCTAATGTGGTTCAAGGTACAAATCTCTTTTCTTCTCTCTTTCTCTATCTTTCTCTCTTCTTTCTTTTCCCCACTTTTTCTCTCTTTTGCACCCTATTTTTGTCCCTTTTTCATCCAAACCCTAGCCCAATCAAACTAGGACCCAACCCCAACATCAGCCTACTGTTTGAACGTATTTGAGACTTAGTTTTTTGCCCAAAATCAAAACATAACAAACTCCAATTCCTTTTGACAAACCCTAGGTGGTCTATAGCCTTTCTTCATCCTCTTGGGTGACTGGTTTATAAATCTATGACCTAGGACATGGATTAGCAAGATCTGATTAATCCTTTTAGGGATTTGTACTAATGGCTTGCAATACGACTGATAGGGCATTATGTTGGGTTCATTTTTCCTTTTGAAGCTCTTTGATTACTTGTGTGTGAATTTGCATATTATTTGTTCCATTCTTTGTTTAATAGTAATTTATCTCTGTAGCATCCTATGTCAATTGTGGATATAGGTTGCATATCATTTTAGGCTTCACGACATATTTTTGCATTGTCATAAAAGCATTCATCTACCATTTAGATCTACCATTCATCTACATCAGGATTTTTCTAGTGGTTACTGAGTTGTGATTGAATGATCACGATGAGTTCACATTGTATCTTTAGATCCATATATCTGATCATCATGCTTCTCTCTTTATGGCATCAATCTAAATTGACATGATCTTTTATGGATCTCATTATATCTACATCTTGATCAATTCATAGAAACTCTAGATTGACATGGTTAAATTTTATGAAGTTCAAATTGTCAACATCTGTTATATATCCTTTTAGATCTTTGGATTCATTGATTAAGGGCCCATAAAATCTTCTAGAAATTTAGACCATATAAATTATGACATTTGATCCACTTTTAAATGTCAACAATGGAGGCTAAGCATTGTGAAAATCTAACTTGATCTCCTGCATCTTCCTCTATCAGGAGTCAATGAAGCAAACGTATCAGAAATCAATCAAAGCAGCAAGCGAATACGGCTTTTTAAAAGACAACCCCGAGTAAGCAAATGTTCTGAAAAACCAACATGCAACTGTATTATAGAATTACAACATTCACTCTGTAAATAGCTAACAGTCTTGACATATGTACCAATTTCTGCCTTGATTTAAACAACCAGAATGTGGGCACTATTGCCTGATGTTTGGGAGTTTAAAAAGTACAAAAGATCAAGATGTCAGTATTGCACCTGATGTCTGGTTTGTTTGCAGGGCCTTGGAGCATGGGGCAAATATTTGTGCTTTCCTAAATCTTGCTCAAGCAATGACTGATCAAGGATGTGTTTAGAAATCATTTAATGCTCAACGAACAACAAGATTCTCCAACTGGGAACTTCCTCATCTGTATCCAGAATATCCATGTAGAACTTCCATCATCAATATGATGCCATTGTGCATTGACAAGTAGTTCTTCAAGAGCCAACAGAGTGACCCATGACTAATTGACCTTGTATGCATTTTTGAAGGTGCATTATTGGAATCAGAGAGGAAGATGCATGTGTATAATTATATTGTAACATAAACGTAACAAGTTGCATATGCAAATTCATTGACTGTAGGAAATGCACCTGAGCGAGAGAGTTGCAGGAAGCGCCGCTAAAATGTGTTCCTACTAATGTATTCAGATTTCAGATACATGCTGCATGTTCAGTCTCATAAGAAAGCATGATTTAGAATAAGATACATTCTTTATTATACATTTATATGCACATAGGATTGTGTCCAAATTATGATCGTCTGTGTTTTATCTTATTCGCATCTTAAACACGCTTATCATATTGTTCCAATTTCGCAGTTTTTGTCACGTACTCCGATGGATGTGGCCTAATTCAGTTGCCCATACCATATTGTCATAACTGGTGAGTCACCAGTGGTGAATGTGAGGCCCAACTCCATTGTGCAGAAGTGATTTTCACAGCTATACATGAAAACTAGAAGAATTCTATTATGATAGATGAAAGATGAAACCTTCTTCTGACCCATTAACGCAGGCAGGATCTGTCTTATAATCAGCTATAATGCTAATGGTAGGTAGCCACACCTGGGGATGCCAATGGATATTTGAAAGGTCACAAAAACCGAATGACTGACCTGAATAATACTGAGTGGATCTATGTGGACCCATTTCATTTTAGGCCTGGGTCTTGGTTCGATCCATGTTGTGTCGGATCTTTGTTAAAATGGTATAATTTTATTGATGTTAGTTGTGTGTATAAATCAATTTGATTTATACCTTTGGTGCCTGCTCTTGGGTTTGAGGGGTCCATCAATGGATATGATATCTACAAAAATCAATTTGATTGAATTTTTAAGTAATAGTTTACAAGTTCTAGATTACGTCTAACGTTTGGTTCATAAATGCTCAGGTAAGTAGGTGTTTCGGTTTCATCCTAAGTGGGCATTTGGGCCCTATTTCGCATAGCTGTAGACATCTTATTTTCCTCCCTATTAATCAAGTTCCAATGGAGGATGGCCCAGTCTGGATTTTGATAGATACGTTTAGGTTTGGACTTGAATATAATCTAGTGGTACAAACAAGATCTAGTTGGTTCTCGTGATCTGAAGTTAAAAAGTGAAGGGGATTAAAATGGTGGATGCATAAAGTGATGGTCAAAGGATCATTTCTGTAATGTGTCATGTTGGGTTGGTCCACGTTATATGGATAAAATTCAATAAATTTGAATATAGTAGGAAAAAATCTCTACTCTATTTTTTAGACGCATAGATTTTGACCTTTTAATATTAGCCCATGTGTACTATCAAATTAAAATTTCTTAGTCTATTGCCTCAAATTTTCATATCTCAATGTGCTCGCATGAAAGGAAAGCCCTTTTATTTTTGAACTTAGAAATAAAATTTTAAATCTAATCTTTTGCAAGATTAAATCAATGAAAATTTTAAATTTATGAAATTGATGATAACCCAAACAAAGAATTCAGAAATAGTTATGTAAAATCCTACAAAATCTATATTCCTGCTTTCATATTCCTCAGCCACGCTTTCAGGATTGAGCCTAAATAAGAAGTGCCCGTCACAGGCTGCAATCCCTGTATGGATTTTATCCAAGTCAGTTGGATCCTTGAGTGATCTTAATCTGATCAATAGTCTTGTACCTGTTGTAGGTTACGCATTTGCCTGCTTTTATGGGTAATTGGCTACACAGCCGGGCCTACTTCACCTAGGGATGGGTTTCAGACAGGCCTTTTCCTGCATTAGATTTCATGAGAATAGCCTTCTTAGTTTCCATCTCAACTAAGATGAAAAATTGAGCAATATTTTCAGTCCTTCGAAAACAGTCCTGGGAGTATTAGGCCAAGTTAATATGTGGATGGTCTCGATAAGCCAAAGACCAGTCTGGCCCAAAAGAAAGCTGCAAGTTGGATGATCAAGATTTTCCAATATTCTACGGAATTCCAGATTCATGGAGGCAGTGACCAGAATCCAAAATCAAAACCAAATGATAAGAGAATGAAAAGCCGCAAGCAGACATAAGTTGTTTGGCTTCTCATTTGATGACATGTAAATGTACATAATAGTGATACAAAGTGAAGAAAATGACATCGATACACAACAAGCCAGTGGCTGTAGGGAAGATACTGGAGATTCATTCAACCCGGAAAATGATCCTCTCAATACAAAAAGATGGAAACACGTTTACCCCTCAAACAAGAAAGCAAGGAAATGAAAGCTTTTGTTATGCTTATCTAGATATAGGTGAAGACATCCCATATTGAAATTAGAAGAGAACGTCTTAATCATCTGCCATTAAGATGAATGCTCACAAACACCATGTTTCGGTTCACTTTCTAGAACTCTGAGATGGAGTCTCTGACTTCTCTGCCAAATAATGCTCAAGCATATCTTCTTCATCATCTGCCATTTCACAGATTGAGGGAACACCCATCAGAAAAGCAGAATGTGAGCGGGCCAGAAAGAATATTAAATTTCAATACTCATATTTCAAAAGAAGAAATCACCATCAAAGTCGTCATCAAAATCAATATCTTCTTCATCATCTTCATCAGACCCTTCTGTAATAGGTGCAGCAGCACCTTTCTATAAAAGAACAACTGCACTCAGGTTGGGGAATCTCATGTCCAAATGATTAAGAAAAGAGAAAGCAATATATTAAAACAGCTTTTAGAAGCTAACGTAGGCATTTTGATGACATGGATGTAGAATTTAATATAAGGGAAACAGTTAGGAATACCGCAGCAGCTCTTCCACTCTCAAACCACTGTCGACCAGTTAGTCTCTTCTCCTTCGATGCCGTCAGTGCCGAATCTGGCATTAGTCTGGTGGTATTATTGAACAGCAATCAGATTTAGCTTGACTCAATGAGAAAAATGATTTACATCAAACACATACGGAAGAGTTACTGCAATAAATAGAATGCATATTGATACCCAATACAACTCTTGTAAAGTTGTCCATGCAATATCCATGACAAACAAGATTGGCTGGTGTCCACATTCCACAGTGGAGGGACAATGCAACTTGAGTGTGGAAAAAATACAAAATTCAACTTTTTTTTCTTAATTTGAAAAGTCAGACACCACAGTTGAGGATAAATACACACTTCAACTTTTTCTCTTAATTTGAAAAGTCAAGGTTCAAGTATTCAAATTAACCGATATTTCATAAGGCTAAGTGGGCCTATGTTTGGCTTTTATCCAGAAAGGAGTTCAAGGGGCACAAATTAACAGATTTTTTTGAAGACCAGAAATTAACATATTTTTATCAATCGTGAGAGGGTTCTCTGTCTGGAGGTCCTAGAAGAACTAAAACCTTGGCCACTTGGTTTCCCCCATATCAAGACACATTTAAATTCAATGTAGAAGGGGCTGCTAGGGGAAAGCCAGGGCAGGCAAGAATTGGTGGGGTTCTACACGATCATACCAGAAAATGTTGTTTTCACATGTCATAGAAAGTGATACCTAAATTTTTTTTTATGACCAAGGTGTCCAGGCCTCTTAAAGCACCTAACTAATCCCCGGGCCATGTGCTAGCCTCCATACCCACACACTCCTGGAGAGTGGCCTTTCGAGATGGAGTGGAAATCAAACTCAAGACTCCGCTTCCTGAGGCGGGTTCCTGACTATGACTTCAACCCCTTCAGGTTATGATACTTGAATTTTCATAGGAAAAATACCTACACACATTCAATCTAGCCTTCACTGGCTATTCTTGTTTCTCTATAACAGCAATGTAATTAAAAAAAAAAGCATTGTAAGAATTAACAATATGGTGATGTGGAGTAATTTAGCTTACTTGGCTCGCTCCAGTGCTAGCTCTGCTTCAAACCGTTCTCTCCATGCAAGAAAAGTTTCAACAGTAACTGGTTCACCATGTGGTACAATTATCTGGAATTCAATAACAAAGAAGTTATGCTAATTATTGATAAAATAAATTAGAACCCCAGCACGGTTAAATCCAGTAGATCCAAATTAAAAAATAAATAAGCACAAATTCCAAATCAAAGTTTCAATTTTTGAAGTCATGATAAGTTGGTAACAATGAACAACATAAATAGAAACAAAGCTTTAATCATCAGGAAAAGAGGATAGACAATTGAAACAGTAAAATGTATGCTTCTTCAGAAAGTGGCTTGTTTACTTTC
This sequence comes from Chimonanthus praecox, assembly GCA_022113865.1. Classification (NCBI taxonomy): domain Eukaryota; kingdom Viridiplantae; phylum Streptophyta; class Magnoliopsida; order Laurales; family Calycanthaceae; genus Chimonanthus; species Chimonanthus praecox. Next base: position 5,063,671 of record CM039090.1, on the reverse strand, counting down.
TCATACTACGGTAGCAAATCATTTCATAAATTGACCAAACATTGAGAAGCATAATTTTTTAAGATATTTAATAAAAACCATGTGTTTAAGTCCCAAGCCAAGTTAATGGAAATTTTCATTGATTCATGAAGGATATGAACATATGAATTGATCTCCAATCTCATCAATAATGAGGCAAGACACAACTAGATCCAACTTTGAACCTGATGAAGGCATCCATGCACACCAGAATGTTGAATTAGCACTTTTTTTTTAAACAGTAACAAATGAATTCATTAATATGTAGAAGGTACAAATGAGGTGGAGCCAAGTATAGAAGAGTTATACATGGCCATCAGATAGAATACAAAGAGGAAAAATATTGTACGTACAGTACTCCCCAATCAACATAAATACAATAAGGAGTCTCCATCTCTCCATACATCCAAAGAGTATCGTGATCAAAATAGCTCCATGGCAGGTCTTTGTTTTTATACTCCCACCTTTGCTAGAAAGTCAACAATATCGTTCGCTGACCGAGGTATGCGTGAGGTGATACCACCCATCCTACTCAACCTCCTAATGTCCCGAAAAATGTTAACCAAGGGGAGATGGCATTTGTTGAATCGCCTTCAACAATCAGATAATTATTCCCAAACCTAGACCAAATCTGAAGTGCTCTCTTGATTGCTCTCAATTCCGCCTCATTCGGTTCCATAATCCCTAAAGGCTCGGAAAATACCAACAACAATATGTCTCTATCATCATGTAACACCCCTCCTATTCTTATCGGGACAGGTTTACCTCTTGCTTCCCCATCAACGTTGAATTTATAATAAAAAAACCCTGAGGGGGCGCTACCCACTCAACTATGGGTTTTCTATCTTTCCCACCTCCCCTCATACACCCTTCCCATGATAGGTAGAAGTCATCCAGAGCTAGTCCAGCAAACTCCTTACAGACAGAAAGCCATCCTATCAATTGCCATTTCTCCTTCTCGAAACCCTCTCCTATAGTCCCCCACTTATTGATGCGGAGCACCATACGAGTTTCCATATTTAGCAAGTTTCTATATTTAGATTTAGGATTTCCAACTTTTCATGATTGTATTTTTCTTTCATTTATTTGTTTAGTCCAATAGTTGGTTTTGTTTGGAAAAATTTAGTGATTTTACATGTAATTATGGCTTTCTAATCATTGGGGGTAGTTTAGTATTTATTTATTTGAAGGTATTTTGGTCTTTTTCAGGTTTTTAAGTCATTATATATATAATGTAACCCCTCCATACGGAATTAACACTAAATCAATGAAAATAATAGCTTTTGCTTTGTGCAATCTTGCCTCCATTGCAGGAAACATGGTGAGAAGCCAAGGAACCCTCGTGGAAAACTAGGGAAGGCGAGAAGCCACGGGAAAATGTGAGAATCTTCTTCTAAGATCCAGGTTTTTATCTATCTTTCTTCTCTCTTTTTTTCCCTTTCTTCTCTCTTTGTTGCCCTCTCTTTGTCCCAAAATCATCATATTGTTGTCCCAGAACCGTCCTAGTGCTGTCCCAGATCTGTCCCAGAAAAATTCCTGTTTACCACCCCAACCTGTCTCAGATCCCATCCAGACTCGTCCCAAGCCCTTCCCTATCCCAAACAGCCCTATAAACTGTTGTCCCAACCCATAACAGTCTCATAAATGATTGTTTATTGTTGTCCTATTCATTGAGATCCCCTATCTTGTTGTCCCATACCGTTAAGATCTCATATTATTGTTGTCCTACAATTTCTCCTTTCCAAACAGCCAATTTAATTTCTATTTTTTATGATAGATCTACATATTAATGGGATTTGACAAACCCCTTTGTTTTGAGGGACCTTTACTACAGATGTGACTTGGTTCGGATTGTCTTATAATCACTTATATTAGATTCCAAGAAGTTGCATGATTTTTTATGGTAAATTTCTATATTAATTAATTGCATGTATTAATTAGTATTTAATTTCAACACATTTTAGATTTAAGGTGCATCATTTTCATCCCTTTTAATCTTTAGGGATCACATTTAGGCATTTAGGGTTACCCTATCCTTTGTCCTGCGTCACTTATCCTCAAAGATCCTCCTATTTCGATCTTTCCAAAATTGTTCACGAGTCCGGGGATGGTACCAACCTCCATGCCACCTTTGATCTACCATGTCTGAAGAAGAAGAAGACGATGATGATGACGACAACGACGAAGACAGAGTGATAGCTACAGATTGTAGCATACAGAACCCTCTTGCAAAAGCATTTGCCTCAGCGATAGCCATGCAATGCAAATAGGAAAAGGAACAAAATACAGAGCCCTCTTGCAAAAGCGCCTGCCTCAGCGATTGTCGTGCAATGTGAACAGAAAAAGGAACAAACACCCTCTTGCAGCTAAGACATCCAAAATTTGTTCCACTAAAATTGCCACCACCATGGGAAGCACCCCTACAGAGCAAATGATACATAACATTGGCCATCTATGGGTCAGTGTCGCCTCAAAGAAAATATAGAGCATTGGTTATCTTAAGTAAATGATCTCACAAGTTTTTTAATACATTAAATTTCACAAATTATTTATTTAATTGCATCCAACAGTTATTAAAGAACCAAGAACAAATATCAAGAGAGATCAAACCTTAAACATAGAAAATATATCACCACAAAGAACTGAGAGTCATAGGCAGGGCAAACAACCATACATCATCTTTAGCTGCATCACTTTCCTCAGGCTCCTCTATCTGAGAATGATGACCATATTTTTCAACCAACCATTCTTTAGCTGATGTCACAAGTGTATAAACCATAGCCATTCCAAGATTCTCAGATGCCTGTAGAACCAAATTTGGGTAAGAAAAACCGATCCACATATAAGATAAGACAAAAGAAAGAAACTATGGAATCTTAACAGTAGCCACACATCATGCATTTATCAATTCAAGTTACATTATTTCAATATCAGGCAAATGCAGCTGGGTTAACATGTCTAAATCGAGCAAAATTGGCTAGGTTTTTACTCGCCCGCATGGTCTGACTCCGAAAAGGAGTAGGAGTGGGTTAGGGATGAGTTCGGCATTTTATGATTTAGGGTTGGGCTGGGTTCAGGGAGGAAAATACCAACTTAAATTTGGGGTCTTGCTGGGTTCATCTTTAAAAACCTACCAACCAACTTGACCGACTTATTGAGTAACCCTTCTTTCACCCACATATATATAGTACGATATAACAGATAAAACAGAACCCCTCTCTCAAAAAGCTAGTTCCGCTCATCTTTCTAAAAAAAAACCTAGTCCCACTCGTATTCCTTTGTATTCACCGCTAGACATTTTGCATCTCCTCCTACTTAGATTCCCTCGTGTCACCAGCAATTCTATCTCCTACTTTGCCTCCTCTGTCTTCAATTTCTTTGTGTCACCAATGATTTCTATAGTGATGCTCGTTTTTTATTTTCTTTCTTCTTTTCTCTTTGGACCCCGCTGACTTTGGCCAGTGGTTTTAACAGTTTCCTCATTTCTATTATTCTAAATTTCTAATAGGGTTTAGGGTCTAAAGTGAGCTTGCATTTTGTTGGCTACATTTTTTATAATGAAATAAATAATTAATTAATTAATTAAATACTTCGGTATTCTCATTTTACTGTCAATTTCAACAAGTATGCTTCTTTTTTCTTTTTTTCTTTTTGGTCACTGTTGATTTCAGTAGTTTCCTCCTCTCTCTTATCTCTAAATCTCTAATAAGGTTTAGGGCTTTTGCTATTTATTAATTTTTTGTGAACACCTTTTTAGGTTATTATTATTTTATTTTTTTGCTAATGCATACTTTTATTATCATTATTTTTGGAAGTACTCTTCCTCTTAGAAATATACTGCATCAGTTCCAAACTATTTGGCCATGCCACGAATGTGAGCCGAAATCAAGTCAGGTTGAATTGTAGGGTTCGGATAGGTCATGATCTTCGGGTTGTAAAGTCATGTTGGGTCAGGCTAGGCTTAGCGATGCATGATGTAGATAGTGATGGATTAGTAAACCTGGCTTGACCCACTCAAGTTTCATCCCTACGTCTAATGAAAACAAGTAACTTAAAAAGCGACTTTACAAACAAAAAGGTTTAAGATATTTTAAGTACACATCTCAACAGAACATTCAGCCCAATCGGAGAGGTAATGACCATCAATTGTATCCCACACTAAACAAATCAAGGAAAAATTTGCACCTAGATAATGTACATGATGGCTCCAAAAAGATGTTGGTAAAAGTTCTCATTGGTCATGACATCTTGTGCATATGCTATACAAGTACTTTCTCCACAAAAGCTTACTGAACTAATATTATTCTTTCTGGAAGCAATAACAGGAAGAATTCCAGTTAGAAGAAAATACAAGTATATAAAAACTATACAGTACATGAGTTCCATACAATCGTATCTATAACCATCACCATCAACATTACAGCTGCTTCCCCATCTACTTGTGATCATTTTTCTAAGTTCTTCTCTACCATCATAACCTATGTCACCCTTCAATCAATCATATCCTTGTTTTCCCCTTCCAACCAAGTTTTTAAAGCTCTTCCTCTTTTCTTTGTTCTTTTTACTTGCATCCTTTTAATTTTCCTAAGAGAGGCCGTTTCTAGTTTCCTACATACATGTCCAAACCACCTTAAGCATATCTCTCATTTTCTCATGTATTGGAAAGGTTTCTCTAATATGTTCATTCCTAATTCTATCTTTTAAGGTTACTCTACTCATCCATCTTAGAAAACGCTTTGTCATCATTACCTTATCTAATTGTTTTTACTTAATTACCCAACATTGATCATATCTATAAAAGAAGCCCCATTCCCTATACAATTATCACAAATTACTATGTTGTTCAATCCAACTGATACTAACATACCATTCCAAAGTGGAACCAACGGGGAGATTGTCGATCTACGCATGTTTCAGCAAGAAATCCACAATAGATATAGCCAATTTCATTGCTCAAAAAAAAAAAAAAAAAGGAGATACAGCCAATCTCACATGAAAAAGAGATACATTCATCGGCTGGCATAAGGACCTCATTTCCCATGTGTTTCAAAACTCAAGTCTTGAAGGAGGTTTTTCTCTCCCATACACCCAAGTAATAGCTTTTGCAAATCATCTTCAGTTGTTTCCCATCATATTTCCCTCTGAAGATTTTAAAACCTACTTTTTTTTCAATCTACTCCAGTACATTGGACACTGTCTCCTGTTTCAGCTGAGAAACTATTTAACCTTAAAATAATTTGACCTTTTTCTCATGTTACAGTAGTTTTGCTAAGCCTTCTAGAACCTTCAAACTAGCATTTTATGCAAGAACATGCTTGTTTGGTGGTGCCCCCCTGGAAATGACAATTTCTGGAAATCAATGTTGTCGACTTACATAGACCTCTCTAGATTTGATAATTAAATCTGGATCATTAGACAACTTTTTATAACCATTCATTTATTCCCTAAATTCAAAGAATAATCATTAGTGTCATGTCACCAACAGTCATCTGACCACCCCAAATATGATACTTGGTTATAACGTCATATACATGTCGTCCTCACCGGATCAGTGAATTGAATTTCCCACGTCTTTGGTTGCATTTTAGTGCAGAGAGGAGGCTAGGCCTAGAAAAGCTCCATATCATAGATCCCAGCCCAATCATTAGGTCTAAAATGGTAGCAGTTGGAAAGATGGAGTCATTTTGATATATACCCAAAATTCCAGTGTAAGAATAAAAGCTCGAGAAGAATAATGTGCAGCAGAAACCAATTAGAAAAGTATGCAGTCTTGCAAAAAGAAATACAAACCCAAAATAGAATTTCTAAATGATAGAAGTGGAAGATACCTCCTGCTCAAGCTTCTCTTTTAAAACTTTAAGGTCTTCTGGTTTTATTCCTCGCAAACTGCATTAAATTTGAAGTCATTGAATAAAAATCAGGGTCATTTTACAGCAAAAAGATAACCACTGAGCAGCCCTTAGCTCATATACCTTATCCTTCTTTATTATTATTTTTTTAATTTTGAATAATGGTAACAATATATGCCAAGATCTGTTATTTAGCCAATACGAAAGTAGGAATAAAATCAATAAATGGTTATAAGTGTATGTGTCGTGAGAAAAGAACAAATGAAACAAAGATGGCTGCACCATACAGAAACCATTCTGCAACATCCTCCATTATGAAGGAGAATATCGTGTAAATCTTACAGATATAGTATAACTCCCACAGGCTAGGTTCAGGCTTTACGTTTATTTCATGTTTCTGAGCTAGATGTCATGGTATGTCAAACTGATGACCTGGGCTGAGGACAAAATTAAAAACATTATATAATAAACCAGTCCATGACCAAACCCAGGCCAATTTGTCAGATTTGTTGAAAGACCTGTTTATCTGTTTCAGGAGCCCTGACCAAAATTTGAGGCCCAGGGATTAAACAGGACAATATAACGGTGGAGAAACTGGATTAAATCCACCTTATCATCAGCCCATTTGTCAGTGTTAATTAATGGAAGCCCTAAAGGATTTTTCAGGATGGGCAAAGGTGTTCGGCGGGTGACCCTTTATCTCCGTACCTCTATGTCATAGTACATCTGATGTTTCAGTTAGTATCATCCAATGGAGGAATTCGTGGATTCAAGATAAGCCAATCAGATATAGCCATCACACATTTGCGGTATGCGGACGATACAATTCTGTTCCTCCAAGCCGAAAAGGAAGAATTACAAACAGTACGAGCAGTGCTTAAATGGTTCAAGATATGTTCTGGACTGAAAATAAATTTTGATAAATGTGAATTGATGGGAGTGAACGTGGAACATAACCAATGTTCGGATCTGGCTACAGAATTGGGTTGTAAAGTATCATCTTTTCCATCCACCTATCTTGGTCTACCTTTATGCAAAGGAACTCCACGAAAGAGATGTTGGGATAGTATAATTGAAAAAACAGAAAAAAGACTTTCGCAATGGAAAAGCAAATGGTTATCTCTGGGAGGTCGATTTATTCTAATAAAGGCAACTCTCTCCAGTCTTTCAGTTTACTTTGTTAGTATGTTCAAGTGTCCTGCTTCGGTGATTGAAAATTTGGAAAGAATCCAACGATGATTTCTATGGAATGACAACAATGAGAAAAGAAAAATCCATTTGGTCAATTGGACACAAGTTTGTAAACATAAAAACAGTGGTGGAATGGGAATTCGATCTCTTCGTCAATTCAATGAAGGGCTATTAGGGAAATGGCTTTAGTGTTTGGGTGAATCTTCTTCAAGTCTATGGAAAGATATCATTCGTCAAAAATATTAACTGCAAAGAAAAGGTTGGAGAATACAACCTTCTCACAGAAGAGTTTCTGTCTTCTGGAAAGGGGTTAGCTAAGTGGCAAACCATTTGATAAACACATTAGATACAGAGCATATTCAGGTGAAGATATTTTGTTTTGGCGAGATAAATGGTTGGGTGAGACATCTTTGGCTTCCTTATACCCAACACTATTTGCCTTTGCAGAAAATAAGGAGGCTAAGATAAAGGATTGTTTTGAGATAATTCATGATAAGATCATCTGGGGACCAACTTTTCGACGTCAACTAGAGGATTGGATGGTGGAAGACTGGATTTCCCTGTTAAATCAACTGAAAGATATCTTTGTAATGGGGAGAGGACAAGATAAACGTATTTGGGAATTAGACCCTCATGGCACCTTCTCAGTAAAATCCTTTTGTAAGGAATTGTTACAAACAAGCGTGATCCCTATAATTCATCCATCAGTCTGGACAATGATCGCTCCATTAAAAGTGAAGATGTTTGGATGAATTGTGGGTTTAGAGAGAATCTTAACTATGGATAATCTACGTCGGCGGAAGATGATTATCATAAATGCTTGCCCTCTTTGTCTTTCGAACGCTGAGACAGTCAATCATCTGCTCTTTCATTGCCCATTCTCAAAACAGATTTGGGACAATTTTTTGAACTTATCCGGAATCTACTACTGCATGCCAAGGACATGGTCTTAGATTCTTAATGAAACAGAAATGATATCGGGGAAGCTCCTTCCACCGCATACTTTGGGCTACAACAGTACTGAGCATTGGATGGTCTATTTGGTTGGAACGTAACAAGAGAATTTTTCAGGACAAAGCTACTTCTATATCTTATCTGCAAGATCTAGTAAAAGTCAGGATCGCTTGGTGGATTTCAAGCTCAAATAAATATTTGGGCCTCTCAATTACAGATCTATGTAGAAATTGGGCCTATATCGATTCAATTCATCCTTCAAAATATACAAAAATTCAAATTCCTTGGGAGCCTCCTCCGATTGGAATTCTGAAACTTAATTTTGATGGCAGCTATCAATGCAATACTGGACTTGCTGGATATGGTGGGATTATTCGCAACAACTCTGGATCTTCTGTGCTTACATACGCTGGGACCCTACACAATGGATCCCTCATAGAAGCAGAATTATTAGCCTTATGGAGGGGTATATTAGAATTGAATTCTTTAGAGGTTCATGGAAGCATTGTAGAAGGAGACTCCAAAGAAATAGTGGGGTGGGCAAACGGTTCCAAGTGTCCTTGGACTTTCTTGGATAAAGTCGAAATGATTCGTCACTCTATCTCAACCCACAACTATCAACTTATTTGGTCTCCTCGGTCAGCAAACTCTGCTGGCTAAGAGACCTATTGGTCCTCTTTTGCTATTGTAATTATTTTATCTTTTATAAAATAACATAGTTATCTTTCAAAATATATATATAACAATATTGCTGGGTGAAGTGCATAAAAGGATCATATAACCAACCTTTTCACATTCAAAAGTGGTGGGTCATCTGGATATTTTTCAGTGTGAGAAAAAATCAAAGCCAATTGAACTGCAACAAAATTTTAGAATCATTATATTGTATCAGCTGGAACTTGAATATTCCCTAGCTCTAATACTGCATAAGAAGGCTCCTTATGGTTATTCGAACTTGACTTCCATACTGCACAAATGCTTTAAATAACAAAAATGCATGAAAAGTCTTACATTAATTAAATGAACAAACCTGGAGTATAAGTTGATTCATCTATATCATCCTCCTGTTGAGGGGAAAGAAGAGAAGTTTAAAATCTAGCACCAGAAACAAGACAGCAGTCTCAATCATGAATTATTCAGAACATCTCAATCATCACATGAAGGAGGTGACGACATACCTTTCTGTGTGAATAAAAGCATTTCAACAAGAATCAGGACTCTAATTAAACAGAAACTAGGACACTGCAGAAAAATAGTGCAAACCAATATTGCAGTATTTTAACATTTCAACAAGCTTCAAATTATAAATTTTCAGAAGCTTGCCAGATGGGAAACGAACTTTGTAGTCTTTTACCAATTGAGTAAAAAATCACAGTTTTACCAGAAATGCGATTGAGTGTTGTACATTTCTTGATGCACTCTTTTTTTTAATGAAATTTCTCTGTTACTGTTTCCAAAAAAGAAAGAAATGCAGAGGACCAATTAGGAGGAGTCATTCTTATAGTAGGACATTGTATCCGCATTGTTATATGGAGCTATGTTTGGCAAGAAAACAAGCAGTATGTTCTAAGTTGATGTGGAGTTTGTGCGAAATAATATCAATAGAATTAGAAACAAGACATAAGAGCATAGGGCCCAAAGATGTGCCTAGGCTCCAAGCTCCTTTTTGTCTAGGCTCCAAGCCCTAGTAAAAAGTTCAAATTTAGACCAATGCCTTACTTTTAGTTTTCACCATATGAGTTATTGTGAGTATTTCAATGTTTTGGGTGATCAAATTTTATTTTCTTAATATTTTAAATAAAAAACCCGAAAACAAAGAACATACATATGTACTCTGTCTAGATAGCTTCATAAAAGCATTCTTCCAACATTATGGTGACATAGTCAAAGACACTCATGGAAGGTACTGTCCGAATTTCATCACAGAAGGAAGTTCCACAGGGGTCTAATTCTAATTCTACCTTCATCACTCTAATTTCAAAGGTTGAAGGGGCTATGGAACCCTCTAAATTTAGACCAATTAGTCTCATGGTGCTCTTTATAAGATCAATGCTAAAGTTTTGGCAGACAAATCAAGGGATGTTATGCCTTTAATCTCTTCACCATTCCAACACACCTTTGGTCGCCTTTGTGAGAGGTTTGGATGGCATTTTAATTGCTAATGAATGCATCCATTTAAAAGACAAGGCAAGAGAACCAAGAGTGGCATGTAAAGTGCACATGGGAAAATCTTACAATAATGTTGACTGGTAATTTTTTATTTATATGTGACAAAGATTTGCCTTAAATGGATTTCTTGGATAAATGGTTCACCTCAGAGTTTTCTCACAGCTCAGAGAGGTCCCTTTTTTTTTTTTTTGAAACGCAGACTGTAAATAATTGTATTAAAAAAAATGTGAGGTATATAGACACAAGCAGCCTTGTATAAGAGCGTTATACAAGACCTGAGACACAAACAGTATACATCCAAACGGAAAAGGAAAAGCATATATACTATGCTCCTAAAATAAAACAAAACAAACCATGAACCCCATACACCCTGAGCCAAGTCAAAATTAAAATAGCTCCCCAGGCAGGCCTTCGCTTCTACACTCTAACCCTGGCTGGGAAGTCTGCGACTCTATTCACAAAGTGTGCAACATGTGTGAAGAGGATTTCTCCATTCCTACTCATTCTCCCGATGTCCCTAACAATGCTAACCAACTTCCAGGGGGATTCTTCCTGCCACTAGCCTAGGCAATGGCATCAACAGAATCACCTTTCAATAATGAGGTTGTCATTCTCATATCATGCCCAAAGATGGATACCTCTCCTAATCACCAGCAACTCCACTTTATTAGATTCCATAACCCATGTGTGTTATGAAAAAACTAGTAACATCCTACCTCTATCATCATAAACCACTTCCCCTTGCTGCACCATCGACATTAGACATACAAAAATCCACCTGAGGCCTCTTCCACTCCACATTAGGTTTCCTACTTCTTCTAACACCCCACTCCCCCCCCCCCCCCCCCCCCCCCCTCTCTCTCTCTCTCTCTCTCTCTCTCTCTCTCTCTCTCTCATACAATCTTCTCACGACAGATAGAAGTCCTCCAGAGAGCAACCAATGAACTCCTTATAGAGTGAAAGGCAATCCACAAGATTCCAATTTGCCTTCAAAGACCTCCTTTATATCATTAGGTTTCCTACTTCTTCTAACACCCCACCCCACTCCCCCCCCCTTTCTCTCTCTCTCTCTCTCTCTCCTCTCCCTCTCCCTCTCCCTCTCTCTCTCTCTCTCTCTCTCTCTCTCATACAACCTTCTCACGACAGATAGAAGTCCTCCAGAGAGCAACCAATGAACTCCTTATAGAGTGAAAGGCAATCCACAAGATTCCAATTTGCCTTTTCAAAGACCTCCTTTATATCCCCCGTTTTTCCTTCAAAAATTCTTCCACTCTTTTCCTTCCATATTGACCAAAAAATCACCATTGGAATCAACTTCCAGCTCACCCTCTCTCCTACCTACAAACAGACCCCCTGCCCACTCCAATACAACCTCCCCCACACTACTGTCTAGGACCCATGAACAACCCATCAAATTACGGAACAATCGCCAAACATCCCCCATGAACAGACACCTGCACATCAAATGGCCCACTGATTCCTCGTCCTCCTCATAAAACACACAACTCTGAGGCTCCTTCTGGAAGGAGACCTCGACCCTCATATTGCATTTGACAGAGATTTTACCTTTTATTGCAGCCACATAAAGACTTGGACTTTATGAGGGATCTTAGTATTCCAGGTCAGCTTACATAGTGGGGGTGTATTTTGACCAAAAGAGCAGACCATCCTTAAGATGGACTTTAACTGAGAAACCCCAGAAGGATCAATGGACCAAATCCATTTATCCTCCCCTTTCAAACATATCTGTGTTTCACCTAGTAACATCTTCAACGAATGAAATTGATCCGCCTCAAATTCCCTTAAATCCCTTCTAAAAGTTATGGACCATTAAGCCTCACCACTATCTCATTATAATAGTCGTTAACTAAGGCATCATTGTTCATTGCTACTCTAAATAGCCTAGGGAAGACCACACTAAGAGCTCTCTCCCCCACCCAAGTGTCCTTCTAGAAAAAGACCCTATTTCCTTTGCCCACCAAGATACTAAGGCCACCCTTGAATGTTGTGCCTATTCTGCCCTCCCCATTTCCTAATTTAACAATGGCCTTGACTACCGATGAACCCTCCCTAGCGGCCCTCTTTCCTAATTGTCACCCTCCAAAGTCATCCACCCCATATCTAGCGACCAACACCTTTCTCCACAAAGCTTCCTTTTCCGACACGAATCTCCATGGCCACTTGCAAAGCAAGGCATGGTTCCTATTCCTAATGCTAAATATCCCCACGCCCCATTTCTCTTCAAGGTCACCAAGTGAATTCACCTATTCTCCCCCTTCCCTTCCCATACAAAGTCTCTTTGTTGTTTCTCCAATTTCCTTGCTACACCCTTAGGCATCTCGAACATGGACATGAAATACTTGACTAGTGTGAAGTGACAAAAAGTCCCACATCGATTAATTCAAGAAACCAATGACTCCATATAACACTTGAGACACCCTCCTCTCCAAGGCTAGCTTTTGAGAGTGAGTTCTACCTCAAGAATGTTATCATGTCATGATTTTCTAACAGATAGTATCAAGATGGACTTGATTAGAGTCAATCTACCCCCCAGGGAGAGAGAGTTTTGCTCCAAGAATTCAATCTCTTGTCGACCCTTTCAATGACAGGATTCCAAAAGGATTTGGATCTAGGATTACCCACGACAGATAATCCCAGGTAGCACAACTCAGAGAGGTCTAAGATAGAGATCTTCTCCTTCTTCCTTATTTCCATTCTCATGGAAGAATTATGTGGACTGTTCTGGGCCAACCCATGGTTTTCACATGGCCAACAATAGTTTTGCCATCTTCCACCATCAAAGTCTCTGGATAATACAATCGTCTTTTACGAACACAAAGAAGATCAAGTTCTCGATGTTTTCAAAGGTTTGAAGTGTTTCCTAGATATCTTTGTCCCGAAAGACAATATGGCTAAAAGTGCGAAAGTAGGTGTTCTTTCATAGAAGATGGACTCGAGCTAATACCTATTTCCATTATTTGTGCTAAGGAACAATTTCCATTTCTTTAGACCTTCCTCTATGAGGGAATTGAAAGTATCTAGCCATGTGATAGCCAGTTGTCAAAAGATTTAGGCAAAACTTAGCACCTTGGAAAATGCCCTAGAGTAATTCCATCAAGCCAATTTTTGGTAAGCACTAGATTCAAGCATGTTTACTTTTGTATCCAACCCCCCATAATCATAACCGGCCCTAGTGAAGCTCACACCATCAGAACCCCTAATGGGGCATGTGGTAGGCACTACCCTAAATATCAAGGTTGTCGAAATCGTGCGATTCACGATTCGTATCGAATCGGAGGTTCTTATGTTACGAATCGGTATAATATCGAAATTAATTAAAAAAAATGGGAATGGGATCACCAATAAATATCTGACAATCAGGCTCTAGAAATCTAACACAAATACCCAATATTATTGTATAACATACTATTATTGGACACCATACAGTATAACTATATTGTATATTGTTATACAATATTTACATAATATTGTATTATTGTGTATTTATATTTAAATATCATATTAATATATTTTTATTCTTTTTTTGGATGATTGTTTGCATATTTATATATATATTGTGAGGAATTGAACAAAATGTTATGAATCTTACAATTCTACGATTTACGGTTCACACCCCTAAACCGATTCACGATACGATACATTTTTTACAACCTTGCTAAAGATATATGTTCTCTATTTTGTCTTTATGGTATTGATATCAAGAAATATTATCTAAATGAACGAAATGTAGATATTTACCCATGAGAATTTCTTTGAAATGGATGATAACTCATAAGAATGAAAACTAAAAATAAGGCCTAAGCCTAGGTCGGAGCCCTTGATAAGGGGCTTAAAAACTAGACTAGGTGCACTAATAAATAGAAAAATGGGGAATGTCACTTTAGATGGCTTGGGCATGTAAATAAGCAACTGTGAACAACCAGTGGATGAAGAATGAAGATGTTACAAGGTATTAAACAGAAATATGAAAAACCAGGAATGTAGTGGGAGATCAACTATTCAGTTTGGAATGGTAGAGAACATAACCCTGAATATGAATGAGCAGAAAGTAGAACCTGCAGCATGAATTGAAAATAGTTGGATAAGGGTTAGATGATGAAATGACTCATTTTTGTTGTGACTCTCTCTCTCTCTCTCTCTCTCTCTCTCTCTCTCTCTCTCTCTCTCTCTCTCTCTCTCTCTTCTCGTAATATAGATCTCCTTATCTTTCAAAAAAAAGAAATACAATCTATAGCTGCTCTCAGTCTCAAAAGATATAACCCTGAATTATTCAAAATCAAAAACAAATATTCATTTTCACCCAAAAAATGATAGAACCCAACAACCATGAGATTATCAGAAAACAATGATGAAAGTGGTATTATTAGTAAATGATAACATTAAAAATCAGATGTAGATACAAATTTTCAGTGAGAGCAAAATTGTTTGTACCTGCGGAGAAAGTGTAATTTGGAAACACTGATTATTTGTACTTAGCCCACTCATACTGGAGTCCGTTTCTGTCATGACATGCAACAGAATCAGCAAATGCATTTTACTGAATTTTATCCCTAAAAGGTTTTTTAAAGAGGCCTGACTTTGGATTTTTGAAAGAAGCCCCTTTTTAAAGAAACATTGCCCTATGTTTCTCATAAGTTAAAAAAGTACACTCACTCTGATAAAAAATCTAAAAAGACCATTACCATCGTTCATCAATGATCAATTGATGCTTGCCTTGAGATATTTTTAGACGTATATTTTAGGGCCCATTTGATGGTCAACACTACTTAAAATAGTAGAGTGACTAAAAATTATCTTGCATGGATGGACAATGTCACAAAAATCAACTTGATTAGATAGTCACTGATTTGAATTTTACGGTTTAAAATTTTCTGATGATAGGGAAATTAGTTTCAATCCATTGGCAAGTGTGACTTGGATCACGGGGCATGACATGTAGTAGGTGTGATGGGGTAAGATGGGTGATAAAAGGCCTCAAGTGGGCTCCATAGAATATTTCATATGGTGTGAATTGCTTGCAACAAGCACAAATAATTTTCAAAGAGAAAAGTATACCGTTAGTCAACATGATCAAGGGGCCTTCTAGAATTTCATCAAAAGTTATGGACTTCAGTAGAATTATAGGAAACTCAAGGGCTTCTTTCAAATAAATTAAAAAAATAAAGGATTTTTTAGGGAGGAAAAGAAAAACCTTTTATGTGATTACAAGAGGCACAACAAAGTTGAAAGATATATATTAGAAAAGTAAAAGATGGAAAGATCGGAAATCCGTAAGAGATAAACCTTTGATGTCATCCATGAGTATGGCCTGCAATGCTTCAATTTCCATCTCCTGTTCTTGAGCATGGTCTGTATAAAATGTTTATAACATGTAAAAGCATGCTTTCATAAACCAAATGACAAATTGAATGATGTATTTAACTGAAAAGATGCTTGTGGATGCTATACACATGTTAAATAAATAAACAACCACATGGAGAGTCATTTCTAAACTTGAACAGTTCTTGCATAACAACAAACAAGAATAATGGAAAAATTAACATTACAAGGTAGACCTACTGGTCATATATTATAAACATAAATTAGAAACCAGATTAGTGTGAGTTTTTCTTCATATGACACAATGATAATTCATATGCATTTAAGTAGGCATTCGATCACTTTTAAATAATCCATTCATGTGTATTCTCTCAACAAAATCATGTAGTCATTTCTAAACTTGAACAGTTCTTGCATGACAACAAACAAGAATAATGGAGATATTAACATTACAAGGTGGACCTACTGTCATATATTATAGAACACAAATTAGAAACTACATACCGTGAGTCTTTTCTTCATATGGCATTATATTTTACAATAAGTTCCATATACTAACAGGATAAAGCAACGATAATCCATATGCAAATAGGCATTTGACTACCTTTTAAGTAATCCATTTAGGAGACACACACACACTTTTAAGTAATCCATGAAATTGCTCTTCCAATAAAAAATAAAAATGCCAAGGGATTCTACTGGCCAACAATTGTTGAGACGGTAAAATTTCAACAAATTAAGAAACTCCACAACCATTTATTCAATAAGCCTCTGTTGAATTTAAGGAGTAGGGAAAAAACCTGAGGGGGGTCCTTACCTAACCCCGATCATAAGAAAACCAAACCAATAGACACTAAAAAATTCCCTGATTCAGTAGCAGGCAAGCAGCAAAAGTTGAACACCATTTATGTCATTGAACTCCTGATCCATTCATCAAAGAATCCTTCTTCATATAGAAGATATAATAAAATTGCACAAAACAAACCACCCATCTGGAATTCCTATAAAACTCATGTAGTCATATGAGTAAAACAACTTACCAAAAATCCAACACCCAAACTTGAGTGGATATTTGTCATTCACATTACGATTAAACAAATGTAAATATATCAAATGTAAAAATCTAATTCTCAAATTTCACCAAAACAACCTTCCAGCTCATGGGCATCTCATTTTCTAAGAGGGAGATTTCAAGAATGTTCTTCAGTTTACCAAAACCAACAAAACAACAAACTCAAAGATAGAACTTATGGCCACAGCTTTAACAATCAGCTTTTGACCCTGCATATGGGCAGGCCAAAACCCTTACATAACCACCAATTATATCGGTCCTGGATAAATATTTCAGTGAGTTTGGTTCATTTATATTCTTAATCTTTAAACAAATTTTAGCGTGTTTTGGGAAAATAAAAAAATTGAAAGTATTTAATTTAATAAATTTCATGGTGTTTTACATGTAAATAAATTTAAACTGTAATATTGAAGTTAGTACATTTTATTCAGCTGAGTTGTTCTCCAGATATGCAAAATTCAACAAACTTAGGCTCACTTTGCCTAGAAACCGAAATGAACTTAACCAATTATGACCAAAAAGTGATTGTTTTTCAAGAAAGTACTTTCCCTTACTGGGCACCTCATACTTTCTCAAATAAACATCTTTCCTAGCAATGCCCACCAAACCCAGATCAGTAATGAAGCCAAAACATGCAAGCAGGTATCAGAAATCCCCAAAGGCTATGGACATAACAAGTCACAGTAAACGCCCACAACCCTCCATCAAACAAGCACTTTTGGCGTCAAAATCTCCAAACCATTACCCTACGAGTAGTTCCTATCAAACTAGTGTCAAAAGATTAATCATGCCAACAAAACTGAACATTATCTGATAAGATTGTAAGCAAAAAGAAAGCAATCGAACTATAATAAAGTGGATTTGAAAGAAGAGGAACTAATTTAGGATTTGGAAAAATTACCAGTCATGGTTGCTTGAGCTGTGGATTCGACTTCCTCCCTTCTTTCCTTTCTCTGTAAAAGCAGAGGAAATTGTAAATGGGAAACTAATGAAACCTACGTTCAGTTCGATTGTTGAAGGGACGTTCATTTGCCTTGAAGAACCTTATAGAGATCGAAACCCGAAAAACGGGTATATCGAACCGATTCCAGATCCAATTGATAAACGGGTCTTCCTCGAACCCGCCATTAATGAAGCTTGTATGTATATATTTGACTGATGGGCCTGGCTTGGGCTCTTTCCATCAAACTTTGTGACCCATTTAACTAGCTACGCATACATTTCTATTTTTTACAATATAATTATATCACTGACTCTTTATTTCCTACAAACAATCTCCAAGCAGGTTTATAATTAACCATTTAAATGTCTAATAGGATAGGGTTTTTATATTAAAATATGTTATATGTCTGTTTATTTATGAGAAATGTGTATACATGTGTTTTTTTTCTTCATTGGACTAGTTAATTCACTCCTCACAGATTTCAAGGACTCCACTTGAGGAAGAGTCAGATGAACCCTAGGAGGTGGCGTAAGCTTGTCGAAGTACTGATATCTTAGTCTGATAAATTCTTACATTATTCTTATAGAGAAACATGTACCTTGATATTGTGATATTTTAGATGTATTTGAAAGTGAAAGGCTAATGATAGAGTGACACGTAACCTAATACGTCTTAGAGAGGTGATGAATAGGACTATCAACCTGTTCATCGGTCTTATCAATCTAAGTTGGTCCAACTGTGTTAACTCATTAAACCTAACTAACTTATCCAATAGAGAAATACCAAATC
Organism: Chimonanthus praecox; assembly: GCA_022113865.1. Taxonomy (NCBI): domain Eukaryota; kingdom Viridiplantae; phylum Streptophyta; class Magnoliopsida; order Laurales; family Calycanthaceae; genus Chimonanthus; species Chimonanthus praecox. The sequence continues at coordinate 5,045,346 of CM039090.1, read as the reverse complement.
AAATAAATCTTTTATAAACAAGCTTGATAAAGCAGAAGCTAACAATTGTATCAAACAATTATCAAAACCTTATGAGAATACACACTGCAATCCTCAATATCAATAAAGATATGATTGCATAAACTAAAACACAATGCAATCAATGTATCAGCATTAGAATACAATGAGATTGATTAATTAGTTGATCAGATTTATTATTCCAACTCTATGAGTATGTTTCTGGATATCAATGTGAATATCCAATATCAATATTATAAATTCAATCCACTTTTATACGGAGGTCGAGAACACCCTGTTCGGAAGTCTGAACCGAAGATGAATATTCTACATGATATTTATCAGATGATCAACAATACATGCACAATATATTTGCAAATTATGATTTAAGCATACAATGATTATTATGATAATCAAGAGTAATATTATGACATTACTTTCCTTTTTCCCTCTCGTTTCCTCTTTCCCATAAGAACAAAATTGAAATTTCATTAAATTTCTAAACCAATATCTTCTATAACTGAAATTTTGTGTTTCAAAATAGTGTACTTTGTTTTTTCATCAGTCTCTCTCAAAAGAGTGAGGAAATACTACGAAAACTAAAGAATAAGCAATTATATTGATATAAAACAATTCTTCCTATCTATTCAAATACTGACATTATTGTTCATTCCGTTAAAGCCTAGTGTAATTTTGGTATCAACTTCCTTTAAAAAGTCGAATAACTAACAAAGCATATCAAAAACGAGAATATGAAATAGTTTTATACATGGCAATAAAGGAGCCTCGAGTTCGACTCTTTTTATGATTAGATAGTACACAGGGTTTATGGGTGATTTCGTATATTTTTAAATTAGTCTCACCTTTAAAAAAAAGATGATAAATTAAATACTATTCATGACAGACGCTTCACGAACCATTTTATCAGCAATATCTTTATCTTTCATTTTAGATATTTTTTATATAGTTGTTTGATTTAGGCCCAACAGATGAATTGTTTATGTATATCAGATAGCACCTCTTGTTCTTTTACCCATTAGAGCATTATCATAGCAAATAAAGCTTCTTTTACCCAATAGAACATCTTCCTTACAACAAAATTTATAAATAAATCAGCCTTTTAGATCTTCAGCATATGTCTAAAATCGATCTTTCGATTTCACCCTTGTATTTTCCTGTAAAAGTTTGCAAGCATTATCCCACAATCAATACCGAATATTCATTGGCCAAAACACATGTGAGCCCATACAGATGTAATCACTTAAAATATGTTTGGACCTATATCAATGTTTATTATACTTTTTTTGAAAAAAAATGTTTATTACACTGGTAAAAATTGGTGTAACTCAACTGGTTATCTCTCGTCTCAAAAAATGAAAGGTGTCAGATTCAAACTCTCGTAGTTTCACATGGTGTATTTTAAAGATAATGAGTTCCATACGTGAGGGATTTACGCTGAATTTCCCAAACCCATAGTCCATAGCTATACATGTGGCATTTAAGTAGATTTTATTAATGGTGTTCAGAGGCCTGCGTTGGGCAGGGCTATTGTCGGGTTTGGGTTGGTCTATACTATATGGCATTCTGAGCACAATTAAATATATAGAACCCCAAGCCAGTGTATAGCTCACCAAGCTTTTTAAAGTTGAAACTCAAGCTTGGACATTTGAAAATTACTAAGCCCGAACCCTTGTTTGAGATGACAATAATTCAACCATTAAACATTGTACCAAATTTAGGCTTGAAGTTCAATTTTTAGTAAGTTGATCTTAATGACCTAAGTTACATGATTGAATTTTAAGTTTAAATTTGATTCATTTTTAACTTATTATATCTACTTATCTACTTTTTATACGATGGTCAATTTTCTAATTAATTTCAAAATATTTTTTTAAAAAAAGAAAAGAAAATACCAAGTGTATACACACCAAGGGTAAAAAATTCGGCCAATACTGTGCGTATCGTCCTATATATATCAGAATTTCGAACGTCGATATGTATAGTATCAGCCGGAAAAGTTCGGCCGATAGGCCGAGATCTTTGCTGAATATCAACCTATTTTTATTTTTTATTAAAAAAAAAAAAAAATATTGGCGTGGGCCTAGTTGATATCTCGGCTGATATTTATATTTTTAATTTTTTTTTTAAAAACAACCTTTTTATTTTTTTTAAATGAATTTTTTTAAAAAAAAAAAACCTCTGAGATTTTCAAAAAAAAATGAGGAGAGAAAAAAATCGATCGAGATCTCAGTTCTGTTGGAACTTGTGGCTCAATTCCACTGAAATTAGGAAGGAGTCTAGTTAAATGGGACTCCTAATTACATTAGGAAACTGCTAAACATAGGATACTGCAATACTGCTATATATTAAGGACATGGGGTTCATGGAAACTCTACCGTTTGGCCGAGTGCCTTCTGAGGCCACAAGGGGCCTCTTGCAGCAGAGGTGTAGTGAGGGAGATAGAGAGAGAGAGGAAAGATACCAAAAGAGATCTTGGGATCCAAATCATGTATTTATGTATTCTTTTTATCTATAATGAAATCTACACTCTCCTGTGGACATATGCCAAGATTAGGCCGAACCACGTATATCTCGTGTGTTCTTTCTCTTTGTGTGATTGAATCTGTATTTTCTATATGTGGGTATTGGATCTAATCCCTAACAGGTTCGGGATCAAAATTCGACTGGGCCGAATTTTCGACCCCTGATACACACATATAATAGCTAAACAGGTCAAAAAGCCTGATAGGCTTTCACAGTCTTCTTATAGAAGCCCAAGAGTGGTTATCTAACTAAACAAGCTTAAGAATATAGCCCAAACTCAGCTCAGCATGCTGATACATGTTTTGAGTATTCAAACCCATTTTTTATGACAAGTTCAAGCGGGTCTTGGCCTAGATTTATGCTAAGGAACATGTTTAATTAATACTCCTTCTGTCCCAAATTAGTTGTCCTATATGGATTTTAAAATTGTCTCAAAATAGTTATCTCATTTGGATTGAAATAGTATAAAATATGTTAAAAATGGATGAAATCATATGGAGTGCTAGCCTTATATAGAGAGTTACTTAAAAAATACAAATATTTCAAATGAGACAACTAAAATAGGACAGAGGAAGTATAAACTATTCAAGTTACAAGACTTATTAGATTTGATGTGTAGATAACTATATAAATAACATGTCAAGTGAAGTTTCAAAAGCATTTGTTATCGAAGCCCTGTAATCTTGATTCTTAAAAGAATTTAGTGCCACATGTCTTTAATTTTCTCATGACCCCCTTATGAGAGAGAATGATCATGTTATTAATAGTCCCTCATGCATGTTAATCAGTGTTTGTAAACTCCAAAATTTAAACTTGCTCAAAATCCAATCAACTTGAAAAAGTCAAACAAGTTTATGAGAAAAGCCTTATATAGAGAGTTACTTAAAAAATACAAATATTTCAAATGAGACAACTAAAATAAGACGGAGGAAGTATGAACTATTCAAGTTACAAGACTTATTAGATTTGATGTGTAGATAACTATATAAATAACATGTCAAGTGAAGTTTCAAAAGCATTTGTCATCGAAGCCCTGTAATCTTGATTCTTAAAAGAATTTAGTGCCACATGTCTTTAATTTTCTCATGACCCCCTTATGAGATAGAATGATCATGTTATTAATAGTCCCTCATGCATGTCAACCAGTGTTTGTAAACTCAAAAATTTAAACTTGCTCAAAATCCAATCAACTTGAAAAAGTCAAACAAGTTTATGAGAAGAAAAAAAACTTATAAACTTTTTGACTCGCCTGAGGCTGACAGGGCTGAGTTTTTTCAAAATTTTAAACAAAACTTGTATCTTATCAACCAGATTTTGGGCAAATCTCCATGGACCATTACCTTAGAGATGCTACGGTGAGTAGATTTGCATAATTGAATAACTAACTCTGTAGAACATATTCATTGTGAACCACATGGCCAACCTTTAACTGAGCCTACATTTTTACCAAATTTAAACTACTTTCAGATTATGCATAGCTTCTCTCTCTCAGCATGATGGCGATGGAGTCCAAGAAATATCAATTTTTCAAAAGAGCATAACATATATGATAGTTAAAAGCAGTAATTACTACCCAAAACCAAGTTCAAACAAAAATCTGGTGACCATTAAAAAAACAAATCCCTGATGAGGATATGTACTCGAGTATAAAAGGGAATAGAGCCTGAGCTTAAATTTCAAGATTCAACCCAAAATAAAGACAATCCAATAGTAGCACGATTTCATCTATTAATCACTTCCTACCACGGCCTTTAACATCCTGCCTATTCTTCTTCTTAACTCCAGACTTCGCCACCTGAAGACTCCTACGGACTGCACTCAACCTCGCAAGAGCTGCATCCTTAAGGTCTGGCCTGTAACAGTTATCTGCAACCTGCACCGGAAGGTCGAATAAACCACAAAATCAGAGATGCAAGGTAAACTAGCATTTGCTTTCTATTTCTTCTCCCGAGTACATATTTGCCTGGAAGCTGTTCACCCATGGACCAAGACATTACCCACTACTGTGTACAGTTCCATAATGAATGGGAAATGGAGCTTAAAAATACACTTAACCCTACCGTTGGATTTATGTCAGAAACAAGCTACTCTTTAAGTTGAGGTACATCTTAAGGATTGAGACATGCACAAGACCAGAAATGCAACAGAGTGAAGAAACAGAAGGACACTTTTTTATGGGGTAAGAAAAGACAAACAGAGAATGATTTTTTTTTTTGGACTGATCATGGAGAACATGATTTTACGTACTGCCAGAATCTCAAGGCTGATGATCATGGATGTGGGGCCTAAATAAAAAATGAACTTGATGGGAGGAATTTCCAAATTCCAGGAGCAACACTTTCCACAAAACCAGTGAATATCAGAAAGAGATGAACGGGTGAAGCAACATAGAAAAGTTAAGATGAATAAAGCCACACCAAAGAATCAATTTTCACTCCCAAAGAAGGGTCAGCATGAAAGCATATTTAGTTGTTTTGAGAATGGAATTTCTTAGATATGAAAATAGCATTTATTGTGGACAGCAGCAACCAGTGAAGGAGAGAGATGTACATACATACACACGTACATAAGAAATGCCCTTTCGTCGGCAAAAAGGAGCAGAATATGTTTTCCTATAAATCACTCTTAAACCACACACAACCTCATGTTCAAAACAATGTGCACTGCATTTTTGACAAAGAAGTGCCACAACCTCATGTCTCGATTATCTCGCAATTCTGAACAAAATATAGGGCTTATGGTAGAGAATAACTGAGGTAGAACGTATAAAACACAGTATAGAATAACCTCATGTAGAAGCCTCTTACAGGTTTTCTACACCAGCAAAAAAACTCAGAAAGGAAATAATGCTTCCACTGAGTCATGCGGTTTGAGTTCTAGACATTTCTTTAGACCATAAACATGACATGTAAAATACATGTCCCAAGTTCAGATCGAAGGACAGCAACCAAAAACAAGTATATTTCAATCAACTGCTCACTTAGAAAAGGTTTTCTCAAATGAGCTGCTCACAGTACCCAGATAATTCAGAGAGTGAAAATATTAAGGTGTTTCCACCTGTTGATGTGGAAAGGGAAGATATGTGATAAGTGGAAAAGAGCTCAGAAGCCAAGCGTAACAAGCACATTTCACTGAAGACCCCTCGTTGAAGGATCTTCTTACATGTTAAAAGCTCATCACAGCTCTTTGGACCTAATGTTGCTTTTCCAAAATTCTACCAAACATGAACAAAAATAAACAAGTGCCTGTGACATAGTGGGAAGGTGATCAATAATTTAACCATAAAGACTGCAACTAGAAGTTCAAGTCATTTCTTTGGCACCGTAAACATATATAAAATACATGTCCCAAGTTCATATCGGACAGCAACCAAAAACAAGTATATTTCAATCAACTGCTCACTTAGAAATGGTGGTTTTCTCAACTGAGCTGCTCACAGTGCCCAGATAATTCAGTATGATCTCATGATAAAATATCGAGAGTGAAAACATTAAAAGTGTTTCCACCCGTTGATGTGCAAAGGAAGATATGTGATAAGTGGAAAAGAGCTCAGAAGCCAAGCGTAACAAGCACATTTCACTGAAGACCCCTCTTTGAAGGATCTTCTTACATGTTAAAAGCTCATCACAGCTCTTTGGACCTAATGTTGCTTTTAATGTTCTTTAGAACAGCTGTCAAATTCTACCAAACATGCACAAAAATAAACAATTGCCTATGACATAGTAGGAAGGTGATCACTAATTAAACCTAAAGATTGCAAGTAGAAGTTCAAGTCAAGAAGAAATGGTTATGAAACCAATTTTCCTCCTCTACAATACTAAAAAACCCTGCCATAATCATCTGAAATAATATTAATGGAACATGATCATATTTTTTTAAAACATGTCAAAGAAAAGGACACCATAATTTCCTTACCTGGTTAACAACAGCCTTAGCCATCCGACGGAATTCTTTCTTCATGACCGACCTGTGGTGCAATTTTGCAGGTTGGTTTTGCTTCTTTGTCTTTGTTGTTGAAAGCACAATTGAGAGGTCCTTCCCACCAGGCTGAATCAACACTGTTTTCTTGTTTGCAAGCCCTACAGTTTCACAAGAGCATTAGAAAACCATGCGCACCATGCCAACAATGAAAAATGCATAAAATTAAGAAAGTTAAAAGACATACCTGAATGCTTGAAAGAGTTCACGTTGTAAAGATTGTTACTTTCCTTGCTGAACTTCACCATTGCAGTAGTGTTTCCAAACTCCTTCACAAGAAAGGAGTTGTTCTTCTTCACAATTTCCCAAATCAAATCTCCAGGAACAGTAGCCATTTTTTATCTGTGATGATCGTAAAAATAGATTAATCAGAAAATATTTAGCCAGTAAAAGAAAAGCTTAAAATAATAATCTAAGAAAACCTCACTTACAGAAGATTTGTAAAAAGAGTCTTATAAGGAAGCTCAACAATTAGGAAATCACAAACAGCAACAGATACACAGACAAGAACTCAAAAGCCAAAAAATATAAGCAGCACAAAGAAACAAAGACCATTGAAAAGTTCTGGAAAAAGATCAAATCTTAGACAAAAGATGACAAAAAAATTGTTCACCAAAAAATACAGGAAAGATTACAAACCAAGATACCAAAATAGCTACACACCAATGGATCGACCATTCTTGTGGTTCAGTCAGTTGCAGGGCCATGTTTACCCTACCCTATCTCTCATTAACCTGAATCACTCATCCTCTCAACCCCCACCTTACTTTTTCTTTAAATATAAATTAGCCACCCATGAACAACCATTAGATACTATTTTTCAAATTAGTTTTTTTGTAACATGGGTATCTCACCCCATCCATTAGATTCTATTAAACCATGGGATACCCTTGGATTGACATCTATTAAATGTGAAACTAAGAAATCTAAGAGTTACCCTTAAACATTGTCAGTACAATACCTATTCAAAAAAAGGCCAGTCCAATGCTATGGCCCACATATGAACAAAATCAAACAGATAATAATAGGCTAATTCATAGGGTAGCAATAGATGAACCGTTCAGATTTAACAAAGATAGAGTGAACAGATGACATCTGAACCATTATCAGCATCTGATAACTCCCCAAATCTACTAGCAATAACTACTAGAGCTAGGGGAAATTCCAAATGGCAATCTAACTCAAAAATATCCTAATTCTGTTCAAAAAACCCTACTTAAAGAAGATTCAGAAGAAAATGCATCTCAAAATAAGATCAAAACTCAGAAAAACACAAATCCTAACGACGCGAGGTTTTCAGGTGGTTTGATGTATCCATTGAGATTAGTCTCACTTCCAATGTGGAGTGGGGATACCTCACAATAGTACCCAAAAAAAATGAATAAATAAACTAATGGACAGCACATTCATCGGGGACGACATATCAGATCAACAACTTGGAGAAGCTCAAATTAGCGCTACTTCATGTAATAAATTTCGAAGTTACAAGTTGACTAGAGAGAACATCGGTTCTTTATATATGCCCTAACCATTGCAGGTCAGCAAGAAGAAAAAATGTAAGGAAAACACCAAACTAAGATTCATGTAGTAAACTCGGAAACGTCAAGTGGGATAGAGGAAACACATAATGTAGCATATTCGCCCAAACATAACATATGAGAACCAGATTAAAACCTTGAAGAAGCCCGAAGTAATCCATATTTGAGAAAAAAATCCAAAAAGAAGATTTAGCTCTAGAGACAAATAGGCTCATGCTAGATAACAGGAAAAATATAGAGAGATTGAACAACATCTACGATCTGCATCTAGATAATCAACGGCTTATTAAATGAAAATGAGGAAAATCAAAACCTACTCTTACCAAAGTGAGGATTTCTGCGCTCTTCGGCTGCTACTGGTCTCTCACGGAGCAGGAGAAGATGTCCAACCCTAAATCGCTGTTTTATAGGGCTCTCAAAACCCTAATTCTCAGATTGAATTAATGGAACGGTGGAATGACCGAAATGTCATGAGTGTCACACGTGCGAAGACAGCACACTCGTTGGACAAAAGGATGTGACGGACGTCTCTCGGAGATTTAAGTTCATCATTTGACTTTGTAAATAGAACAGAGATGAACACTATGTTCTCCCATAGAGAGAGAAAATAAGATGTATTGTATGATTTGCCATTTATATTATTTATGATTTTGTTTCTATTTTAAAGTTTTGTAGCTTAATAAGAATTTAACTACTGAGATTAAATTTCATTTAGAGTATGATGATGGGATCAATTTTCAATCCAAAACTTAAATTAGTGATTTGATTTTAGTGGTCAAGGTTTTACTATTTTTTAGAACACTTGATAATTTTTTACTATAGTTGAGAATTTAAGATTTGATTTTTTTAGCTAAAATTTGATCTGAGCTTAATATAAACTTTCAATCTCATCATATATATTTTTTTAATATTATAATTACCTTAGGAAAAAAACCTACCACATAATTTATATAACGTTACCAAATTCTCCACTTTAACCATTCAAATCAACAATTCTTAATTAAACCTCAAGCTAGAAGTTCTCTTAACTTCTCTCTTATCAGATAAGGAAGAAGACTTCTCTTACACTGAGTTCTTATCTAAATACAAGTAAGATGTTGCACCTTAGTTCTCTTCATTCAAACACAATTGAAGTCTACAATTTTACTTTTTTCGCAATGAGTTTTAATGTGAATCAAGTTTTCGTGACTAAATTTTTGATTAACTTGTTGAGTCGTGTTCTCCCATAATATAATTAGGAGTATTCACAAATTGCATTCGGCCAAACTCCCTTCTCAAAGTCAAAATCCAGTAAGAAACTGAGATGGCTAATCAACTCTTTCACAAAGTGGATTAAATTTGAAGAAGAAAAGGGGTTGAGTGGTTGATCAGTTGATTTTTTTTACTAATAATAGTTGAGTTAATTAGATTTTATCACTTATGTGAATTTGATAGTTCATTCTATAATGTCAATGTATAAAACTCTTGAGAGGTTAGTTTGAGGGTCTATTCCCATGCTTGTTTGTAAGAGGTCTTACAACAAAAAAATGGTCATTTCCGATGATTAATCAGGTGGGATGCTTGGATACCTTTTAACCACTCGATTTTAATGATTGAATTAGCATATATCTTTAAGATTAAAAGTGGTTGGAATGATGGCCAAAACACTCTTTAGGAAGGAAATGGGAGTTTTGAGTTTTTTTTTCACTCCACTCAAAGGGTCATTCTTATAGAGTTAACCATTGTGTGTAGGTCGAGAGGTTTGTACACGCCTTAAAGATTAACCGACTACTCTAAAAACTTAGACACCTTGGTCACAGTTAAATAACTAAAAATTGAAATTTGAAGGTAAGTTCCATCATTAAAAACTAAGTTCTATAATTAAAAAATAAGATCTTATTTCATGAAATAAAGATCAAATACTATCCTCACCGTCTTCTGAATTTACCAATCAGTATTTCTCTGGTAATCGGTAGTTAAAATAAACTAATAGCAATTATCTATCATGACGTTGTCACGCCCCGACCCGACCAGTGGGCCCGGAACGCGACTGATTTTTTTTTTTTTGAAAGATAGGGTAAGTAAGCTAAACTACAAGCACTTTTACTGGGCCGGATCAACAGTTAGGCCCAGCGGTTACACATCAGCCCATTGAGTGGACTCAAACATGTACCATATGCCTGCCTCCAAAAACAAAGACATAAACAATCATCAACACATAACATAATCAAAATCAAACCTCATTAATTAATCATATCATTGTCTAAATTGGCAACATAGCCGATTACAACGATCAAATACAATTTAAGTACCACATCCGGTACTTAATACAAAAACAATGGTTCCAAGAACCAACTGAAAGAGATCAGGGCATTCCGCTCCGGGGGAATCCCAAAACAATGTTTTAGCTCAAACGCCCTAAGCCTGAAAGAGAGGGTCCTCCTCCTCGGGTTCACCGCCTGAAAGGTGAGTGGTGTGAGCAATCTAGCCCAGTGAAGGATAATTAACAATGCACATTAAGTAAATAGTAAAACAGGTTAACAACAGTTCGATATCACATGCTTGATAACAGTAAGCATAATCTCAAATAAAATAATAATACCATTAGACTATCAATCACTGCCATTATCCACCGTAACGCCTGCCGACTATACTGAGACCAGTATTAAGTCCCGACACGGTCAAAATACATCCTTGCAAGTACATCTCCGGCTCTTAAACGTAGCCGATACTGACACCCTCAAGTCAGCAACTGACGACAGCATGGTCCGCCCATGGTCCAGTAGACATAAACCATCTCTCATATGGCCGATATTGGTTCAATAGCCCAGGTACGTGGAAGCAGTCTTACATACACATACGGTCAACACCGTAATATCATAGCACTGTTACCATAGTGCACCATGTATAGGCACATGAGTGGGTTCATCAAAACCGAAACCACTCATTGCTCAGAATAACACTTGTTTACAAAATCTGCAGAGTTAAGTTCCCTCACCGTGATCGTGTGGTTTCGCGGTCTCTGTCAAACAACATACAAGTGCACGATCAATATACATACAAATACGTACACATACGTAGTATTTTGGAAATCACACGTTTTCCCACAAAATATCCAGGGTTAATGGAAATGAGTCTCCTACTTGGTTTCTATCCTTTTTAAATTATCCACAAGTTAATAATATAATAAACATAAGGGGCTCAGTCCAAACTCATATTGTCTTCTGGGCATTGACCAGATTGACTTATTGAGTAAGGTCTAGATCCTCGGGTCACTTCTCGGTTGTCTTCTGGATATGGACCAGAGCTGACATTTTGAGTAGGCCTCGAGGTCACTCAGTGCCCGACTATAGTGTCGGCCTGAAAGTGAATCACTCAGTTCCCGACTAGTGTCGGACTGAAAGCGTATACAATAGTATTTAGACTATAAATAATAAGAGAAAAATGGGTTAGTACAATTTTAATTAACAGAGGGGGGGGTATATACTACAATAATTAATCAAACACATCAAATAATCAGAAATCAAGATTAAAACAGTAATCAATAATATTTTATTCAATTAAAACTGTGTTCCTCGGATCATCACTTCGGAACAAGGGTACAGTGGCTTCGGATCATCCGAACCACCTAAAACTGAGTCACTGGCCTCGGACCTTGAGGCGTGACTTCGGATCGTCCGAAGACTGGGTCTCGGACTGTCCGAAGTCCAATCCGAAACAGGAAAACAGAAAATAGAGGTCTCGGTGGGTCTGAAATGCTCGGAACGTCCGAAGACTGGGTCTCGGACCTTCCGAGAGGGTCGGTCCTTCCGAGCTGGGCTCGGTCCTTCCGAGCTTGGCTCGGTGCGTCCGAAAGAGGTTGGGCTCGCCTCGGCGGTCTGGGCTTCGGGTTGAAGCTCGGAACGTCCGAGGGTCACAGCTCGGACCGTCCGAAGATCGGCTCTCGGACCTTCCGAGAGTCGTCTTCTCCACTGTCTGCAACTGCAGACAGTGACGGCGGAAATACACCGAAATGCGATTCCAGAAAGGGAGGGCTTCCCGGATTCGTTTTTCACATCGGTCTGGTTTGATGGACTCCTCTGGGAGTCCTCTTTACACAGGGATTGGTTTGGAGCTCAAAAGCTCAAAGGGCCATTCGATTTTAAGGGTAGATCATCACGGGTACATGAAACCCATGGTTTTCCTTAAAACTTTGAATCGGTTTTTCTCCATCAAAACGGGGTCAATTTTTGATTTTCTGGATTCTAAATTGGTTAGAATTTAAAAATGAATACAATGGATACCTTAGTTCGGAAATTTGGATTGAAATTCGGGTTTTTGAAAAATCTTCCACTTTGTTACCGAGAAACAGAAGCTCAGCAGGTTTCGGCCGGGTTTAAAACAGAGAGCAGGGAGAGAAGAAAATGCTGGGAATTCAAACCAAGGAAATTGCCTGAATTTATAGATTTCCAACCGAAAAATCGGCTGAAACCGATGGGACATGACGACGGGAGGTGATGATCACCGCCGGAAGAAGGGCCGAGCGGCCAGTGCACGCTGGCGTGTGCAGGCTGCTCTGCCTTTGCAGATCAGTCCCTGGTATTTTCACAAATTGCAGAAAGGTCTTATTTTAAAAGAAATCGATTTTTAAGACTAAAAGCACTAATTTAAACATTCAAAACTTGATCCAACCGTACAGATGGGTTGGGTTTCAAAAATCTAGGTCTTCATAAAAATTTCAGATTTTATTTCTTATTAAAAATCATTTATTTAAATAAAAATCATATTTTACCCATAATTACTTAATTAAACAAATGTAAAAATAACTAATTTGTAAATCTTATTTTCAAGTGAAATGAAATATCTAGATTTTTCTTAAAATGATCTAACACTCGGTACCATTTTCAAAATTTAACTCCTTCCCGAAAATATTTTTAAATAATTAAAACTCTCTTTCGGGCGATATTTAAATATCATTTTCTGAAAAATAAATTCATTTTAAACTTAGAATGCAAATCATTCAATAAGGAGAGTATTATCAATCAATGAAAATCACCAAATCACACCAATCATGAAAATTTACACGACAAACGGTAAAATTACCAAAATACCCCTCCAGCTCGATGGGCTGGATCACTGAGCTCACGGGCTCGGATTGGGTCTCGCTTGGGCTTTCCTCAAAGCCCTGACTGAAAACCTCTAGATTAACCGGTTAAACACGGAAATTAAGCTAAATTACGTCTAATCCGGGGCAGGGTATTACAGACGTGGTATGCTATCAATAAAACAAAAGCATTCATAACTTTTTTAATGATCCATATTGATTTTAATAATTCATTGGTCAACTTTTTCACTTAAATTCTCTATTCCCATCTATTTAAGCTTCATTGACATTCGAAAAAAAATCTTTATTTCTTTTTCTTTTAAAAAAATAGCCAAACATCCAAATAGCCAACACCTAAATTCTATGTAGATGGGCTAATAATAATAAATAAACTTTTAATGGAGTGAAATGTCAAGTTCTCTAAAGCCATGACTTTATAAATGGACGGTCAAGAAAAGAGAATAAATGCATAAATAAAGATGAGCGTGACATTCTACTATTTTTAACTTTAGTAGTGGAGGACAATTCACACTCAGTGGAAATGAGTTTAATTAGGGTTGCATTTGGATGGAATATTTTTGTTTAGTAATTAAGGAATAAGGTAAAATATTAATTTTTTAAATTTTTTTTTTTTACATTTGAAAATCATTTTCAGAGGATCCCTAATATTTGAGGTAACTCCTAGTCAAAATTAATCCCAAGAACCCCTATGAATTTTACTTCTCATCTAAAGGCAGCCTAGGGCTCTACATTTTGAGATCTCACTATCCTTCTTAGAAAAGTTTGCATGAAATGAAATGACCATCCGCAATGGAAGGTGTCGGATTGATCGCTAAAATTCATTTCATGAATTAAAAATTTTGAGTTCGATTTTGCTCTATCTTAAAGGATCAATTTTTTAGAGTTATTCGGTATATTTGCATGGAGGATTATATATGTTCTAAGGATTAATCAAATGCCACGGCCTCATCAATTTTTAATATGATTTATTTATCGCCACTCAATTAAATTCAGAATTTATTATTAGACATCTAGTATATTGATAAGAATTTTAAATTTAAATATGAAAACTTCTACTTCAAATGTCTCATTTTATTTGAATTTGAAGAAACATTTGATATTGAAATTCTTTTAAAGTTTATTATTGACAATGAAAACATTTTAGTGCAATAATGAGTTTTAATTAACATTCTAGATTTCTTGTATATAAAACATGGAAGCATTCGGAAGCATAATCTGTAGAGAAATGTATAGTCAATTAAAATATACCACACCATTATTTATATTTTTCAGTGTTACAACAAAATATATATAAAAACTTAATTAGAGGTATTTTGAGCTAAATTATATATTTTTTCATCATTATTTTAGCTAGATTGTAATTTGAAACAAGTTTAATTAGAGTTGGCATAGAGAAAACTCGAAAAAACATTTACACTAATATTGACTCGGGCTTGAGTTGGGTTTAAATTTGGGTCAAACCCTGTTTGGTATATAAAAGTCCAAATTTGATTCAAAACTTTGTATCTAAGCCACATTTTATAAAATCTATTTTTTTTATTAAATATTGCACACTAATATTAGTATTTATATAATATATGATTTGTATTTTATATAGTAATATCAAATCTTAGACTCGAAATTAAACTCAACTCTGAAACATATAATTTGCATTAATTTCAACTTCATTTAAATAGGCCAAAAACTTAACATGCCCACTTGATTTGCGTCCTTAATTAAAAAATATATCAAGAAATGTAAATACAATCAGGGGTTTAAAAAACACCCTGGCCGATATATATCGGCCGATAATTTTATCTCTCCTCCGATATCGGCATTTCTCTCTCCTCCGATATTGGAACCGTGAAAAAACCGCAAAAAACCATGACGAACAGTGAAGAACAGCAAAAAAAAACTGCAAAAAGCCTCAAAAAGCAGTGAAAGCCGTATCAGATGAACCGTGATAAACCGCAAAAAACCATTAAAACCCGCAAAAAACCGTGGAAAAATCGTATCGGTGTTTAAAAAAAATAAAAAAATAAATTTTAAATGCCGATATTTATGAATATCGGCCGATATTGTGACCGATATTTCAGACTGAATATCGGCCATAATATTTTATGTACGGCCGATATATATATCGTACCGGCCGATATTTCGACCTTAGAATAGAATTACGTTTCTTTGAACATGAAGGTAAAAGTAAAATTAGAGTCAACTATCAAATTCATTTTAAATTTGTAATTAACAGAGCTAATATTATATTTTTTTCATTCCATCTAAGATTATGACTGAGAATTTTTTCCTAACTGAAGCCAAACTGCTCAAGTTTAAATCAAATTAATTTAGATTATCAACTCAAACTCATTTATAATTAAAATAAATAATTTATGGATTTAATAATTTAACGAGAAAGAAGTGAACCTCTAGTTTTTTTTTTGTTTTTGTTTTTTTACTAATTACATATTTAAAATGGCCAATCAAATCAGGAAATGTGAACCCCACTTCGGTCACGAGCATTCTAAAAGACCTTCCACAAATTATCGGAAGTTGGAGAGAAGAAAGAAACGAAGATTTGGAGAGAAGATTTCAGGACAAGCAAAGGAAGAAAAGGTGCTGAGATATTTGGAATTTTTTCTTCTCTTCTCTCTCGATCGGGTCTATCGTTTGCAGGCGGGAATGGATTTGCTTCCGACGGAGACTCCTTCGATCGCCCGAAGACACGGGTTTAGATCGCTTAAGCTGGTGAACGTTTCCGTGGACGATCTTCTTGCAGAAAAACCGGTCGGAGTCGACTATGGAAGGCTCGAAAATGGACTATTTTACTACGTCCGATCCAATTCCAAGCCCAAAATGCGTGCTGCACTCGCTCTCGCAGTCAAGGTTGGGTGAGTGCCGCTCCATTTTTTTTTTTTTAAATTTTTTCACAATGGATTGAGTGTTGTGTGTCTTATATATCATTTAGAAGGAATCATTTTTTGTGATTCTGTTGGAATTGGGAGAATATTTTCAGAGTTGGTTAATGTGGGTGTGCTTTGGTTTTTGCTGCAATTCGACATTGAAGTGGGAGTTTTTTTTCAGCTTTTGAAAGTTAAGATTTTTCTTTCTCACACGCCACCCAGATTTTGAAGTTGGTTATCCTTTTTTTCTCACATTTCCATTGAAATGGAGGCATTTATTTTTCGTTTTTCAGCATTTTTAGAAATGCGTTCGATCTGGATTTGCTGTAATTTGTTATTCTAGAGGAAAAGGATTCCATACCTCCTCCCACTCCATCCCACCCCGTAGTTGTCTTGAATTGGCGAGATGATTTTTTTTTTTGCCCGAATTTGGGCTTTGTGGGTTTTATTCGGTTTTTGCTGTAATTCTACGTTTCATTTTTCATGTTTTAAGGATTGGGTCTTATTTGAAAGGAAATAAAGGTTTTTTTTTTTCTTCTGTTGAAAATGGAGTATTTCATTCAATTTTTAGAATTGGGTTTAGGGAATTTTGTTTTCTTCCATTTCTCAAGGAGGAAGCCTTGGGTCCTTCATGTGTTGGTTTTAAATGAAGCCAGAGTGTAGAACTGAGCGATTTATCTTTGAGAATTTAGATGCTATTTTGCTATGAAGATCAAATTGATTGGCTTTCCGTAGAATTCTTCAAAACTTGTGATTTAGGTTTTGTATTCTTCAATTAGGCTTTCTTTTATAATGCCATGCTCCAATTGGATGCTTGGGAAAAAAAGTATTGTCCTGGAAAGTGACAAATTTTTAACTCAAACAGGTTAAATCCAAATGGTTCAAAAGTAGGTCTGCTCCCAAATGGTTCAAATTCTTATGTTGATTATGAACTTGAGCAACCTTGACATTTTCAATAAGAAAAAAGTTCACCAAAATGATTGCTATATTTGATTTAAAATGTTCTATTGTTACTCTTTTATTACATTTACACTATTTACATGTTTTTAATGTACTTCCATATTTATATAATTTGCGTAGTTGTACATGTGTCTGTGTAGTGCTTTACAAATTATCAGATACCTCGCATCCATTCCAATATGACCATGTTCAACTTATGTGGAATAATAAATGTGTTTGGCTCAATGGAAAAAATTGAATGAACCAATTTAATGGGTTATGGCAGCTCAGTTTTGGAAGAGGAGGAGGAGCGAGGGGTTGCTCACATAGTTGAACATCTGGCTTTCAGTGCCACTAAGAAGTATACAAATCATGACATCATTAAATTTTTGGAAAGCATTGGTGCTGAATTTGGTGCTTGCCAGAATGCTTCGACATCTGTTGATGAGACTGTATATGAATTGTTTGTTCCTGTTGACAAGCCTGAGCTCTTATCTCAGGCCATATCGGTCTTGGCAGAATTTAGCTCTGAGGTACTGGCACTGTATCTTTATGTTTTTAATTGATCCATTGCTTTATGGTTTCTATCTTAGTATTAAGTCTTAAGTCAATTGTTGCGTATGGGGCAGATTCGAGCTTCAGCAGATGACCTTGAAAAAGAAAGAGGAGCTGTTCTGGAAGAATACAGAGGGGGGAGGAATGCTGCTGGGCGGATGCAGGATGCACATTGGGTTCTGATGATGGAAGGATCTAAGGTTTTTCTTTGAAAATTTAAGATTATTCTTATAATGTCCTTCATTTCTTTAAAATTGCTTGTGAAACGCTTCATTATGTAAGTTCTTGGACTGTTAAAATAACTGCATGAAACAGGAGAGTGACAGCATGAGGTTTGTATGGAAATCTCCATGTCACTGCGATTGAATAACTATATTGTCACAAGCTGTTACCCAGCGATGTCTGGAGAATCATTAGTATGTCCTTAGCATCATCTGCATGCTCTGAATTAACTGGAAAATATTACTATTGTGTCTCATTTTATGGTGCATAGTCAACCTAATGGATTGAATTCTCCCCTCACACCCACCCACTCTCCGTGAATTGCACCTATACTCAATTTGACACCACTTTGACTTTTAAAGGCCATTGATCTAACTCAATGGATTTGCACCGTTAGATAAATATGAAATTTTGAGGGCTTAAAAAGCATGACTTCTCTTATCTAATTAAGATGAAATTTATATACATCTTAATACTTATAAAAGTAAGAACTTTCAAAATCACCCATCGATGTGGGCCAAAGTGGTGCCCATTAGCCGTTTGCACTCGTTCGTAGGGGAGAGCTCCTATGTATGTATGTTATGTTATGTAATGTCATGTTATATGCGTATATTATATGTGCTTGGGCTATTCTTGGGTATGTCCAGCTGTATTAGAAAAAAGCACACTCTCTTTCTTGGACCAATGGTAGGTGTCTGTTATTTAGATCACATGGGTGTGAACACCTTTTTCAAATAACTTTTCAACTATTTTGTCCTCTTGTATGATGTTGAATGGGGTTTTGACTACACTTGGGTTTATTTAAGTTTTCCCATAGATTAGGTGTGGTCGATCGCATCGGTGCACCTGGTCCATTTATTCTCTCTCTCTCTCTCTTTTAAATTTTTGTCAACAACATAAAAAATCTAACTGTATGGATTGTAAGTAGACTTGATAGACTATAAGTGGTCCAACTTATAGCCCAAAACTCAATTACTAGACACTTGGTTTCAATGGTCAAAAGTATCAGACATCCTTGAAGTTTGTGCCTAGAAATGGACTGACCATAGGTTGACTAAGTAAACCGGACCAAATCATAGAATTCTTCCTGTGCAAATGGACCAAAATGGAGCCAATCCAAAACCCAGTTGAAAGTTAAATATCCAAGAATAAACGGACCCAAGCCCGACAAAAAGCCTAAGTTCAATCCAAAGCCCAAAGATTAAAACTTTGTTAAAATGAATAGTGTTTGACTAGTCGAACATCCTGCTCGACCCATTGAGCAGGATGTAGGTTCGATTAGTCGAGAGCACGCATCGACCATGCTTAAAGTGTTTTGTTTTGGATACCATCCTTCGACCCTTCCAACATAATGCTCAACCAGTCGAAATCATGCTCTTGAATATTCAAATTTGTCTGTTAGTGAAAGTTGTCATGTGATGGTATCGACCTGGCAAGGAGCCTTGTCTCAACCCATCGTAAACTAACCGTTGAAAAATAAACCTATATATTCTAGGTCGATTCTTTTGTGCGAGAAGTTAAGCCAGTAAGCCATTTGAAGTGAGATTAAAAATTCTAACCTTGTCTAGGTTCCAGTTGAGGTTCCCTCCTTTGCCATCTTCCATGAACCTCCAGTAATCCTCTCAATCTCTTCAACAATCATCAACAGGATATGTAAGCTTTCTAAAGCTTTCAATGAATGAGATTAAGAGAAGTATTATCTAGGGAAATCCTGTAGCACCTAAACCATACCCTAGACCTTGCCTACTGCTTCGGTTGTACACACTGGAGATTCTCAAGCATCGGAGACTGGAGCATGCAGGCAACATTGAAGAACACATCTAAAGATCTGTAAGGACCAAGGCAAGTGTTTTTTGTTTAATTATTTTAAGCATTGTAAGGTGGAGTAGACTTGAGTGATCGAATGACCATAAAAAATAGATGTTGAGGATTAGACCTTGGTGGTTGAACTTCTTTAAAAAACTAGGTGTGTATTGTTAGGGTGTTTGACCCTTTCATAATGAGTTTTAGAGAGCCCAAGGTTGGGTGAGTCCAAGAGTGGATGTAGGTTCAGGTGTGCCGAACTACTATAAAATTGGCTTGTGTGGTTTATTTCCTGTGGTGCATGCTTTAATATTTGTGATTGACTTATTTATGCACTTAATCTTGATTTAATTAATTGGGTATATTATTTGGACTAATTATGGGAATTAATTAAATTGAGATAATTAAAACTGGTCATATTATTTCATATATGTGTTTTAATTGATTTTGATTTTCTTTATTGCTTGTGTTTATTATTTTAATTGATTATTCCGCTGCATATTGATTCACTTGAGATTGATTTAATTGGTTAAAATTGATTAGTTTAAACATTTGATATTAAATTCAAGAAATTAAAAATTGGGTAAAAGGTCATATTCACCCCCCTCTAGGACCGGCACTATTCTAGCCCGAACTTACAAGTAGAGCGTCCGACAAAATGCGATATGGGAATGTTGCCTTTGTTCAAGTGTCTGGGCATCATAGTGTATAGATAATTTTGTTGATCATTAACTATCTCAGAGGAACCATAGTTGCTTTTTCGCTTAATTGCTTTACATATATCATTATTACTGTTAATATTCTTTTATTAACAGCCTTGCTTGCCTATCATGAATGCAGTATGCCGAG
Organism: Chimonanthus praecox; assembly: GCA_022113865.1. Taxonomy (NCBI): domain Eukaryota; kingdom Viridiplantae; phylum Streptophyta; class Magnoliopsida; order Laurales; family Calycanthaceae; genus Chimonanthus; species Chimonanthus praecox. The sequence continues at coordinate 5,024,959 of CM039090.1, read as the reverse complement.
CGTCAACCAATTGGATTAGAAAAGGTGATTCGGACAGTCTCTTCTGATACTGTTAAACAATTCTACCAGAAGTGGTACCATTTACACAATATGGCTGTGATTGCAGTGGGGGATTTCACTGATACACAGGTTTGATTTTGTTAAAATTTAGCTCTAAAATTATCCTGTTCCTTCTCTACTCTATGTTTTTGACCTGCTTTCTTATGCTTCCAATTGTTTTTCTGGCAGAGTGTAGTTGAATTGATAAGGACTCACTTTGGGCACAAAGTTCCTTTTTCTGTCTCTCCTCCTCTTATACCAGATTTTCCTGTTGCGGCTCATGACGAACCCCGCTATTCATGCTTTGCTGAATCCGAAGCTGGTGGGGTTAGTGCTCTGGACACTTGTTATATACAGTTAGTGGCTTGGAAATGAATAGTTACAAATTTAGGTCCCATATTTAACCAGTCCAAATCATATGATCAAGACCAGTTACAAGTGATTGTCCCCATTATTTGAACAGCTTAGACCATCATATATGGGATGGAGGCATACATTTTGTAGGGCTTACTAAATGTAGTTCAGTGCTGATAATGTTCTCACTTATTTGGTCTTAACAGTCTGCAGTGATGATCAGCTGTAAGATGCCAGTGGGTGCAATGACAACTGTGAAAGACTACAAGGATTCATTGGCAGAGGCGATGTTCCACTGTGCTCTGAACCAGAGGTTTTTTAAAATATCTCGTAGAAAAGATCCTCCATATTTCTCATGCTCTTCGGCTGCAGAAGTTCTTGTTCGTCCTGTAAAGGCATATATAATGACTTCAACATGCAAAGAGAAGGGAACGATTGAAGCCCTGGAAGCAATGCTAATGGAGGTATTTCTTTAGCATTTTGGAAGCGCAGATTGCTTGCTTCACCTTTGTTCTTAGTTTCTCTTTTTTGTTGTTTTTGCCCCCCAGGTTGCTAGGGTACGACTTCATGGATTTTCAGATCGTGAGATAGGCATTGTTCGTGCTCTAATGTTGTCAGAAATTGAATCTGCCTATTTGGAGCGTGACCAGATGCAATCGACGACACTGCGGGATGAATATTTGCAAGTATTTCCCTGGCATCAACCCCATATAAATTTTTGAAGTTAATGCTTCTTTCAAGGAATTTTGTGGTACTAGAATTGGGCTATGGCATTTATTTTTCACCATCATGCAAACTGGAGTTGCATCTACATTCTTCATTTATTTATATCTCATATCCTAGTAGTTATGTTTTTACAGTGCTTTTTTGGGTTTCTCACTGTGGATTGGATTTTCTATTGTGTTATATGCTAGCAATTAGGATATGTAGCCTCTGCATTATGGTAATTTTGTTTTGGTTAAACTGCAGCATTTTTTCCGCAGTGAACCTGTTGTTGGGATTGAGTACGAAGCACAGCTACAAAAAACTGTCCTACCTCGTGAGTTGTATTTGTATCTTTTCCTTCTCTGGGCCATATGGTACTGGTTCTTTTGATTATTTTATGTGCTCATCTAGTGGATATTTCTGTAAGTGTATTTCTTTTTCTTGAGAATAATATATATATATATATATATATAGAGAGAGAGAGAGAGAGAGAGAGAGAGAGAGAGAGAGAGAGAGAGAGAGAGAGAGAGAGATGCATCTGCATAATGCCGTGCCTGCGTGACACTGCAACTGGTCTTGTGGGGCCCACATGGGTGGGGGCCAGAGGGTGTGGTGGGGTTCATATCAAAGGCATTTTCCAGATGATGCACTCACAAAAATTAGGTCCATTTGATTTCAAAAGCCATGATTTTGAAGGGTCCCAAAATCTATGGTGAAAATGGGGGCAGTTTGGAATGGACAAGAACGTGTAGTACAATTGGTTAAGGCTCAATGTTATAGTCTAAAGTGTTGTGGGACCCACTACAGGGTACAATTCACCATGTGGGACCTACTTCTAGACATAGTTGACTAGAATAATTCTAGTTTGGAAAGTTGACTCAGAATATGTCGCTAGTTGTGTAATTTATTGTAATTGATTCCTTTCCATTTTTTCCATTGTAATTGGCTTATTGTTTATTATTTATAGATGTACTCTCCTACAATTTTATACGCAATACAATACAAAGAAATTCTCTCTCCATCGTTTTCTTTCTCTTCTACTTTTTTCTCGTTATTAATTTCTACTTCAAGTCCCATGGGTGTTAGATAAGGTAGTCTGTATTGATGGGATAAATGACTTAGATAATGATGATGGTGATGGTGAGATCAACTTAGAATGGGTTCAAATTGGGCAGGGATCCAATTCACTGGGTAGGGTAGGGTAGAGTGTGAGGGGGATATGGGGTGTTAGTATGGCTTAGGTGGGCCCCATTTAAGCAAAATTCACAGGGTAGGGTGTAAGGGGGGTATGGGGTGTTATTATGGCTCAGGTGGGACCCCATTTGGGCCAGAGAAATTTTGTCCCTCATGTGAAAATTGTTGTATATATGTTTTTGTGTGTGTGTGGGCTAAATCACATCTCTAGACTTATGAAACCTGCTTTTGTTGCCGGCAAACTAGACAAATGTGCTCTGTTCCTCTAGACCATTGTATAATGGAAGGTTCCCCAGTGACAACAACCAAGGATCTTAGCTAAAAGAACCTTTTCAGCTGTTTCATGCTTGGGATTGAGCTAGAGCAACCCTTTTGAACCATTCTTGGCTATGCCCAAAGGGTCCCTGTTCTTATAAACTGCAGACTGGTAACAAAATATTATTTATAGTCATTGCTTACATGATCTCTATCTGGTTTTCTTGTTTTTGGGCCTGTTTCTGGGTCTCCATTATAGGACTGGTGGTTTTGGCCTCGGGGGTTTGTTCTTGTAATGTCCCTTTGCTTTAATAAATATTATTACCATTCCAAAACAAAAAAAATTCGTAATTTTTCCCTTTATGTTTTAAATATTTTGGAAAATTACGAAAACATGAATATTTTAAATTTATGTAGTAATATAGCAGAATTTTTGGTCCTAAACCTTTCAAATAGGATGTATAACATTCCTGTACAAATTGTTCCAGACTTTTCTGTGTGTGTATTTTTTTTTGTCAGAAATTTCAAGTTTGTCTTTTAATGCAAAAGAAAATAGTACCTAAACTATTTTTGTCCTGAATTTTTACCATATATTGGGTTGCTACTCTGATTTGATGCATGCTTGGGGGCAATGAACTTGTAGCTGCAGTAAAGTGGGGGAGAGAGGTGGGGAGAAAGCTAGCTTATAGATGAAGTGTTTTATGTAAATTTTGTTCTAGATGGTGGGATGCATGCCAACTTTGTTATGTATTGTTGTTCTGTTGGCCAAAATACATGTATTTTCTTTTCATTGCCTTTGTTGGTACTAAGTTCACATCTATGAAGCACGGATACTCCGAAACCATTCGAGTATCCGTGTCGGATACGTTTCCGACACGGATACGGCCGGATACGGCTCGGATACGTATCGGATTAAATAAAACATTTTTTAAATACGGATACGTCAAGGATACGGCAATAGACACGGAGGGACACGGCGGGAGGCGGGACACGGCATAGAATATGGCAGCACGGGAGAAAAGGGGAAAAATATATATATATATTTATCTTTTCAGTATTATTTTTTTAACCTCAATAATCGTTCACATATTATATACTGTAATATTGTAAATATTTTTTAAACATATTATATATATCTTTTCAAAATACTAAATTGCTAATAGTCTAATATTTATAATATATATCTTTTGTAATATTTACTAATATATATCTTTTGGAATGTATTATATATATATTGTATTCATTATAAATATAAAAATATAATTTTCTAATAATTTTTATCTCATAGTAGAATTTATGAGATTTTTTTGTAAATGTCTGAATTTATTCTGTTGATATATAAATATATATAATAATAATAATAATTTTTTTTTTTTAATTCGGCGTATCCCGCCGCACCCGTATTCTAGTTTTTCAAAATTTGCCGTATCCCCGTTTCGGATACATGTCGTATTCGATACGCGTACCCGTATCGGTGCTTCTTAGGTTCACATCTGCACTTAGTATTATTGATCTTTCTGTCTTATACCTTTCAGATAAAAATGGGGGTTCTAAGCCATTCTGCTAAAATCTTTGCAACAGATATTACAGCAGCAGATGTATCCAGGTTCGCTGAGAACTTCCATACAGCATGCAGCTGTGTGATTAAGATTGTTGAACCTCGAGCATGTGCTACAGTAGAAGACCTGAAAGCTGTTGTATTGAAAGTTAATTCTCTTGAGGAAGAAAGAAACATTCCTCCTTGGGATGATGAACACATACCTGAAGAAATTGTCATCAATAAGCCGGATCCAGGGTAAGCTCTTTAATGTGGTATATTTTTCTATTTCACATTGAATTCCATTCTCCTTGTGAACTTCTTTCATGGACAAGTGATTTACTTACTCTTTTGTTGTATTTGCTTCCAGTTTTTCTAGTCTAATGTAGGCAAAACTTCTTGGATTGCACATATTCAAGCATTGAAGGCACTTTCGATATTTGACATACTGAATTTGTTATCTAACTCTCCTCCTCCCCTAGCTGTTCAAATCATCTATTTGGGGACGGTTGGCACTTATTGCTAGATTTGACAATACTTTTTCTATGGGTATATCTAACCCCCTCGTACTCCCCCCCCCCCCTCTCTCTCCCCTCCCCACACCCACCCACCCGCCCACATACACATAGGTACCCAAGTGGCTTGGTGCACCTAGGTGGGTAGGGGTGGGGTGGATTCCATTTGAAAGGTGTTTTTAAGATGACGCTTCTCATAAAAAATCAGGTCCACAATCCAAAGTTTGCACCAAACATGATGCAAACTAGTTTGAGGTGAAGTTTAATATATATTAACAAAGATCACGAACAAACTTGTTTGTATCAAAGTTTGGTGCAAATGACCCCCTGTCTCCACTTGGGCGCACATGTATGGGTGGGTTTGAAAGGTATTGGCTTTTATATGGTATCTTTAAGAATTTCATCTTTATTGGATAAGGGAAGTAATGTTCTTTAAGACTTTTAAAATTTCACCTTAGGTGGAAATTCATTGAGTTAGATCAATGGGCTTTAAAAGTCAAGTTGGTGCCCGTGGGGACACCACAAATCAAAGTTTGTACCAAACTTCATGCAAACTCATTTATAGGTGATCATCCTTGTTCTCTCTCTCGCTCTATATATATATATATAGTTCAATTGGGAATCCTATGAGGGTTCTTGCTGTGAGAACCCCTTATGTGGGGTCCATCTAGGCCTCATTTCCACAACTTTCCAACTCTTCACACATTACACACATGTGATTTCTATCTTTTTGTGTTTGTGTGATGCAGGCCTAAGGTTGAAATTTGATGATATTCGACCAAGGTCTAAGAATTTAGATTTTGGATTGAGTTGTTCTGCCCAATCATGGAGAAATCGATTTTAGACCCGAAAATTGGGAAACCCTCATTTTAATTTCACCAATGAATTGTTGAAAATCGTCGGATCTCTCACTACTCACAATAGGGACAAAAGAAAGAAGGCTCTATTAAGAGGAAATCCAACTTTCTAATGGGTCACCTAAATTCTAATTCTCACTCTAAAAAAAGAAATTCAGGCCCAAAAACTCACAGGGTAATCGACACCATGCAATCACACACTATGAATTTAAATTAAATTCTAATGAAATATAGATATTTAAATTGCAAGAGTAATAAATCAAATTCAAGCAAAATAAAAACTAGAAATCAATAGATTAAGGAAAAGATAACTTCTCAATGGAGGAGAAAACTTGAACTTCAATTGGGATTGATCTCCATGGGCATGCGAGCTCTCTTATTTATAGTGTTTGTAATACAAAAATTACCAAAAATAGACTTTCTCGCCCCTCTGAGGCACTTGCTTAAAAAATTGCTCACATATACCTATGTCGTAATTTTACAAACTTGGGCTCGTTGGAAAGGTTATTGAATAAGCTTCCCAATGAATCGAATTTTATGAAAATGCAACATTGTTTGATACATCAAATTTGTGTGCAAAGTTACACCTTATTTCAGCGAATCCTAGAGTGACACATATCCCATCTAAGTTAAGAAAGATAGCACAAAAAGAAATCTCTAAAGTGGAAGGTCGGATTTCGCTATTTTTTCTCCTTTTTTGTAACTCCTCCTATGGACTGGACCATCTAATTGGTATTTTGAAGCCCAAATAGAAAAAAAGGCCCTAGACCCATCATATATGGACTTGGGCCATTGAAAATGCAAAGTTTGGTCCAATAACCTTCCAAAATTAGCCGCTTTTGGTCCATTAATTTTTTTTTCCAAATTTTGAGCATGGTGAGATCCTGATTTCTTTATATGCGCCTGCATCAGTATTTATTAAATTTATATTTTATGTGCTGGAAATTTATTTGTTTATTTATTTATTTTTTGAGACGCTGGACCTGATTTTTTGTTGAACTGCATGTTAATCCAACGAAGTGGTTTTTAACCAAACAGTCCCTAGACCGAGGCTTTGATGGTGATGATTTATTTATTTATCTATCATTAGATTTGATTTATCTATTAGTCTCCTCATTGTCTACACATGTACTTGTTTGTCCTAGGAGCATAACACAACAGTATGAATTTCCAAATATTGGTGCCACTGAATTACTTCTGTCAAATGGCATGAGGGTTTGCTATAGGTGCACAGACTTCCTGGATGATCAGGTACTGATTTATAATTTTCCTTCAATCTTATTTTTCTTGGTTATATGTTAATTACTTGCTGGATAAGCGAAGATAAGCTGTGCCCTTCAGAATTGTGCTTGCTATCCCAACTTTTTAGCACAATCTCCAATTAAAAATCAACATTCTTATCCATTATGTCTCCAACAGGTTCTTTTTACTGGCTTTGCATATGGTGGTTTATCTGAACTTTCAGAGAACGACTATTTTTCATGTTCAATGGGTACAACTATTGCTGGAGAAATTGGTATTTTTGGCTACAGACCCTCTGTTCTTATGGATATGCTTGCGGGTAAGAGAGCTGAGGTTGGTACTAAAATTGGTGCATACATGAGAACCTTTTCTGGTGATTGCTCGCCTTCTGACCTGGAGACAGCCTTGCAGGTTTGTCCTTTTGGAGGAGTTTTAATGCTTCTTTTTGTGGCATCATTTTTAAGTTTCCCATGTGTCGAGGTTATAGAAATTCTTGTCCCATTGCATTTTTCTTAGGCCTTCACTGATAGGTGTCAAATCCTCATTGGTTGTTGGTTCCTGTCATGTCATGTTTGGCATCCTTAAAATAAGTTTGAGGAGTTGCTTTACTAGCATATCAATCGTTCATCTTTTGCTATTATGTCTTCAAAGTAGTGTTCAATTTCGTAGAGAGCAGTGAGAAATGTCTCTTGAAGGCTTTTCAAAAGTATATTTATCGTTCATCTTATGATTTGATGCCTTAAGACTAGTGTTCATCTTTGTCTTTGCTGATAAGAAGAGGTGAGCAATGTTGGCAAGCTTTGTAAATCTGAGGTTTAAATGGTGGGAATCTGATGACTGGAAATGGACATATCACTAATTTTTTGTCAAAATTTTAAGTCATTGGATGTTGAAACCAATGAGTAGGGAGAGCTGCAGAACGAAGCATTTCACTTGTACTGATAATGAGTTTGTTATAGTAAGATGGCAGTTTGTTCTTTCATTTATGTAATTGAAAGGGCAAATGAGTCATGTTTCCGTTTCAAAACTAGGAAACTGAATCTCAGGGTATGTTGTTTTTTTTTATGGCTCAAACAACATAAAATATGTTCTTACCATGGAAAGTAAAATGATAAATTTGAAAGTTCATTGAATATATACCTTTGATGATTTTCTATAGTGAAGCTAGAGTAGAGATCAAATTTTGTAATTTTAAATTCGGTAGTAAAAGAATATGAGATTGAACAAGCATATATAGTTTGCCCTCATGAGTTGAAATGGGTCTCTGGTGGTTGTGACATTATCTACAAGTAATTAAAAGGTTGCACCATTAATTTCCGTCTCTATTGATGTAGATATGAGAAGAACATCCTTGAGCCTTTTCTAAATTCTGATAAATGATGATCCCACTTCGGATCTACCGATCTCCCTTGCATTGATACCTATATTTGAAAATTGTTGCATCCCCTTTTCTGCACTCAAATCCTGCTGCATCTGCTTCATGCAACTGACGATATTGTTTCCACTTCAAAAAACAGTCAATTTAGAAATTTCAGCTTTGGATCAACTCTCATTGTTGTTTTTTATTTGTTAACACCATGTACATTGAGATACGTAAAATAATTAAACACTTCTCCTTTTTCTTTTATTCTTTCATTCATTTGACCTTTCACTACTTCTCAATGCAGCTTGTATATCAACTATTCACAACAAATGTCGTACCAGGAGAAGAAGAAGTCAAGATAGTAATGCAAATGGCTGAAGAAGCAGTTCGTGCACAAGAGCGGGACCCATACACTGCTTTTGCTAATCGTGTCCGGGAGCTGAACTATGGAGACTCCTATTTTTTCAGGGTATGTGTGCTATCCTTTTTATTTTAGTGAACTTATTTTCCATTTGCAGCAACTTACATACATTCAAGTCTCTTGTTTTCTGCTGCAGCCAATTAGAATTAGTGACCTTCGGAAGGTGGATCCAAGAAAAGCATGTGAATATTTCAACAGCTGTTTTAAGGACCCATCAACTTTTACTGCTGTAATTGTTGGGAATATTGATCCAAGAATGGCCACTCCTTTAATTTTGCAGTACTTGGTAATGTTTTGATACTTTTCCCTATAATTTTTGGGACTTGAAAAGTTCTGAAAACTTAGTTGACTTGATTGTGACTTCTCAATGTAGGGTGGAATTCCAAGACTCTCTGAACCAATTTTAAATTTCAATCGTGATGAGTTAAAAGGCTTACCGTTCACGTTCCCTGCAACCATTGCCAGGTATATATTAATATAGAAGTTTAATTAAATATTGATGATTAGAGAGACCTTACAAATGGGGCATATTGTTTGGTTCCCAAGCTACTGAATCTGAGGCTACCAATGGGTCTGAACAAGGTGGAGTCCAGTTATAGAACATAAATGAAATGGATTTGGATACATCTTATCTAGGGTCTGGATTCTTAATAGGCTGAGTCTGGACCCTGGCACCTGCACATGTCGGAGTCTAATCGGCTGTCTACATTTTGAATCCTGACTCTAATGGAATGTTTGGAATTAGGTTCAAACTCAAATTCTGGTTTGTTCAATTTAAGAATATTCAAATTCAGATCCAGACTCCAGTAGACCAGTTTAGAATTTGGATCAAGTGGGTCTAGATTGAATCCTGTTCTATATGTGGATCTGAATGATAAATGAACGGTTACTTGGTCTTGAGCATTTCTTATCTGGCACACTATGAACTTGCTTGTTGGAATTTCAGACCAAATGGGATCCTGCACACGTAACAGAGTTTCAATTAGTATCCTGACTTCAAATTAATCTAGTGAAGTTAAACGGATTTGAAACTGCCTGCTGCCTGTTGGCTCTCTCTCTCTCTCTCTCTCTCTCACACACACACACACACACACACACACACACACACATACACAAACACACACACACACACACACACACAAAACACACCCACAAAGACAAACTCTATAGTCCTCCAAATGCATTTGATATTGTACAACTTGTAGAGAGGTGGTGCGAAGCCCCATGGTTGAAGCACAATGCTCAGTTCAGCTAGCCTTTCCTGTGGAGCTGAAGAATACATCTATGGTATGTTTGCAATTTGTTGATGTGCCAATTTGCTGTTTTTATCTGATAGGCATGTGTATATGTATGCATCAAATTGAAATTCAGAAGGCTGTATGGCCACTCCGTTGTTCTGATGAAGTTGTCTTGTTTCACGTGACTAACCAAAATGCAAGATGGAAGAGGTTCACTTCATTGGATTTCTGAGCAAACTTCTTGAGACAAAGATAATTCAGGTTCTTCGATTCAAGCATGGGCAGGTTGTTCTTTCTCCCATTTTTAAGTGTTAAATTTTATTATTTTCTTTCAACCAGTCCTCATTTTCAAAGGAATTTATGTTTCAGATCTACTCTGCTGGTGTATCTGTCTTCCTAGGTGGTAATAAACCTTCAAGAACAGGCGATGTGCGTGGTGATATCAGTGTGAATTTTTCTTGTGATCCAGATATCTCATGGAAGTTGGTACGGTTTTCTATATGACCTACATCTTGGGTGAAGACAAAAATGATGTGCTGCATCACTGCATCTCATAAATGTTAGGAAATATGTTTTTTTTTCCTATTTGCTTGGTTCAATAATGATACGGACAGTCCTACATCAAACAAACTGTAAATGCAGTCTCTCTGATTATGTGCTGAGCCCATAATGGATGAGAAATACCTCAAAAACTATTAGATCTTCAATGTTTTGCTGGGCTCAACAAGCGTTGGATGTAAACTGTCATTTACATGCTGCCAATTTGATATTAAGTGCAGTATCACTTGATGGACTATGCATTCAGGCATGGTCCATATCATGATTAGGCCTATTACATGAAGAGACTACAATGTGAAGCAGAAGGAATCAATGGGCCTTATGTGACATGAAGAACATTCTCAAGCACCATATACCTTTGGATGTTGTTAATTAGTATCTATTTATTGTTCCAGCTATTTTCCACATGCAGTTGGCTGTGATCATAGATTTAATATCAGCTGACATGATACATTTCGGTCTAAAGGAAGGCCAGTTCAATATGCTAATTTAGGTCAATATAGCTAATATCCATAATAAGGGTATTTTGGTGTTAATGATGCCATTGGATCATTAACATCTAGGTGTTAGGCCTATTTATACATGAGAGAATTTATTTTTAGGGAAAAATCATTTTTAAATGAAGACTAATTGGGCCAATACATATCAATATTGAGCGGACATGCTGATTTCATTGATATGGAGATACGTATTTACTAAATGTTCTTTAAATCACTGGCTGTGATGATTCTTTTACCAGTAAAAAAATCTCTACAGGTTGAACTAGCTTTAGATGAGATAATGCAGCTTCAGGAGCAAGGCCCATCCGATCAGGATGTTTCAACGATTCTTGAAATTGAGCAACGAGCCCATGAAAATGGACTGCAGGTCATTGTTATGATCTTATTGTTTCATTTTTTTTTTCTCAGCTCAATTTTTATTTTTTTTCCAAAAAAATTAAATGAACTACCACTGAAGTATGTCTCAGTTGTGATGTTGTGCTCTTGCAGGAAAACTATTACTGGTTAGATCGAATCCTACGCAGCTATCAGTCACGTGTTTATTTTGGTGATATTGGTGCTTCTTTTGAGGTGAGTCAACACATGGTTAACACTGGAAGTTAATTGCATTCGTATAGTGAGAAACCAGCCTGTGGTACACACTATGCCTTACGAGACTATATATGTGGGCCTGTTGAAAACCAAGGTTGGAAAACTGGCAAGTCAACCTGTGATTGCCAGACTTGATGAGTTTAGGGAGTTATCGAATAAAAAATCTACAAGATCCGTCCTATGTTAGAAAATTGATACGACTCTGCTGTATCTTGTGGAGTTTAAAAGGACTTGACTCGTATGAGTTAAGGCAAGTCAACCTGAGACATGACGAGTTTAGGGAGTTAATGAATAAAAATCCACAAGGATCCGTCCTATGGTAGAAAATTGATACGACTCTGCTGAATCTCGTGGAGTTTTAAAAGGACTTGACTCATATGAGTTAAAGCGAGTAAACCTGAGTTAAAATTTTTGAATGCAATATGGAGGGTTTTAATGCATGACTTTTATATGTAAAGCCCTGCTACATACCATCATCCTTCACTTTGAGTTGTTGTTCAATTCTTTTTTAAAAAAAAATCTATATTAGAACTTAGGTCAATACAATAAAGTAGTTAATATCTATTCATATTAAGATTGAACAAATGTATAATTTTTCCAGATCATAACTGATTAACACAATTTAACTCTTAAAATAAAATAAATAAATATTACTCTGTATAATATGTCAAGTATTGGATGGTCGAGATCTTTCTTGACATTTAATGTTATATTGATTATTTTAAATAATTTAAATAAAAAATGTGACCCCCAAAGTCAACAGGTTGACCCTTTCTTGCCAAATTTTAAGTCAGGTGAGTCATGGTAGAGACCCAAGTTTCGAACCTTGCTAAAAAGTTCTGATCCAGAATGGTTCATATGATGGATTTTTGGGTGGATGGAATAAGGGATATGCCCTAAGTTGCTTGTGTGTGGGTTTTGTGTCTTGGAATTTGTCATGGGCTTGAGTAGGGCTGAAACTTGGGCGGGTTGGATTGGGTTTTGATAAACCCAACAACTTAACCCATATAAATTATTGAGCATGACCCAACTCGACCTGAGTTGCTGGCATGAATTGCTCAACCTGGCTTGACCTGGACCCAAGTTGCTGGCCCAACCTGACCCGTTTTTAGACCAAATTTGGGTAAAAAAATCAGCAACAAGTTTTTTATATTTCCTGAAACTTGGGTAAGATCGGGTCAATTTGGATCGGGCGGTTTATTTTAAATTTTTGAGGCTAGCCCGATCTGAATTCTGTGTGGTTTTTTTTCCTAACCCGAACCGATCTAAATTTACAAATACATAACCCATCCCACTGATTGCTCGGGTTGGGTCATGCCTGTTAGGTTAAAACCCGGCCCATTTTTCACCCCTAAGCTTGAGGTGTCTGGTTTGCAAGTTCAAAAACATGGGATTCATGGATTCAACATAATATTTGGAAAATTTTCAATAAATGTCAATTAGTTATATTTCAAAATGAAAAATGGCATATTAGGTTTGAGCATTGTAGTTTAGCATTCTGTAAATATCCTCTGACTAATTTAAGTTTCATTCTACTTTTTCAATGTTTGCAGGCTCAGGATGAAGGGCGCAATAAAGTAAGAGAATCCTTGGCACCATCAACAGCACATATGGCATTGCAAAGGATATTGCCTTTTCCCTGCAGAAAGCAATATACTGTTGTCATTCTCATGCCCCAGTTGTCTCGACTGAAGTTGATAAAATCATTCATCAGATCTATGTCTAACAAGTTTGGCCAAGATGCCAAGGTTGGATTAAAATTCATTTCTAATTCTGAAATTCACTTTTGTTTCAATCTTCAAAACTACAGTATGACTTTCTTGAATATTTTTTTTTTGACAAGAATGATACTGAAAAAAAAAAGAACTATACAACTTTGATCCTTCAAAAGGAGTATGGATACAATCATAAACTGTAGCTATTACCCGTCATCCTTGAAATGGAAATCCTTGCCCATGCGTTCTTCTTCAATATGAGGTGGAGCTGTGGAGAGATCTCTTTAGAGCTTTCCTTTTCATAGTCGAACATTAGCCTCGTGTTCATGTGTCACTTCATATTCAGTATAGTACTTCGAAGTGCGCAGCTTTTCTTTACTGTTAGGTTAAATAATAGCAATTTGGCACTCTTGTTTTTTAATATTGTTGTCATCAGTCATTGTCTATCTCACTCACCCTCGCTCTGTAATTTTATTCTTTTTCTTCAGAGTTGCAAATCTAAAACCCTGTGTAATTGTTTTAATTCTATGAATTTCAAACCAAAATTTCTTTTTTTTTTTACAGGTTTTAGCAGGAGCTGCAGGCATGGTGGTTGTAGCTGTTAGCTTGTGGAGATACTCACGCAGTACTCTAAAATCTTAGATATTAGGATGTAGGCCCATATACAAGAAGTGTGAAGTTCTCCAACAGGTGTTAAAGAGACTAGAAAATGTTCTTTGTAACCACATTTGATGGGAGCCCCCTGAAAGCTGAAAATCTCCGCGCTGTCTGTATCATACATTTTTGCTCCATTCACAGGTGGAAATGACCAATTCATAAAAAAATCGGATTTCAACATATTGGTTTGTTTGCTATTAGATGATGATGGTCTTGGCGCTTTGAAAGAAACACAGAATCATTAACACAATTTATATGCGTAAATATTACTTCCATGCTTGATTTATCTCTGGAGTTCAGAATCTTTATATGCATGGTGGTGTGAATGTGCAGAGTTGTAACTTGACTCAGAAATGTCATTTTGGTTACATGGGCAAGTTTGACTGCAAAAACTTTGGTCGGTCTTAGCCGACTCACTTGACCCGGACATGGTGAGTTTCAGATTTTCAATTTAGCCAAGTAACTTGGTTGCATCTGTGGGACTAGTGAAAACTTGATCGGATGTGCACTCACTTGGTGTGACTCGGGAGAGTCGAATTTTGTTTTAAGACTGGGTATTGGGTATGGATATCCCAGCTGCATTCTTTACCCGTTAGAAGTTATGGATGGCAAGGGTATAAATATCGGCTGATATGACATTAATAATATTGGTTATTTAAAAAAAAATATCGGTGGTTCGCACCATGGATATATTGGCCGATATTTGAAATTTTTTTTTTTCAGATTTTTTTTCTTAAATAAAAAAAATAAAAAACAAAGTTTTAATCAAGATTTTAAAAAAAGGGAGAGAGATGATCCTGATGGATGGATCTCCATTTACCCAATTCCCAATAAGAACCGACCTTGAAGACTATTTGGCCACCAAAATAGAGACGTTTAAACTTTAAATCCTATATGAAACCAATTGATAAACGAAACCAATTGGTTATGGGTCTGTAACTACCTGAAGGGATCAGAAGAAACTGAGGATTGGACCAAATTTTTTCTAAAATTGGATCCAGTATGGATTTTGTTCAACAATGGCTAAACCAAGTTAGAAGTTGAATTGGTCAAAAACACCTTATCAAATGCTAAACTAGGAAAAGTAAAATAAAGTTTATATAATTCACTTATCTACATATGAAAGAGAGAGTTTAAGTTGAATGTCAAAAGAATCTTAACCAAATCAGTCAAGCTGTGACAGAGATACTTTTATTGGAAAATAAAGATGGTGAAAATACTTGAAAAGAATGGTTAAATAGAAACGGAGATTTTAAGAAAAAAAAAATGGTGAATTAACTAAATTGGACTGATTTATGAAGCATGTCAATAACTCAAAAATATGTAAAATTCTTGCAAAAATGGTTAAAAATAGAAAAAAAAAGTGAATTTTAAGAATGAATTTTGTGGGTTGAAAGAGCTAAAAATAAGGGATGAATTTATGAGACTTGATAAAATAGAACACTGGTTAATTTTTGAAACCAAACTATACAACACATAGCATCATTCTCTCAATGACTAGCTTTTGAGAGTGAGTTTTATGTCAAGAATGTTATCATGTCATGGTTTTCTAACATAGTATCTCAGTACGTGTGTGAAGTTTCCACGTTTAGTCGAGGGGTGCAACTGCACGTGAGGGCGGCTGTGAAGTTACAAAAGTCTCACATCGATTAATTTATAAAACTAATGACTCTATATGACACTTAGATACCCTTTTTTCAATGACTAACTTTTCAAAGTGAGTTCTATCTCAACAATGTTATCATATGATAGTTTTCTAATAAAAACAATGTTATCATATGATAGTTTTCTAATAAAAACTACTACTATGTTCAAACGGGACAACAAAAACACTCCCCTAAATATAGGTCACAATAACCTTTGTATGCTATATTCTTCCATAAAAGTAGTTTTGTACCTCTTGCATGTTTATGTCTTTAGTGAAAGTTGGATTTTCAATAAAAAATACTCTTGCACAAAAAATAAGATTTTTTTTTTTATAAATAAAATGGTTTTTATTTATCTTTTATTTTCCCTTGTTTGCTAGAAGATAAGATTTTTAATGTCCATGAATTTTTCCATGCAAACAGACCATATCAACTTATGCTTTCCTCGAGACTCGTACAAGAATTTTTCTCTATGAAAGTAGGAGATCGGAGGAGAAAATAAGTCACATGGCCTGTTTGCAATCAGTAAAAAGGTATTAATCCCATGATTGAAAAAATGTTTGAAAATGACAGTTCAAAAATGATAAATGCTAAATTTTAACTCGAGGGTATTCTCAAACGGGCGTGTTTTTTTTTTTTAAGACTAAGGTATTCAAGAGCCGAATTTTCGGCCAAGATTTTTCTCTCTCATAATTTTTTTTGAAAAAATTCATTTAAAAAAATTAAAAGAAGGCTGTTTTTTTTTAAAAAAATTTAAAAATATAACTATTGGATGATATCTAGGCTGATATTCACTCGATAATATCGACTGGGGCCACACCGATATTTGTTTTTTTTTTTTTAAATAAAAAATAAAAATCGACTGATTTTCGGTCGAACTTTTCTGTCTCTGGTCTATACTATGCGTATCGGCCGAGATTTCGACCCCTGATTCAAGCGTTCCACCTGAATTTTTCAGGTGTCTCACCTGCCTAATCTTTGAGGCATGTGAAAACTTCTCATATGTCGTGAACCTTTTTATGTTGAGGCGGGCTTGATCCTAAGACCTTCCACAAATAAAAATGGAAAAAAATGAGAGTTGAGAGGGAAAAAAAAGGTCTCGGCAAGTCGTGGAGGCTGTTTGATCTCCTAAGGTAGAGAAACTATCTACTCTTATGCACCGAAGACATCGTAAGGGAGGTAAAAACAACATAATAACATGACTTAGCTTTTACTTCAACTCAATATTCTCTCTCCATTTTATGATATCCTGATTATAGCCTTGCAAGTTTAATAATATTCAACATTGTTGGTTTTTCCATTGAGAGTTTAGTGTGAGCATTTGAATTGGGTTGGATGTGTAAGGTTTTATTTCCACTTCATTTTCTCACATGTCGCTTCAGATAATGAGAAAAACTATGTTAACATTTTTGAAGTAAAATTCACTCTAAAGTTAATCATTGGAAGGAGAGTGCACGTGCGGCTATTCACCTTGTCTTACGTGTAGCGGCTACACGTGAAATATGTTCTTATACCATCTAGAAAACTAGGTTAATATTCTTTGAATGATTTTTGCTTTTCGTTCCTTGAAACTTCTGATACTCAGTGAAGCTTACTTTATTTCATGGAAATGTTTATGATTCTCTTTTTATTCTGGTGGAATAACTTTCTACCAACATACCATATATCATTGTATAAACCTTTTCCTTATAAGATCTAACTCTTTGTATGTATTCCAAGGCCCCATCTGCTAGTAGACACCCAAAATCCAACTAGCATGGGCTGGTTGTCACTTGGGTTGCAAATGGGCTGCACCAGCGTGGCTCGTTTTGGCTGGATGGCTAAACATTTAGCTGGTGGGTTGGGTAGGGACTTGATACTTGTGCCATAGCTAAATGGGCCATGCTTGGAGCTCTCGTTGTTTAATGGTTCAACATGGGCCAGGCCGAGACAAAATGATGTCTACAGTGGAAAATTCGGCTCCACCGAATTTTCGGCGGAGATTAAATATCGGTTGAGATCTCGGCCGAATTTTTTCTCTCTCTTCAAAATTCTTTTTTTTTTTTCAGAAATCTCGGTGTCTTTTTTTTTTTTTTGAAAAAATTCATTTAAAAAAATAAAAAGGCAGTTTTTTTTAAAAAAAATTAAATAAATATCGGCGATATTTGTCCGATATGGGCAAATATCGGCCGAGATATTGACCGGGCCAAGGACCGATATTTGGTTCTTTTTTTTTAAAAAAAATCGGCCGATATTTGGTCGATTTTTTTTTTCTCTGGCCATTGGAGTTCTTATTCCCAGTTTTATCTAGAACAGATTTTGAAATCTTATTCAAAGTTTAAACTTCAAAACAAAGTCACCAGACAAACGCAAACTGAATAGACCAACACACCTCTTTAAAAAGTCTGGGAAATACTTCTATTCTAATAAAAGCTCAATTTGATAGAACATCGAGTCCAGGGCACATAAACTACAAATAATTAACCTCTCTAGAGCACAACACAACAATAATTAACCTTTTTTGGAACATAATCCGAACTTGAGATTCAATGAGTCCAAACTCCAAACTGGTAAATGGCTGGCCTTGGCTCATTGCTGCATAGTTTTTTATTTTTTTAAAATGGTAAAAGAATTACCATTTGTTTTCACAATTATGTGCCTTTTTTATACAATATTTTACTATGCAAAGGAGAATTCAAACATGCAACACCATGAAATCCATATCCAAACACAGTAGACACCAAAGCCAGACCAATGAGAAGTCCCAACTCACCCATGAAAGCATCCTATGCAGATTTAGCATGAGACCTACTTCTTCACCATTTTGTAAGTTTTTTCAGCTTCCAGAGCACCTTGTCGCAGATAGTCGATTTGTCGAGGCGGGAGAGGCGGAAGCCAATTGCATCAAGAAACCATCCACTTCTTCCCCTGAAACCGACGATCAGACCTCCGTCCATCGGAAATGTGAATGGCGTCCCTTCTTCAACTCCGTAAGGCCCGAAGGTATTTCTGTTGCTCTTGAACGTCAGAGATCGGATCACAGGGTTGCCATCACTCACTACAGGGCTGTAGTGACCACTCACGCTTGTTAAGAACTCCTCAGGGTACTCTAATTTGATCTGAAATGCACTAAGTGTATCAGGCCAGAGGGGCTATCAAGGTCCAACCCAGCCTAGGCTAGGCCCAGATTGGTCCATACATGGTCTTGAGAAACCATAGTTGTCTAAAATGTTAGCAATTTTTTTAAGTTTAATTACGTAGTAAGCCACGGTATAAAGAATGGGCGCTCTTTTCTCTATAAAAGAAGAAAAATTTGAGTCTTAACATCTAATTCAGTTTGTAAAGAATAAATGACTTCGATGATGATGATGATTATAGCTTACACGGGCCGTGTAATTTCCACCATTTCCACCGTGCTTTTCAGCCAAATGAGGCTTTCCGTTCTTGTCATACTCGACACGAATAGAGTCGATACAGATGTCATAAACAATAATTATTTCCCTTACTCCACTGAAACTCCCATCGTCCCAACTGCTCCCACCATTTCCTCCCCATGGCCCTACTTTTATTGTTGTTCTTGGCCCAACCACCTTCTTTTCAGACTCCTGAAGAACAACAACAACAAAGAAACAAAGCCAAACAACAAAGTTCATGAGTTCCAATTGCTAAATGCTAATCCATGTGACCATCAGCTCTCATTCAGAACATATGTAGTTTTAAACTTCACAAAGGACGTCCTGTGTGGTGTAGGGCGATCTCTCAAGAGGTTTAGGGGACCTTGCCTTGTGATTCCCCTCGTTGATAAAAAAAAGAAAGGAAAAAACTCACAATACGCTGAGTCACTTGGAGTTTGGGTTTGATGCAATAATTTATTGATTTATTTACACATAATTGCATTCTATTTATTTATTATATGAGTTGACTCCTTATATTCATTATAAAATAAATAGATTGATTTGAGCTAAACCCATTTATCTATTTATTATAAAACCAACTCATTTACCTAATTAAACTTGTTTTCAATAAAAAAAAAATGTGCTTATTTTAAATTTCAATGCATAGCATATGATAAAATTGTCAAATTCAATAACCTCAATTTGACGGATAAATAGCTTAGATGATGATGAACAAACATATACAAGTTTACATATAGATAATAATTTCCCTTCATATGGTCACATCATGTAATTTTCATGTGTTGACATCCTTGTGGAGCCCACTTTTACCCCAATTTTTCACTCACATCCACCTAATGTTTGTGAATTGGGTCATTACCAAATTTCAAGAATGAAGATAGTTATTTTTTCATTTACAAACTTTTTTTTTTTTAAATCATAGCTTTAATGTCAGTGGAATGTCATAGTTGGCCTTTGAATAATTTAATGTCGATTAAATTTTAAGGAGTTGGTCTGACGGTTAAGAAGCGGAGTCTTGAGTTCGATTCACGTTCAATCCTAACGGATCACTCTCATAGTTGCTTACTTAGTGTGTGCGGAATTAGAAGGTTTTCAAATGCTCTAGGGATTAGTAATGTAAAATTCCCTTCAAGTGAAATGTTTAAACACCTTGATCATTAATATAAATAAATAATAATTTAATGTCAATTCGACCTCGTTTTTATATGTGATTATATGTTTCAATATAGAAAGTTTTTTAATATCAAAATCCTTCTATGATAGAGGATGACCCCACCTAAATCACTTCCAATGAAGATTTATTTTATTTTATTTTATTTTTTATTGTTAGAGATTTTTTAGTTTCTAGATTTGGATACAGGGATCATACAGTGAGACCTAATGACACCATGATAATTTTGAGGGCATCACTCATCTTAGAGAGAAAATAAGGTCCATTAATTTTCCTTGATGAAACTGAGCACCATAAAAAACAAAGCAATGCCTAGTCTCTTGCTTTCTGAAGTTACTGTGCAACTTCGATTTCTAGGAAAGCAAGAAGATGAAAATCAAATTGACTGCTAATCACTGATGTTCAAAAACTAAAGAGCAATATAAAAAAATTAAGTTTAAAAAAAACCTAATAAAGTTTGAAAAAAGAAAATAATCAATTTTCATTTATTTTATTTATCTAAAATTGTTATTTGTATTTAGCTTGACAGATAATTTACATGAATTGACTACTTATGTAAGACTTGACTGCATGAACTTGTAATTACAACTAAGGACACAGAGAAATAATAAGATTCAATAATCACTTCTATTAACATCCGAAGTTCATTTCTCATAGAGTGCAATTGATAACAAAAATAAAAATAAATTTAATAATTCGAGGTTCCAGCTTTCTTCCAAGAGCAAAAATAACATAAAAATCCAAAGGGACTTGGTATGACGGTTAAGAAGCTCTTCTCACGAAGGGAGTTTTTGAGTTCGATTCACACTCAAATTCTTTTGGATCACTCTCATGAAATCACTCTTTATTTACTTACCAGTGTGTGTGAATTGAGAGGTTTATGTAAAATCGTGGGATTAGTCTCACCTCAAATATGAGGTGATAATAGCTATGTAAAAAAAACATTTACTGCACTGGATAATTGAAAAAACAAAATCACTGCACATGATATCATACCATTTTTGATGAAGAAGAAGCTCCTAAAACGGGAACAGGAGCAGAAGGGAAGCTTTCTGATACCGGGACTTAATTTTTCTTTGTTATGACAATGAAACTCATAAATAGAAAATTAGGAAGTGGAGGGTCGAATCAGTATCTGGTTCCATTTCTACTTTTTTTCTAGCAGATGATGTGGGTATAATGCTTTTTCGATTTCACAACATAATACATTATACCATCTTGGAAGAGTTCTGTCCAATCAAGATAAAGTACGCGATCCTCTATTTTTCTTTTTAATACGTAGAAATTTATTAATTCTATTTTGTGCTGATAGAGAAACTTCAGATCTATAACACTACTCATAATCATCATAAATTAAGTTAGACGTTCTAAAAATTTGAAGACAAGACCTCTCAAGATAAGAATACCCAATCATTCAAACAAATAAGGCGATTCTCTTCTTTAGAATTCAAAAAGTACTGTGACATGTGTCATTAGCAGCTTCTCCAAGATCTGAGCCACTGCATTATAATTTCAAGAAAGTTGAGACGTGTATGTGACAATCTTTCCTATTTTTGCTTATATTCAGTGAAAAATATTATTTGTATGGATTTCAATCTAAGATGAGATCAACTAACAAAGAGTTCAAATTCGGCCCCTATCT
The DNA here is from genome assembly GCA_022113865.1 of Chimonanthus praecox. Taxonomy (NCBI): domain Eukaryota; kingdom Viridiplantae; phylum Streptophyta; class Magnoliopsida; order Laurales; family Calycanthaceae; genus Chimonanthus; species Chimonanthus praecox. The sequence continues at coordinate 5,003,364 of CM039090.1, read as the reverse complement.
ATTTATGGGATAGTGTAGGGTGTGAATTGGGTCCCTACCCACTTTATAGGGTAGTATCAAATCAAATAGACTGATTCCCTCTCTCCCCCACACCTCAACCGACTAATATTTGACTTGGTTTGAACTTCTAACGCATTTTGTCAATTTGATCTAAATTTTAATGAAAGAGGCCAAGAGCTATATTTATGGTGGGGTCCATCTATCAACTATTTAGATATCAACTATTTAGATGGTGAACGTTGATCTATGCAAAATGACAATTGTCGGTGAGGGAGAACCGAGAACCTTATTCAGTATTATTTGGATTCATTTGTGTCCTTTTAATAATTTAAATCATATTTGTTAGATTTTATTCAAATATAAAAATTTGCTTTTATTTTTGGGTGGCCATCTAGGCACCTGACTTTTCTTTTAACAACATCCAATTTCAAAATTTTGTGTAAAATTACCATTTTGCCCCTTAGTGTTTTTAATAAAAATGACGATTCCTCCTCATAAAATTGAGGGCCAAAATGGTAATTTCACATAATTTTTTTTTTTTAAAGAAATAGGGTGTCTCTTAAAAGAAAAGTCGGGTGTTTAAATGACTACCCTTATTTTTTTTTAATTTATGTGTGGGAAACCGTGGGATAACCTAGCGTAAAACTCCCACTGGTGGGCCCCTACCCTAAGGCACACCAAAGTTAGGCCATGGAAGCTCGAACCCGTGGTCTCCCGCTTGACTACCCTTATTTTTTTTTATATAAATTGCAAAAATGGATGATTGAGTTAGAACACATGTTTAAAGGTCTTTTTTAAGTTAAAAATTTATATTTTTAGACTCAACCATTCATTTTTAAGACTTTATATAAAAAAATAATTTTTTTTTTCAATTTTTTTTTTAATATTTAGATAGATTTGTTAAATAAGATTAAAATAATATGATTAGTGTGACAAAAATTAATACATGATTTTTTTATAAAAAATGATTTCAACACACCTATCAAAATTAATTTGCACTATCCCTACCTAAAGGAAGTTGATGCCTTGAATGCAGCCCTGCTGTTGGGAAACTCAACAACTCTTACCAACTAACAACCAAAAGACAAAATCATGGCAACCCTTCAAGAGACCCCATTTATTAGCACAGTCTATTTTTAAAATTTGAATAATTTTGATCATCAAATAAATAGTATTACATGGTTCCCTTTTTCCTTGTAAAAGGATTTCTTATAGAATGATATATGAAAACTCTAACGACTCGACCCATCATTCGGAAATCTAGGTGAGATTTTTTGATCTCGTTTTGGTAGTAGTAGAGAGGGTGTGGGCTCCGTGGTGGACTCCTGTTTGTCCGTTTTGATTTCGGAAGTTCAGAGGGTATTTGGTAATTTTGAATTATACCATGATTTTATCATTAAAATCATTTAAAAAGTTAAAAAAAACTAATGTTTTCCTTTTTTAAAAATAAAATAAAATAAAATAAACCCGATATCTTTTTTTGGTATTTAATGAAATGTTTCGGAAATAACATGCCCGTAGCGGGATGGAGTGTTACAAAAACCCTAATTTATTTTCTTTAATATGACATTTAAAAGAAAAATTTGTATCATTTAACATTGTATATATAGAAGATATAATGTTATTTGATATATTACTGTTTCTCTTCTAATGAGCTTATATTAAATGATGTTCTAATGAAGCAGAAGGTGTCAGGTTTGAACCTCTATAGTCTCACCTAGTGTGCTCTAAGGAAAATGTGTATCACCCGTGTATTGGCCCGAACCCACATGACCCGACCCGAAAATCATACGGGTCAGGTTATGAAAGTCAGATTAGCGGGTCGAGTCGGTCGGGTTGACAAGTCAGAAACCTGCATTGAATTTGGGTTGGGTTGTTGGGTTGAGAGATTTTTAAGTTAACCGATCTAATCAAACCGACCTGACCCTGTAAAAAGTATGCTAAAGTTAGGTCATAATTCGGATCGGGTCGAGTCAAGACGTCCGGGTCAAAAGTTCGAGTAGGGTCAGGTCGGGTTCCATATATTTGTAACTCGGGTCGGGTTCGGTTTTAAAAACCGCTCGACCTGGCGATTTTAGTCCTAATCACTCATGAAGGTTTTGTGCTGAGTTTCATGTGATTTTCCACACATAAATTAAAAAAAAAATGAAGTTCAATAGTTTAGTATTTTATATTTAATATGTTTTTAATTTTTTATTTGATTTTATAGTGCCAATACACTTCATTTATTTCACTAATGCATAATGATCAAATTTTAGTGATCCATATCATAAACCTAAAATAATGAGATTGAGATTTAAAATTTTTCCTTCTATTTATTATCTTTATCAATGAATATATCTCATTAAAATATATATATATATATATATATTTCACTTAAAAATTTATTTGATAACCTATTTAAATAGAAAAATTTAGAGAATTATTTTAAATTTTTTATCGATGAAACTTCATTGAATTGGTCCACATCCACCGTCACAATCCATATATGCTGCCTTGTCAGCAGTCATTCTTTAACCTATAAAATACGGGTGTCAGTCCCCACACTTTGCTCTTTCTACCAGTCTAACCAATAAATCCACCTTACATAATTCAGGTGGCCAGTTCTATTTCACGACGGGATTCGTCTCGGAGACCGATTTGTCCGATCCGTTACGATGGTGAGTTGGGTGGCGGGATTCCTCTTTGCCTTTCTCTTACCCATTTTCTCCGTCGATTCAAGGACCCACGATCTGCTTAAATTGCCATCTGACGGTGAGGATGTCTCCGACGATCCTGTTGCGACGAGATGGGCGGTGCTCATTGCAGGGTCTTCCGGCTACTGGAATTACAGGCATCAGGTGCTTTTTCTTTCCCTTATTTTTCGTCTCTGTTTTCGTGGGAGGTGAGGAATATCATGGATTTGGTCGAAAGATTGATTTTTTTTTTTTTCTGTCCTAGCATTGATTTCGTCAACCTTTATTTTTTATTTTATTTATTTATTTATTATTATTATTATTATTTTTTGGTGGGGGGGAGGGGGGAGAGGGATTGAGGAATCGCTTGTTTGATCGAAATATTGGATCCTTTTGGGCTTTGCACTGTTTTTTTCTTTCAATTGTAACTTTTGGGGGCCTCGAATGGGCTTTTCAACTTGGTTTTCCTGGGAAGCGAGTAATTTTATGTATTTGCGCAAAAAGATTGCATTTTTTTGGGTTCTTATACGGATTTTTACGTTGGAGGTACGTTGGACTTCTTGAAGAATCTATTTCTGGGAGATTTTGGGTTCCTAATCTTTTATTTATTTATTTATTTTTGAAGTTTATGATATTTCATTATTTGATAACTTGCCACATTGTTTTATAAGTATCTGATGGACTTGATTTTCAGTTTTGATTTTCTTTTGTTCATTTAATTTGATCACGGGAAAAAAAACCCGTGCTGTACCCTGGCCTAGAGAAAATGAAAGACTGAAAAGGAAATAGAACGGCACATACAAAATTACCAAAACTAATGAATAAGTACATAAACAGAAATGAAATATTTTTAAAAGAAATTTAATTCAAATGTTTATAAGAGTATTAAAAAGATTAGAGCAGAATAAATTCTTATTTGTGAGAAAAACTAAATGAAGATGAAAACGTGAAAGTATTAGAATATTAAATCGTTCATATGTGAATATCAGAAGCTAATGTAAATTCAAAAGAAAAAAGAAATTATGAAATACATTCTAAGTTCAAATCTTATGTAGAATATAACAAATATTTAATATGTTATAACTTCCAACATTAATGTGTCAAAAACTCAAAATGTGAGTATATGAGAAGAATGCAATCAATTCACCAAACAAAATCTTGAAATTCGTTATTCATTTCTTTTTGCAGAGCATGATGCCTTTATCTCCTGAAATTTGATTGAGCAGTTGATATTGATTTTTGATGAACATTAACCCTTGTACGATTGACAATTTTCTCAGGCTGATGTGTGCCATGCATATCAAATCATGAGAAGGGGTGGACTGAAAGATGAAAATATCATTGTTTTCATGTATGATGATATTGCTAGCAATGACGAAAACCCTCATCCTGGGATCATTATTAATCATCCACGTGGTGAGGATGTTTATGCTGGAGTCCCTAAGGTTGGTTTTGTAATACACTTTTTCCTATTTATATAATCTGTCATTTATCCTTGTCTCATTCCAAGTATTGAACTATCATGTTGCAGGATTATGTTGGGGAGGATGTTAATGTTGGCAACTTCTTTGCAGTTCTCCTTGGAAACAAAACCGCACTTACTGGTGGCAGTGGGAAGGTTGTGGACAGCGGTCCTAATGATCATATCTTTGTATACTATTCTGACCATGGTGGTCCAGGCATCCTTGGTTTGTATTTCTGACTCTATAAATTTGAGATTTAGTGTTTCAGTATTTTCTTGGAAATCTGAACTCATCATCATTTTAAAAAACAAAGAAAAGAAAACTATCAATTTCTCACTCAGGACTTAATCAAGTCAAGTTAGCTCTGTCACGAGTTTTTGATTTCCTTAAAAGTTTAATCGCAACTCAGTAAAAAAGTAGAAGGGCTCCCCTGGGTCTTGAGAATCTCAATATACTTATCTGACCATTTGCAGTATTTTTTCATTAACATTTTAATATGACTTTGATCTCAGCTTTAAAATCCTAAACCTATATTTGCCTTCTGCTTTTCTGACTGGTGGAAACTGATAGCTTTGCAATATTGTTATTGTTGACTTTTTATTTTTATTTTTTTGGTTCAGGGATGCCCACCTACCCATACCTTTACGCAAATGATTTGATAGAGGTGTTAAAGAAAAAGCATGCTGCTGGAACCTATAAAAACTTGGTATCTGACTGTTGCATGTTTTATATTTGAATTTTAATCATGCTGTTGTTACTCACTCTAATGTTAGGTTGTAAAATATTTGTACCTTAGGTATTTTACCTGGAAGCTTGTGAATCTGGGAGCATTTTTGAGGGTCTTCTTCCTGAAGGTTTAAACATTTATGCAACCACTGCATCAAATGCTGAAGAGAGCAGTTGGGGAACCTATTGTCCTGGGGATTTTCCTAGTCCTCCTCCAGAATATGATACGTGTCTAGGAGACTTGTATAGTGTTGCTTGGATGGAAGACAGGTATACATTATTCACTGTTTCTCTTCCCCACGCCTATAAATGCTTTCATCTTGGATAAGCATTGAATTGCTTAAGAACGCGTATAAGTCGTTCTAACGCGATCTGGGAGGATTCGTACTTTGTTGGGCCAGCCGTCTATTACATAATCTAAGTCAGTCCTCCCTGAAAAAAAGGAAACCGCTCTTCTTTCAGGAATCCTGCTAGAAAAATTAAAGCGCTACTCGTAGAGGCCTTAAGCGAGGATTCAGTAAAAGTCAGTAATAACCTTGTCCTTTTTTTTTTTTGACTTTTTGGGGCTAACTAACCATAGGGAGGAGAGCCCGTTTAGGAATGGGCATCTGAACTGGGCCAAGCTCTTTGAATGGATGAGTACTTCGGGACTCTATGACTAACAATCTGGGAGCATTTTGGGGGTCTTCTTCCTGAAGGTTTAAATATTTATGCAACCACTGCATCAAATGCTAAAGAGAGCAGTTGGTGAACCTAGTGTCCTGGGGAATTTCCTAGTCCTTCTTCAGAATATGATAAGTGTCACGGATATTCCCATCTTTCCAGATGAGGAACATGAAATTATTTGGACAGGAGATGTGTCAGGACCATTTTTAGTTAAGGTATGAGATGGCTCTTAAGGTTCCATTTGAAGATTCTAGCCCAGACACTTCAGCATGGATAGGTGTTGCTCCTCTAAGGGTCCAAACATTTGTGTGGTGTATTCTTAAGAAGAAATTTTTAACCAGAATGGAATTGAAACGAAGAGGTATGTCAAGTTCCAATGAAGACCTTTTTCTTCTTTGTGCAGAGTTCCCAAGGAGGACATTGATCATTTGTTTGGGAAGTGCTTAGCAGTTAGAACCTTATGGTCTAGGTTTGCTGATTTGATGGGAGTTGATGTAGGACACGGAAGATGTAGCACACAGATTTCACTTCTATTTATTTTTCTTTATTTATTTATTTCTTAATTAGCAAGTAGGATTTGTTATTCTCGTTTGGATCTTAGCAGTCCAACTTTAGTTAGTTTCCTATTTGGTTTAGGAGTCCTAGTTTAAGAAGAAAGCTAGGTCGGTGGCTTTCCTAGTTGAGTAGCAGTCCAACTTTAGTTAGTTTCCTATTTGGTTTAGGAGTCCTAGTTTAATAAGGAAGCCAGGTCGGTGGCTTTCCTAGTTGAGTCCTTTTCTATTTTTGTTTGGATTATTTTCTTATAAATATAGATGGATGTAAGAGAGAAAACACACAATGGATTATTAATAAAATTATTTAAAGGCATAGCCTTTTTCTTATCTTTTTTGTTTCTTCTTATCCCTGCCTTGTTGCAGGTTGTTCTACATTAGGAGTGGTGTGGTCTTTGACAACTCTTGTGTTAGAATAGTGGAGAGTTGGAGTATTTTGAAAGTAAGATCTAAGATAAAGGTGGCATGGAACACCATCCCAGAAGTTATTTGAATAAGATATTCCATATGGCTAAATGGAGGCTTTGTGCTTGGCTAATGGCAATTAAGGAGTTTAAGGGGATACAATATGTTGGTCTTCTATAGGTCGTGGGAGGGATGCTTGAGAGGCAAGTCTAACAGGGAAACTGTCATGTATCCTTTGTCAGGAATCTTTAAGTTCAATGTAAACAGGGCAGCAAGGGGTAAGTTAGGACTTGTAGGAATAGGCAGGGTACTGAGGGATTCGGATGGGGTTTTGTCCATAGTCCTTTTGGAGTCAATTGGGGTTAGGGATTCAAATGAGGCTGAAATCCTAGCGATTAGGAAAGCTTTGTCTCTGTGGGTGAGATATGGCTGGGGAAAGTCGATAATAGAAGGGGATTAGACGAATGCAATTGAATGAGCTGAGGGTAGCAAATGATCTCCTTAGAAACTTGTTGCATTAACTAGCAGATAAGGGCTATGTATTACTGCAGAAAGGTATCTTTCCCGTTGGTTAGGAGGTCGGCGAATGGTGTCACGGACTTGTAAGCAAAGCGTGGAGTAGAAGGGGAACATGAATTAGTGGCATGGCAACCAGGAATATGAGGACGTGGAGATTCCTGTAGAAATTAAACTTATGGCATCTAAAGTTGAATGCCGCACATGGATGCCATAGATTTTTGTGATGATGGTGTCCCAACGCCATTGACACTATCCATCCTATACATTTGGACTCTATCCAATCTCTGAACAATCCTTACCATTGGATGATTCTGGGATCAATGTGGACGTTGATCTGCGTCCACTTCAGCCTCCCAAGCCTCTTCAGGTTTCCATCAGAATAATGAACCTTGTCCTCCCAATCTGCCCAGGTTGCAGTTGGAAGATATGAAGAAAGGAATGGAAATCCTTGTCAAGTATCCCCCTTGTCCCACCTCTCCTCTTTCTATTTAATCTTCTGTCTCTGTCCCTTGTCTCTTCTTTTTTCCTTTGTTATCTGCAGTTGTATCTCCCTTCTTGCTTTAATAAAATAATCTGTTACAAAAAAAATGCCCTTCTTTGTTGAAATCTCTATATCGATGACATAACACCAACATGATCTTAGAGAGAAAGAGAGAGGCATTACAAAAACAGAAGAGGTTTACTTGTAGTTTCTATTCCTAAATATGCTTCATTTATGTGGTCTTTATTTCTTGCTGTGGACAGTGACATACACAATTTGCGGGCCGAAACTCTAAAGCAGCAGTACCATCTGGTAAGATCTTGAACTTCTTTTTATTTTTTCCTCATTTGCTTTGCCAGGACTAGTTGTTGACATTAGATATTTTGATCCATTCACAGGTTAAAAGCAGGACTTCAAACCATAACACGTACAGTTATGGTTCTCATGTCATGCAATATGGGGACTTAAATCTTAGCACTGATAATGTTTTCTCGTATATTGGTTCAAACCCAGCTAATGACAACTTTAGTTACATTGACGAGAACACATTGCTGGTATTTTCGAAGTCTGTTAACCAACGAGATGCAGATCTTATTTATTTCTGGAACAAGGTTTAGTATATCTTTATCTATAGTTCTTTTAATGGCAAATTTTACATTTTTCCTTTACAGCATCCTCTTTTCACAGTTCGGTTTAGTGTGTTTTTATCTGTATGTGTTTTTTTGTTTTTTACTCATATTTTTCCTTTACACAATTCCGTTCGGAGTTTGGTATATTCTGGGCCTTTAGAAAACTCTATTTCCTGCTGCATTTAGTTTCTCTTTCTATACCTTATATTGTTCTACAAATTCAGTTCCGGAAATCCCCCGAAGGCTCCCCGAGGAAACTTGATGCTCAAAAGCAGTTGGTTGATGCAATGGCTCATCGATTACATGTAGACAACAGTATGGAACTCATTGGCAAGCTTTTGTTTGGATCTGAAAGGAGTTCAGAGGTGCTGAAGACTGTTCGGGCCGCAGGACTGCCTTTAGTAGATGATTGGGATTGCCTAAAGACAATGGTAAGTATCACTCAGTCATCTTAGATTTTGTTGTCAGTGTTCATTCATTGTATGGTTTGTTCTGTTTGTGCACATTTACAAATCAATGAAATGCCTTTTGCTTGTGAGCACCAGTCTCCAATCCTACCTCATTAATATTCTCTTGGACAAATGTTGTCATAAATTAAATCCCCATATAGCTGAAAATTGGTACTTCATTTTTTCTTTCAGAAATAGTTCATGTAATTCCCATTATGTAGAAGAGAAGTTATCACATACAGTAGAACTAGTGGTAATACCATCAAACCCTATATCATCATCATCCTTTTTGATGAATATGAGAATTTTAAGATACAGAATTTTCAACTCGAAGGGGTTGGAGTGATAGTCAGGAACCCGCCTCATAAAGTGGGAGTATTGAGTTCGATTCTCACTCCACCCCAAAAGGCCATTCCCCGAAGAGTTATCCCGTGTGTGGGTAGGGAGGCTTGCACATGCTCCGAGGATTAGTTGGATGCTCTGAGAGGCTTGGACACCTTGGTCGTAAAAAAAGGATACAATTTTCAAAATGGATGGTAGATATGTAAGACTTAATGATATTACCATCAATCTCTTATAGGTTGAAATTGAATAATCACATAATTGAAAATCTTGGTCGATTCTATTTAAGAATTGTGGGTCTTGATCATTGACTTGGGTTATTATCTGTGCAGGTAAGGACTTTCGAAACACACTGTGGCTCTATATCTCAGTATGGCATGAAACACATGCGTTCTATTGCTAACATCTGCAATGAGGGCATAAAAAAGGAGAAAATGGCTGAGGTCTCAACACAGGCATGTGACAAGATTCCATCAAATCCATACAGTTCTCTTCACACAGGCTTCAGTGCTTGACACATTACACAATCTTTGTTATAATCCATCCTGCTGCATTGCTGAAGTGTGTGGTTGTTTGCTTGTTACCTGTAAATATAAAATTGAAAGAACATGAACTGGTATGAAATCAACCATGGCTATATTGAAATAATGTTGCATATGAAGCATGTACTGATTATAATTTCGATTCACATGAAGTTATAATATAAGATACCCATTCAAAGAGTTTGACAAGTTTGGTATTTCCTCTGTTTGTTCTTTAGTCTAATTCATTGTTCTTTAGTACTCTCTCTGTCTCAATTTAGTTGTCTTATATGGATTTTAAAATTGTCCCAAGATAGTTGTCTCATTTATATTGGAGTAGTATAAAGTGTGTTGAAAATGGATGAGATCGCATAGAGTGCTAACCTTATATAGAGAGTTTCTTAAAAATTACAAATGTTTCAAATGAGACAACTAAAATGTGACGGAGAGAGTATTATTATTATTTTTTTTTTAAAAAAATTATTTAAACATATAGTAAATATTTGATTAGAAAATATATTTTAATCTTGTAGTATGTTGTAAGATCTTTGATTACCAAACACATATTAAGATAATATACTTAATTTATTTTCAATAAAAATCGAGATTTTGATATAAATAATAAAAAATTCATATTTTCACAACTTAATTCAATGCCGGATTTGATAGCACTTGTTGGATAAAAACACACATTAAGATAATACTTCATTCATTTTCAATAAAAATAGAGATTTTAACATAAATAATAAAAAAATTATATTTTCACAACTTAACTCAATGTCGGATTTGATAACATAAGTTGGATGATATAAATAAAATGTTGGCATAATTTCCTATAATATTTTTTTTTTTTAAAATAGACATATTTTTTTAATGACTAGTGTCTTGGCTTCTCACCTGTAGGGTTTACCTGACTAATCCTTCAAGGTATGTGCAGACTTTTCTAAACACACATTCCGAATTCAAGTGACGAAGAGTAATCCCATGATATACACCACCCATGGAAGCACGGAGAAGGACCCATTAATCAGAATGAATTAAATAAAAGGGAAAAGATGAGACTGGTGTACTACTAGAATAAGGTAAAAATGACGACTATTTTGCTAATTTGCATGGCAGACATTCAAAAGTAGTACCAACATTAACACTCCCTAAAGAACCCGACTGAACTAAAGATTAAAGATGTGAAGAAAACTGATGACCCAGTTAATGTGCCATAGAGAAAAAGCAGTAAAACGTGCATAGGCAACACAAGCAGTTGAAGGAAGATGAAGACTATCTAAGACAAACATGCGACCAACAATTTATGCCCAATCATAACTTGCTTCCCAATCTGATGTTCTTGTATAAGACAACTATATGGAGTAAATGGGAAGAATAGAACCACTAGCTATAACTAGCAGAGAATGAGCAATAGAAGAACATAAAAAAAAAAAAGGAAATTCGAAAGGAGCTTTATCGACATTAGGAGGGGCTTATGTTGAAGAAGATATGTAAGCTCAGCCATCAACAATCCATTTGAGCTCCATTAATGCAACCTGATTTCAAACATACTCATAGCAATATGAAAATTAATAATGGACTGACCTTGTTTTGTTGTAACTCAAGAAGATCTTTCTCAAGTTTATGTTAATGGGCAAAATTGCTGGCAGTAATTACCAAGTTGCACACTAATAGACTGAAGAAAGGTACTATTGATCAAGTATATAATCTAATTATTATTGGCATCTCAATCATCAATCTCCTAAGCGGAAGCAGAAGATGCAGGTCCTTTATTGTCACCAGTAACAATTTTCCAAAGAATTTTGCCTTAATCAGACTACTAATCAAATAGGCCCAATGATTTTAATCGGTGTCGTCCAAACGAACTTCAATATTGGTGTTAAGACTTGAGATCAGAGGACACCATTAGTGATGAATAAGCAGGAGGAAACAGTGCAGAACAAAAGCCCGCATGGAAGAATGGATAAATTAAATAACCACAGCAGTGAACAAAGTGAAGCAAACTGGACGCAGCAGGAAGTAAAGCAAAACAAGTAGTGAGAAGAAAACCTGAAGGTGTTCGACAAGCGCTACGAACAGAATTGAGTGGCAGCAGTAAAAGTAGTGCTAACCATGATTCTCCATTGAAAAATGAAAACCCAGAACCAAGAAAGGACGATATTGGCAGGGTTGTATGAATGCGGACAAAGCGCTGCAAAGCAGAGGTTGAAAATAGCAAAGGCAAGCACTTGGGTGGGACAACAGGATGGTCGTGTGGATAGGCATGAGCAAAACTGAGAGATGGTTATGTGCATCGCCGGCCCTCAAATTTGAGGGTCCTACACGAGTTTTTAAGAGGGTCCTTTATATAATCACAAAAAATAAAATTATACAATTTTTTTTATAATTTATAAAACTAAATAAAATATCATAATCAAATTTATAACAAAATATTATTTAAAATTTATTCTTATTTTGAGATACAAAATTATGAATTAAATTATTATATTCAATTTTTTTTAATATTTATTTTTCAATAGATAAGATAGCTAATCCATTAATATTTCTTCTGACATTTTAGACTGAAAATAAGATTTTATCAGTTTTAACTTTGAAAAATCTATTTCTGCATAGGTAACTGTAACTTGTATAATATTATTATTTTGTAAGCAATTCATGGTTTTGGAAAACAACAATTCATTCTTTTTATATAATTTAGCAATTCATTCTTTTGGTATTGCATCTTTTATCATATTCATGTGCGACACTAATGTAAATTCTCATTTGAAACAAAGATATTATTATTATTTTAATTTTTCAATTTTTCTGTATTTTTTAAAAAATTAAAAATTATATTAATTATAATGATTTATACTTATTACTTCTAATAAAATCTAAATTGATTAAATGAATAAAACTATGTTTTTTCATCTCTTCAAATTTTAAAAGCATTAAATTATTTTTAATTCAAAATTATCAACTCAATATAGATTTCTCTTTCTCTTTATTTAGATGATAGATATATTTTAAAAGACTCTTTATTAATTAAAATTATCTTTTATTTTTTTTTTAATTATTAAACTCAATAAAATGAGGATTATAATAATAATTATTATGATGGTTACTATCATTATTTTAATTTTTTAAGAAACTTATGCTTTAAATTGAGTAGGAAAATTATTTATATAAATTTTAATTTTTGAGTATTCTAAATTCGAAATAATTAAAAATAGTCAAATGATTTCAAGTAATATTAATTCAAATTATTATTATTTTCATTATTATTATTAAATAACTCGATAAAAATAACTATAATTAAATAACTCGATAAAAATAAAAGTAGTTATTTTTATTATACACAGCCTAGATTTGAACGTGGGTCCAATATTTATAGGGCAATTATCTATCAAACTGGACAACAATGAATTTTTACTTTATCATGCATTGTTAACTACCCTTGTAATGTGAACCGATCGTGGGAGAGAGAGTCGTATTGGAAGTAGTGATGGAGGCAGGAAGGAATAAAGGAACAAAATCCAATCAAAAGAGCAGTGAGTCACAGGTCAAATAACGAGAAAGAGAGCAGGTTCGAGAGCTGAGAGGGAAACCTGATGGTTGCGCGAGACAAAACAACGCCAACTGCTGACAACGGGAATTAGAGCGAGCAAAAGATGGAGTATGTGACGCAGGTAGAGGTAGTGCAACGCCGCTGGTTCTGGCGCAGAGAACAGCCAACAGCAGCGCTGTTGCAAGCGGGTTACCGATTGCAGGCAGGTGACCAGTTGTAGGTAAGTACAAGTTGCAGGTGGGTGACAAGTAAACTTGCTCAGGAAGGCGATGCAATGCTGCAACATAGATAGAAAACAGAAACAGTGGAGATGCTGTTAGGCCTCGACTCTGCAGTGCTGAGACGACAAGGCAGCATGGATGTTCCACAAAAACTGAGGCACCACAAGGGACCTGATGCTGCACCAGAGAGGAGGAAAAAAGGTGGGACCGAGACAGAAAAGCACTGCAATAAGGCAAGAGGCTGCAAAAGACAGACAATCAGAAGAGGAACAGAACGCAGGAACACAAGGATTGGCACGCTACTGATACCATGTTAAAATTTCAATGCATTGAATATCTTTTCTTCATACACTACTATTTATACATAACAAGCCACAGAGTCTTCATCAGCTCTCTCAACAGAATCGTGTAAGATATACAATTTTACATGAACCTACATGAACTCTCAACAAAGGCAAACCTAGTAAAAATTCCAAGAGCGACGTACCAACCAACACTCACAACAGAACATCCATGTTCTCCATTTGGGAAAAAAAAAACAAAAGATGTCAATCATTTCATTACTGAAACACTGTTTTCATATAGCAATAAACCACCAGAGAAAATTAGAGGTACAGTGTTTGTAATGTAGGAAAAGCAATTCCTTATACAAATTTATTGTTTTCCAAGAAGAAACCTGAAGCATTTGAAACTTTTTACGGTCCATGGCAATGTCTCCTTCACAAAAGGACTGGAATTCTTCATGATCGAAAAACTGTGTAAGTTTGCCTACAATCCTAAATGAAGATTCTGGCTGAGAACAATTCTAAATTGTCAAATATTAAGAAAAATGCAAAACAAGGTGGGTCAAATGAACTAACATGGTCAACAATTAACTGAGGGAAGCACCGAACTTACAACAGCTGAGGTCTTAGTGAGGATCCAGTTATGAATCATGAATATGAATGCATCCGTGATGTACACCTTAAAGCTCATCATGAACTGTTCCTTCTATGGATGGAGCAGGGTGGTGGAATTCAAGTAGGTATCTCATAGCCAGAGATGCATGCAGTGCTGCACCGTAAGGAAGCACATCTTCGTTGATTGTGAAGTAGGGGGAATGTGGAAATGCGAGTGGTCTATGTGACTCGTTCATCATCCCAAGGAAGTAGTAGTAAGCGGGAATAGCGTCATTGAAGAATGCAAAGTCCTCTGAACCCATGTTGGGCTGGACATCTTTGACATTATGCGAGCCTAGAATCTCTCTTGCAACATTTAAGAAGTGTTTGTGCAAGTCTTTGTTGTTTACAGTCACAGGAATGAAAGGATGATCTTTGTCAAGGAAGTCAACAGTTGCACTACATCTCTGTACAGCTGATTGTCCAACAATGACCTGTTACATTCACAAGGAATAAGGAGATATTTGCAGAACCTTTAGTTTCAGAATAGGCTAAAATCAAGGTAAAATTACTGTTATACCTCCTCAATCCGTTGTTTGAGTTGCAAAAAACTTTCTTTAGAGAATGCACGGATGGTACCACCAATGGTAACGGAATCTGGAATTACATTGAATGCACCACCACCTTGAAACTTCGCTACTGTTACCACCTGTAAGTGCAAGTGTTATGAAGCCAAGATCCATAGGTCAGTTAATGGAGAAAATCTATGTTCAAAAGGTTTGATGAAACAAGAATCATCATGACCACATGTAATGTGACGATGTAGCCCCTAATGAAGTATATATCATCCACGCAAACGGGCACGACCATGTGGCACAACCCTTACCTCTGCATAAAATATTCATAATACAGTTTGGGTGTTCAATATCCCTCTACTGAGGACTTGATACCCCCACATCTCAGTGGGTACTGATTATTTTGCAAAAAAATTCATTAAATATGAAAGAAATCAACTTTGGGCGCCACACAACATGAAATATATATATTAGAAGCTTGCCATTGCAGATAGGATTATCCACTTCAAAAGCCACTTGAGGTACATTCAATCATACCCTAAAATTCAAGCATTTCAATAGAAAACCTTTCTATGTAACAATTTAAAATTGAGAGGACCATTCTCAAATGTTATGCAAAAAGAACTGAATAGGCATTATTCTGTATAGTGATGAAGAAGCATGGATAGAGTGGGTTTTTTTATCTGAAATGGGAATGGGTTCAAAAACACAACCTACAATTAAATCACAAGTTCTCAAGATACTCAAGGCATCATTCTGTTATTTGAAGAAAAGGATAAGCTTTAAATCCATGCAAGACAACATTCAAATTGTAAGATGAAAGAAAAATATTGACAGTGACCCATGATTCTAACCAGTATGTTACTGTTCATTTTCCTTTTGCTTTTTCAAAGAAGGAAGATATCATAAAGAGAGAACATTTTGATGAAAGCTGGCAAGGGAGTTAGGAGTCTTTGAATGCCATAGACACAACCTGACTAAGGTTCAAGATATTTCTTTAAGACCTTGTAATGGCCAAAAGGCATCAAGGTGATGTGACCCACCATCAGTTATGGGCCCAGCTGGACCCCTGAATCAGTGCTATCACTGAGGCATGGATCGAGTCTGGCCAGTAGAGTCATACTGCAGTTATCTTGCAATTTCAGTAGGCAGAAACTGTAGCAGTAACTTAAAGTTTCTGCAGGAGAAACAATAGGGACTGGATTGGGTTTGCCTTGTAACTGTTCTGGGTAGTTTTCCTACAGTTATCTGCTGTAATGGGGTAGTTTCTCTGCAGTTTACTGCAATAACAGAGACTGTGTGTTTTATCTCTAACCCGAACAGAGACTGTGTGTTTTATCTCTGATCCAAACAGAGATTAGATTAGTAATAATAAACGATCCTATCAGTTGCTATCAGAGCCAGTGACGCAATGTCACAACTCACCAACAAAGAAAGGATAGAAAAATTGGAAGGGAATGCTTATGATATGATGGAAAACGTCCCTTAGTTAGATACAGCCGTTTAAAACGACTCCCAACGAACTACAGACAGATTACAGCAGTTGGAGGAGACATTTCTGTAAGGACTGCGTTTTCAGCCCAAAAGACTAGTCTGATAAGTGGAGTGAACCAGTACTAAATAAGGACTTAGTTTTCCTCCCTCACAACTGATGTGAGACTCTTGTTCGCGCTCCAACAATCTCCCCCTCGAACGAGGCCAACAAAAGCATACCTCCAGAAATTGTAACCTCATTACACCTTTGATGATCAATCCAAAATCATGTCTTATTAAGGGATCCGCAATATGAAAACACCTCTTGAGTGAAGGTGAAAAAAAAACAAAGTCATCTCTCTATAATTAAAAGTCCAAAATACATAGCTAGGCTTCTGTTATGTGGCCTAGATTCAGTCTTTTTCTTTTTTCTTTTAAGGCTCAAAATATATGCACCTGACTGAAGCTGGAGATGAAAAGGAGAAAACCCGTGTCTCAGAGAAGCCAGCCAATATGCATGAAATATTGCCAGTGTTATTCTTACCTTGTACAGGATAGGAACTCGGCCCCTTTTTTGAAACCATTCATGACACACAACAGTCCTTGCGGAAAAGGAACTCTTCAAATTAATAAATTTACTTTTTCTTTTTACTCGTGGTGATAGAATTAGTAAAATATGAAAATAAACAAATGGATGGATGATGAATATCTTTGTTGCATT
Source organism: Chimonanthus praecox (assembly GCA_022113865.1). Lineage (NCBI taxonomy): Eukaryota > Viridiplantae > Streptophyta > Magnoliopsida > Laurales > Calycanthaceae > Chimonanthus > Chimonanthus praecox. The sequence continues at coordinate 4,986,519 of CM039090.1, read as the reverse complement.
GAGATGTAGTGCAGAAAGAGGAAATGTACCTGTGAATCCAATGGATCTGCTTCACGTGAAACAAGATGTTGCAAGCTGACAATCACATTGGATGCTGCTAGAATTGGATCTATTGTGTGCTGAGGGATCGCTGCATGGCCTCCCTTCCCCATTATTACTGCCTCAAAGAAGCCGTTCCCTGCCAAAAGAGGGCCCGGTCTGGAGGCCACTGCACCGATGGGCATCCTGGTGGAGACATGGAGCCCAAAAATAGCTTCAACATTATCCATTACTCCAGATTCTAGCACTTTCAGTGCACCAACACCTAATTCCTCTGCTGGTTGAAAGAGAAGGGCAACAGTTCCCTGATGTAATCAAGTTGACAGTGGTGAGATTTTCTCCTAATTTACAAGTCATCGATCATATTACTGGAGGTTCTATGAAATGAGAAATAGCACTATGCTATGAAATGAAGCAAGAACCTCTTTTCTGGCTTAAAACCACTACAAAAGAAGCTTTGCATAAGCATCTGTTGTTTCCAGAAGCATTGTCCTTTTTCTATCAGTATTAAATTTCTATCAAACTGCAAATAAAGAGTCTTTTTTATGCCCAAAGTGTCCAGGCGTCTCACTCAAACTGGATTTTACGTGACTAATCCTTGGCCTATGTGAAGATCCCAATTCCGCACACACCAAGTAAGCAACCAAAGGATGTTAATTGAGAGTGAATTGAACTCAAGACTCCGCTACTTAAGGTGGGCTTCTTACCGTCGAACCAACCTCTTGGAGTTGCAAATAAGGACATAGTTATCCACTGCAATTAACCCAAGTCTCGAGTTCTGATACACATTACACATTAAGAAAAACACTCGTCATAATTGAACACTTTGAAAATTAAAAAATCCAGCACCCGTAAACCATCTGTGGTTGCATAAAGGACTCTACAGTTTGGTTATAAATTTGTCAACCAAATTTTTATGGTTTGTACTAAATTGTTCTCTCCACACCCCCACCCCACCCACCCACCTTCCCTTTCCCCTCTTCCAATAAAGAATAACAGGACATTTATGCTCTACTTATTTACCATGTTTGTGCATGTGAATGTATAGAAAAACCTTTACAACTACCCATAGGATATCGGAGAAATTATCCAATATGAACCTGAAGACTAATTTTGAATTGAGTCTATATTTACACCACTTTTTTTTTTTAATTCATTATCATCTTATAAATTGAATTTGTACTCAATTTGAACGCTCACCATTGGATTAAGCTCAAATCCTATCGACAATTAGAACTTTTTAGCCTTTAAAACTATACGTAGAATGATTTCTTCTCGTTGAATATTGTCATACTTCTTATTCGAGAAATATAAAATGACATACTTATAAGTACTTAGTTCCCAGTTTTTAGTTTTTTGTTAGCCTTCCCTTTCTCCTAACAGACAAGAACATGAAGCAACCTTCACTGTCAAGAACTGAAGGATTATCACAGAACTATCCGACAGGTTGAAGATCAAAAGATAATAGCTCACCAAACGTGAGACAAATGGATGGTGTGAAAGGGCTAACAGATTTCGAATCTCATTTTTATATGGGTATTTTCGCAACTCGACAAATCCTGGATTTGGTCGTGCATAATTCATTTCATTTTAAGATACATGTGCAATGCAAGTCGCCCTCATGAGTGAGGAGTGTTGAGAGAGAAGATTTTACCAGTTTCAAATCTCTGTCAAGAGATACTACTACTATGTTCCATTGTCTCCCAAAACACACTTCTGTGGAGGAAAAAGTCCTTATCATGAAGTTTTGAGCAGACTCTCTGTTGGGAGCATTTAGATGACACAACTAAAAAATGCCACTTGGGAACAAAATTGTGAATTGACAAAAAGTCCCACATCGGTTAATTTGAGAAACCAAGGACTCCATATAACACTTGAGGCACCCTTCTCACAATGACTAGCTTTTGAGAGTGAGTTCTACTTTAAGAATGTTATCAAATCATGGTTTTCTAATATGGTACCAGAGTAGGTTCCATGTGCAGCTGCATAGCGCAGCTACACGTAAGGGTGGGTTTGAAGTTTTCACGTGGAGCCGTAGGGCCCAACTACATGTGAGGGCGGGTGTGAAATAACAAAAAGTTCCCACATCGATTAATTTGAGAAACCAATGACTCCATATAACACTTGATGCACTCGTCTCTCAAAGGCTAGCTTTAGAGAGTGACTTCTATCTCAAGAATATTATCAAATCATGCTTTTCTAACAAGAACAAACATAATTCTTCTCTTAACAACAAACAACAAAAATCTGTCAAGTTTAAATTTACATCATGCTTTGGTATGAACCCACTCAACCAAAAATTGAGTATCCGAGCCATCATTGAACTACAAAGAACTAATGATTGCATAAACTTCCAATTGCTTGAGGACCATAAAATATAAAAAAATCAAGAAAACCGAGTTAAAAAGAAGCAAGAAGCAAGTCATAGGAAACTTAGACCTGTAAATTGTCACGGTGCTCTTGAAGGATCATTGCAGCACCAAGTAGCATTGCTACATGAGCATCATGCCCACAGGCATGCATCTTCCCAGGGATTTTACTCTTGTGCTCCCACTCTACGCCCTCCTATAGCAGAAATTCCTTCAAACAATTACATTCCACCACAAGTTTGCAGCAAGAAAGCACAATTTGCAAGAGTGAAATTGTCCAAAACAGAAGCCTAATTTTCAAGGTTAATATTTAAACACATTACTACTGCTGCTGCTGGCATATAACAAGAACAACGACGATGACGACAACAACAGCAGCAGCAGGAACAATATGAAGGTTCTCAAATCTCAACAGCCAAAAGAGAGTGGCATATACTTGCTTCAGCTTTCAACAATATAATTATGTGGATAATATGACACTCATACATACACCATGAGCATACATAGTATATCCGAATGTTGAATGAAACATCAATGTTATGATCAGTATTCTGTATAATCAGTTATTGATTTATTTCATAGTTATATTTCCTCTTGTATTAAGTACCTTGATTATTTTTTCCATTTAGAAATACCAAAACAACAGGATTCAAGAGAAAAACAAAACTGATATCTCAGACAATAATATTTCTGGCATACCAGTTGGTAGCAAAGTTTACTGGTATGGACCGATACATCAGTAGTTAAAAACCTCCCATAACATCTAGAGGCAGCTAAAACTTTGAAATGGAGAAGTATTGTGAACAATCAATTTCTAGTTTCTGGGAATCTAACATTGCAATTTGTCTGGAGCAGAACAATCTTTGTGGGAACCCGAGTGCATCGTTAGACGACACGCGGAAACAAAGTTGCTGAAATTCTGTCTCGCAGGTAAAGGGTACAATGAAGGAGATCTTTAGCGCGTGCTAGTAGCGAGGAAGGAATTCAATTTCTTCTGAATATTCAACATTCCCAAAAGATTTTCATGTTTGGTGTTTCAAATTTCAGAGGCTTTATAACTTCTCATCTAAATGAATTAAGTTTGAATTTCAAAACCTGAATCACGTATTGAATTCTCAGTATCTAACTAAATAACTTGAAGCATGTCAAACACATGCCAACACTATCTAGCTTCCCTGGGAAATCTTTACCAAGTTCTCCTGCACAGATCAGCTGCAACTCACCTGCCTCGTACGGATTGAGTGAAACATACATAGATTATATTTTTCTTCATATTATCTATGATGGACAGTGTGACCAGACATTGAGTTTTATAACTATCATCCAATTACTTGTTAGGATTGGGCTTCTAACCTAAAACTAGCTTGATAGGTGGAGTGACCCAGTCTCATATAAGTCCTTAGTTTCCCCCCCCTCACAATAGACATGGGACTCTCGTTTGCACCCCAACAATCCCCCCCTTGAACGAGGCTCTCTGGCAGATAGAATGTCACCAACCATCCCATTCGGCTATGGGATCCCTCAGTCCACATGTTGTGGCCTGGGGACCTAGCTCTGATGCCACTGTTAAGACTGGGCTTGCAGTCCAAAAGACTAGCATGATAGGTGGAATGACCCAGTCCCATATAAGTCCTTAGTTTTCCTCCCTCATAATCAATGTGGAACTCTCATTCATACCCCAACATTCTATGAACTTGGAGGATTTATATTACATTTTACTTTTCGATAATGATTTTGTATGAGTTTGGCCCCCAGTCTGGTACTGAGTGATACAGAACATCAATCGCTACTCCAAGAATTCTTCAAATTTCAAAATTGGCAGAGTGTGCTAATTCCAATATTCAAAAATCATAATTTTGGTCCCAAATGCAATTTGGGTAACATTGAAATGCATCCATTGACAACACCCAGAAATGAAAATCACCAAAATTCGGTCGCAGAGGCGATTCAGTGCATCCAACAACAACCACATATGAGATCCACAAATAAGTAAATAAAAAAGAAACAAAAAGAACCGAAGTTCATTCTCACCTGCATGGCAAGAGCGTCCATATCAGCTCTTATCGCAACAAAAGGTGGCTTTCCACTCCCAACATATCCTACGATGCCTGTTACAGCGACCGGGTATTTGTAGGGAATGCCCAATGCATCCAGCTCTCTTCTGATTAGTTTGCTGGTCTCAAATTCTTCAAAACCAAGTTCTGGGTTCTCATGAATTCTCCTCCTTACATCTACCATCCACTCCACATGCTCTGGTTTTTTGGCAAAATTGAGGAATTCAAGAGGTATTTGAGACAGTTCTTTTGGGTTGGATGAGGAATATGCCAAGTTGGGAAGAAGAAGGAGGAGAAGTGAAACCCATTTGCAGAAGCCCATGTTATTTTTGCTCTTCTTTTGACTCTCGTAGCAGAGAGTGGAGTGGATGAGTTTAACCAGAGAAATAAAAGAAAGAAAGAATGAAACGTATCATTTGGCTGATGTGGAGGAATTCAGTCAGCACATGCGAACAAGAGAGCTAGGAAAAAAAAACTCTTCACTAATACAAATCTGCATCCACGTCAGCACTTCTTCATATAGTAAAAAAAGTTTATCAGTTCTATGTTTGTCAATTTCTTAAAAACAAATAATTTTATAAAAAAATATTTTGTATGCAAATTATATTGTCCGACACATGTCATAGACTCTAATATCGTAACGGGTCGTTATAAAGTTTATATATTTTTTTTAAAAAAAGATATTATCTAAGAAAGAAAATCACTCTTTTACTCGTTAGATTTTTCTCTCTCACACATAGGAAATGGTATCTAAAAAAATGTCTCATTTACTATAACAAAGAGACTATGTTTCATAAAATAAGAAGAAAGACTTCATTTTCTTTACTTTTAATCTTTTATATTTTATATATTTTTTAAACAGGAATTTTGCATGACTTTTTCATCTTATACTACCTTCCCAATTTAATTGTCTTTTATGTATTAGTCGATATTTTGATTTTTAAATTTCTCTCTTCTATTTTTTTTTAACAAAAATCTTCAATATTAGCTTGTATATAAAGATTTTAAAAACCGATATATATTATCACACCTGAGTCATGTTCTTTTAAAAGTAAATCTCCACTTCTTTCATTCAAACACAACTCAAGTGCTCCCTATTTCAAACTCCACAAGTGTCCCTAAATGTCTCCCACTACCCATTTGCCCGATTTACTTGTACCCATATTTTGATATCTAATCCAACTTAAAATAAAATTAATCAAATTTTCATAATATATGTATATAACAATTTTCTCTTAAAAACTCACCAAAAATCATAAATCCCTTTTTACTAACTTTCATCAACTTTTGCACAAACTTTCTCTATTTTTATACAGTAATATACTCCCTCAATCTCATTTTAGTTGTCCCATTTTAAAATTTTGAATTTTTTAAAGAAAGATTTCAAAAGGCTTATGAACTTCTCTCCAAAAATAGACAGAGAGAGATAATCAAAATGGCATATGAGACAAATATTTTGAAACAATTCTAAAATGCATATCAGACAACTAAATTGATACATAGGGAGTAATAACGTTAAACTAAATACTTTCAACTCATCAACTCTTATTTTAAAATCTCAATTTACTATTTTTTACATGCTTTTAGAAATATTGTCTACTTTTTACTTGCTAATATGAGATTAAATCACAATCGTTCAATGAATGAAAGAGAAATATTTGTTTCATGATAAATAAACTGTCTTTTCATATGTAGATTGATTAGAAGGATTTTTTGATGCGTTTTTAGAATTAACTCTCTATAATGATTATGTTTTAGTGGTAAAAAACTTACTTTTAAAGATATTTCTTGGTATGAAATATATCAATATAATATATATATATATATATATATATATATATATATATAAAATATATATATATATATATATAAATATATATATATATATAAATATATATATATATATATTAAATTATTAATTATATGGATTGACTCATGAGTCATGATTAGTTTGATTTTAGCCAAATTAGTTTATCTAAATTAAAAATAGATTAGAACTTTAAAAATGAATTGAATTATAAATATTAAAAGGGTGGACATATAGACACCGCAGAATCCTGTCACCAGACACCGATTTTGTGATTTTCAGTGGAAATTACCATGCTGCCCTTCCGTGCAGAATCGATCGATCGAATGTGCAGTGTACTTTTCGCATCGATCGATCGATTACACGAACAGAAGAAAACGATCTGAAATGATTCTATCGATCGATTGATAGCATGCTATCAATCGATGACAGAATACAGTAATTAAAAAAAAAAAATTAAAATTTTAAAGTTGTTTTTTAACCATTGTATATTTTCAAAATTTCTCAAATTGAATATCTGGACTAATTACGATAAAAAAAATTAAAATTTTAAAGTTGTTTTTTAACCATTGTATATTTTCAAAATTTCTCAAATTGAATATCCAGACTAATTACGATAACCTGATAAAAATACTTTAAGACTTCAAGGTCTTTTGACACTCCTAAATATTTAAAACAGAGTGTTTTACAAATGAGGGTATCCCTAGGGTGTGCCGAAAACACATTTAGAAGTGTCAAAAGACCTTTAAGTCTTAAAGTATTTTTATCAGGTTATCGTAATTAGTCCGGATATTTAATTTGAGAAATTTTGAAAATACACAGTGCTAAAAAAATAATGTTAAAGTTTTATCTTTCCTTTAAAACTTTAACATTATTTTTTTAGCACTGTGTATTTTCAAAATTTCTCAAATTAAATATCCGGACTAATTACGATAACCTGATAAAAATACTTTAAGACTTTAAGGTCTTTTGACACTTCTAAATATATTTTCGGCACACCCTAGGGATACCCTTATTTATAAAATACTCTGTTTTAAACATTTGGGAGTGTCAAAAGACCTTAAAGTCTTAAAGTATTTTTATCAGGTTATCGTAATTAGTCCGGATATTCAATTTGAGAAATTTTAAAAATAAACAAATATCGTTAAAGTTTTATCTTTCCTTTAAAATTTTAACATTATTTTTTAAGCACTCTGTATTTTCAAAATTCCTCAAATTGAATATCCGGACTAATTACGATAACTTGATAAAAATACTTTAAGACTTCAAGGTCTTTTGACATTCTTAAATGTATTTTCGGCATACCCTAGGGATACCCTTATTTGTAAAACACTCTTTTTTAAACATTTGAGAGTGTCAAAAGACCTTAAAGTTTTAAAGTATTTTTATCAGGTTATCGTAATTAGTCCAGATATTTAATTTGAAAAATTTTGAAAATACACAGTGCTTAAAAAATAATGTTAAAGTTTTATCTTTCCTTTAAAACTTTAACATTATTTTTTAAGCACTGTGTATTTTCAAAATTTTTCAAATTAAATATCCGGACTAATTACGAATACTTTATAACTTAAAGGTCTTTTGACACTTCTAAATATGTTTTCGGCACACCCTAGGGATACCCTTATTTTTAAAACACTCTGTTTTAAATATTTGGGAGTGTCAAAAGACCTTTAAATCTTAAAGTATTTTTATCAGGTTATCGTAATTAGTTCGGATATTCAATTTGAGAAATTTTGAAAATATACAGTGGTTAAAAAACAACTTTAAATTTTTTTTTTTTAATTACTGTATTCTTTCGATCGATTTCGTGTAATCAATCGATCGATACGAAAAGTGCACTTCACGTTCGATCGATCGATTCTGTACGGAAGGGCAGCATGGTAATTTCCACTGAAAATTATAAAATCGGTGTCTGATGACAGGATTCTAAGGTGTCTATATGACCACCCTATTAAAACTTGAAAGAGATCAAAACATAAGTTAAATTAAAAATATAATTATTCTAAATATAAATAAACTAAAATTTTGCTCCTAAGTCAACTCACACAGTACCTCTACTTGTTCGAATTTTCCCCTTTTGGTTTGTCTTATGTTCCACCTCCATTACCACGTGCCTAGCCACTCTTCTCATCCACATATTTTATTTGTAACGTTCATGTATTCTAACGTGGATTTGAGACATCCTCTCCTTTTTCTTCTCTTGCTTTTGTTCTGTAGCCAAAGCCACGTGTGGTCATCTTTGATGGCAAATTGTTGGGCGTTGGGAGATTATTAGGAATAAAAAATGTGACACAACGTGGGTTTCACAGTTTCCGATGGGCTCCGTTTGGATGGTGGTAAAATAGAAAATATCGGTGGTATTTGTCATAATGGCAGTAACTAACTAACTGCGAAAAATCAAATTTTTATTATACACCTCTCACTTGCAAAAATCATTTTCAAGCAAAACCTATTCATGATACAGAGGTAACCCCTGGTCAAAGATAACTCAAAGATTGTCTTTGGACGAAGAGTAAATTTTACGGAGTTACTCTTGACTAGACGTTACCCCAGGTAATATGAAAACCTTTTGTAAAGAAAGGATTTTCAAAAGTGAAAATGGAAGGGTACTCTTTAGTTATCAAATAAGGGTAATAAGGGGTAACTCCTATTATTCTCTTACACCTCTCTCATCCAAATGCAGCCATAGTAACTCGAGCAAAATTTATCTCTCATCCAAATGCCAACCCAAGAAGGTCACGACACGCATTTTCCCATTTTCTAATAGAAATGTAGTTTCTTGAAAAGAAATTATTTATATAAAGTATTATGACTCATATACATGTTGGTTTTTTATTAACAGTAACATAGATAGGTACGAATTATAGAATTTCTATTATATAAAAAAAAAATCATAAACTAATTTGCGCTAAAATTTGATGTAAAAAGTGTAATAGTTCTACTTGGATCTACATAGGTGAGTTAGTTTGAAAGATTGTGACTTTTATATGATATATGTAAAATTTGATTTAATTGAATAACAGAAATAATATACTTTGAAGCTCTAAAACTTTATGTAAAAGTAATAATGAAAATTCCTCGACTTAGTTCAAATTGACTTTAAAATCTACTTCCTCTGTCTCATTTTAGTTGTCTGATTTAAAACATTTGTATTTTTTAAACAACTCTTTATATAAAGTTAAAATTCCATATGATCTTATCTATTTTCAACACACTTTATGCTACTCCAATATTAATGAGACAACTATTTTGAGACAATCCCAAAACCATATAAGACAACTAAATTGAAACAGAAAAATTATTTGATTAATAGATACATTTGATTTACCATATTAAAATTTTCACCAAACTTTATATGAACTCATTATCAGATTAATCAAATTATCATATTTAGACTTTCCGACTCAAATTCATGTTAGAGGATGAATCCATTTGATCCACCGTGTGCACCACAGCACAAAGTTAAACGAGTGCTCTTTCAAAACTAACCCAACCCAACTCAAAATCAGGTTAGTTAAGTTGAAATGTATCTAGGTCGCTTTTCACATTAGATTGAATATAGAATTTAAGATAATAGAGAGATGGAGCTCAACTCAATTCAACCCAATATAAGTTATACTTAGGAGGATTAAAAGTGACATGTTTTAAATCATAGGCAGTGCAGGAGGTCAAATAACTCCATGAGTATAAGATTAGAACATAAACTTATCTCACCTAACTAATGAGCCACATAACCTTAAGAAGTAGATCTCGCAAGAGGTAGGTTCGAATCTATTTGAGTTGAGTCTATTCATTTAGCGATTGAGACTTGAGTTGAGTTATCGAGTGGAATCAAAATTTGCTAGGTCTACCTTAAAGCACAGCAGGAGAAATTATCTATTATGAATGAGAGTTTCATGAATTATAGATCCACTCTCTTTAATTTTGGACCCGACACTTGGGAGGTGGAACGTTCAAAAAATTCAAGTGGAACACTTGAATACCTTGGTCTTAAAAAAGAAAAAGAAAAAGAAAAAATTATATTAGATAATAAAAATAAATTGTTTGATAGACCAATCTTATTGACCATGAGACATGTTACATTATTGACCATGAATAATCTTACAAATTTAGAAACAATTATTTTCCAACAAAGGCTCGTAAAAAAATGTACGCTAAAAATCACAATATAGAAAGTTCCCAATAAATAATTCTTTAAATGTGACCCACTTAATATTTTGGCTGTTAGGATGAAATAGGTATTTATGCAAGCAAGGCAAAAGACAATCATGAAGAAATAAAGCAAAGACGCACATGATGGAGATGCCATAAGATACAGCTTCTTTAATCTTTCCAATGTTTAGGGTGGTGATAGGTTGCTTGATAATATTTAATTGAATATATAATTTATTTAAAATCATTTTAAGTTAACAAAATTAAGCTATGCATTTTAAATTCTAGAATTTTGGTCATTTCAAAAAAAAAAATATTATTTAAATTTTGTCATCTTTAAAAAATGTAATCTAATTAATCTAATGAAAGTGACATTTCTAATAGTATATTTGAGCACACATCTTTCTTATCGGCTATTCATAGTGGATGAAAGGAGACCCACAAACACATGGGCAAGGTAATATCATGTGCCCCATTGGTAGATCATTTTTTATAACGTGAGGCAAAGGCCCCTAAACCCCTTGGGAGAGCACCCCACATCCACACAGGACGCCCTCAATTTATGCCACTTGAACTCGAACTACTTACCTGCTTCTTGAGGTGACTTTATTTCATAAATGCCTTTTGTACCCACAAGAAAACCATAAAGAGAGATGCATCCTTGCGAATCCATTGCTAGACTCAAACAAACCAAGTAGTCCCCTAACTAGACCAAATTAAAATGATCATCTCTCAGAAAAAGCTGCTTTTTCTAAATAAACTGAAGAACCAAATGAAATTACTTGAGTACAGCTGCCAATGGACGGCAACCACAGAAAAAAAAGAAAAAGAGATTTATCCTTGGTGAAACATGTATGATTGAAGGTAATTGACTATTACAATAGAAAAAAGGACAAAGAAAAGCTAATTAACGCAAATCTTGCATTTCTACCTTACTTCTCAGATGAGTTCGGCCCTCTCTTCTTTCCAAAGCCGACAACTGCAAAATGCAGCAAAGCAACAATTTAGTATGCGTAACAAATGAACAAATACTACTTGCTTTCATATTGCATTAAATGTGCATTGCATTTGGAAAAAAATGCAATCACAATGAAACTAGCATGAACAAATATGCTTTATCCTGTTAAACCCAAGGGATTGGCCCTACGGTCAAGACACCCGCCTCGAGAAACGGGGTCTTGAGTTTGATTCACGCTCAACCCCAACAAGCCACTACTTGTAGTTGTGGATCCGGTGCGTGTGGAATTGGGAGGGCTGCACATGCCCCAAGAATTAGTCAAGTAAATTCCCTGTGGGTGAGACACCTTGGTCATACAAAAACTGCTTTATCCTGTCAAACATGGCTATGATTTTTGCGGGCAGGCACCAAGTGCTTGGTGGAACAAATGGGTTATTATTTCTGCTGTGATATGTGAGACACCAATTTTACAATTTGTACAATGAAAATCTTAAACCAATTCAGTAATTCATAACAACAAACCATACCAACTTTTTTAACAAAATAGCAATTTCTTTGTTTTTAACGAACTAATAAGCCACTCCTGCACTGTAGCATGGAGACCTAAGAAGCACACAAGTTTGATGTGGTTGAACCAGGACAAGGAAATCCAGAGATATTAGGATTTGGGTAACTAGACAGGCAATCAGGTCTCTAAAGAGAAATTTAAGTAAAAGAAGATCTGAAAATTGGATGCAGGTCCAAATTCGAATAAGAGTCTTGGGAAGTAAGTAAGCTTATGTTTGAAGGAAACTCTTTTTGAATCTTTACATGTAAGGTTTGGGCATGGAAGGAAAAGCACAAATAAGAGGCAAATCTCTCTGCTATGTCTGGGATGGACTGGGAAGAATTCATTTACGATAAGATAGCAAAAAATTGGTGAGGAAGGACCATTTCTTGGCATGGAGACCTAAGAAGCACATAAGTTTGATGTGGTTGACGCAGGACAAGGAAATCCAAGGATATTAAGATTTGGGTAACGAGACACAGGAAATCAAGTCTCTAAAGACAAATTTAAGTAAAAGAAGATCTAAAAATTGGATAAAGATCCAAATTCCAATATAAGAGTCTTGGGAAGTAAGTAAGCTTATGTTTGAAGGAGATTAAGAAACTCTTTTTGAATATTTACATGTAAGGTTTGGGCATGGAAGGAAAAGCGTAGATAAGAGACAAATTTCTCTGCTATGTCTGGGATGGACAGGGAAGTATTCATTTACGCTTAGATACCAAAAAATTGGTGAGGAAGGGCCATTACTTGGCCAAGTTAAAGAGAATTCCCAGTATATGTTTTCTAGATCTAGCAATTTAAAAATTTCAAGCTCTTCAGCAGCACAGGTTCCTCTCTTTCTCATTATAAGGATTGGAGATAAATATCCAAAAAAAAGACTGTCTTTCACCAAAAAGCAGCCCAATCGTATGGCTCGCCTGGGTGCTTGACCAATCATTGAAAGTCATATAGAAAGGTTACTAGATGGATCATATTTCAACCAGGTAAAATTTCAGCCTGATTCTTTTATCAAAGTCATAAATCCCAAGGTTTGAATTTTATGGTTCTATAAAGTCGGATAAAAATAATCTTTTCTTTTTGGCAAATGATAAATATAATCTTTAACTTGAAAATACCTACAATATGTAACAGCAAGAGGGGGCAGAAATTCTAAATGTAATCCGAGGCCATACAGGGTGATGGTGTCATAGAACATGATATAATGGCCCTTCTTAAGTCCAATTGGAATTAAAAACCAATACTAGAGCAGAAGTGATTGCCAAGGAGATCTTCAAAACTATGAGAAGTAAGATGAATGGACTGGTTCTGATGGAGGTGTAATCTTAGCATTGCCGTGTATTGGGATGGTAGGGGAAAAGAAACAGAGTTGTGTCATTAGAAAAATTAAAGATTTGGAAAGCAAACAGGATGGCAATTTTGGTCGTGTTTCTTCAGAGTTATATAGCAACAAACCATCAGCCAAATCAGGAGTTAATTTGACCTAACTGTTAATGGGATGATACATGATACATCCACATTTCTTGATTTATCCAATTGAGGTTACATTTGCCCATACAACTGGAGTGAATTATCAATTGGCATTGGAAAGAGAGAAGAACAGAGGAACCTTTCGATGTTCCAAGGCGACTACGCAATTCGAGTTCTCTCAAGTGCATCGTACCTTGAGTCAGATCCTAGTTAATTGAAGACTTGCAAAGGATGCAAAACCGATCCTAGCCTTCATCAAGTCAACCTTTCATTCTAATGGTGTAGAAAGGTCAAGTAAACACACCATGTTCGATGGATGGCCCCACCATTTGACATTTATATCTATGGATATGAAATTATGTGGTCTATAGACAGTCACAATAAAACTATATAGAGAGTAAAACAATGCCAATTAGCTCAAAGAGCTAATCCAAATGCATGAATTTAGAGTACCAATCTGAAGACACTTTGTATACTTTTTTTTTTTTTTTGAACGGTGACACTTCGTATACTTGATCCAGTAGTTTGGATAAGTCCGATCAATTTTGGCTTATAGTGCATATGAATCCAGAAAGTAGAGTAGTGTATGGACCTGTTTTGATTTCATTGATCAAAATATGGACCTCACCTAAAGATCACTTCCACTAACAACAGTAAACAGAACAAACAACTATTGAAGGCACCCACGCATGCTAGACCCAGGAAAACAGGCAACATTTAGGCGCTACTGTGAAACAGCTGCGTAACTAAAGGGGATAGAGAGGAGAAGAAGAAGAACCTGCGGTGACGAAACGGCGGTTGTACTGCATCCGCTTGTGGGCACGGCCGCGTGGCTTCTTCTTCTTGTCCTGCTTGGCCACCTTCGGTGTCTGCCCCCTCACTTTTCCTGCACGTGCCAATGATCCATGCACCTTTCCTGCTCAAACATCACCCACATGATATGATGAAAAAACAGCGAATTTTGGATTCCACAAACCCTAAATCGATAAAACAAAAAGGAAATTTGGATTCCAAAGACCAATATCAGGAACAAGAAGATTGGAAGAGAAAGAAAGCTCACCCATGGCGGATTTTAAGGCCTAGAGCGAAATGGCGCAGTTGAAGCTTCTGTTTTCTACGATTTAGGGTTAGGGTTTTTGAGAGGCGGATGGATTTACTTATATATCAGGAGATTGATAAAAAAATTCCACGCTTTCCAAGTCGGGTCGGCTCCATACCAACTGATACGAGTGAAACTTGGATCGTGTCTTAACCCGACCCGCATGATCCTGAATCGACAAATCAATGGGTTTAAATTATGTATTTGTGTATTTTTGAGACGGGTTGCTTCAAAAAATAAAAACTCTTATGAAATTTGGGTTGGATTGATTTGAGAAATTTAAAATCAACTCGACCCACTGTAACTCGACTCGACTCATGTGCACCAAGTTATAAAACAACACTCGGGTTGACTCGAGTCAGAAATTCAGATCGAATTGAGTTGAGTAATTCGGATCGGGTTCAATAAATTTTGACATGAGTTGAGTTGAGTTTATTAAAACTCGACCTAATTCGACCTGAGTTTCACCCCTACTAACTCACTTATGAATTAAGATTTTTAAATTTAAATCCGACTCAATTCAAAATATTAAATCTTGATTTTTTTTAAATATGTATGTCACTTATTTTTCAACTTTTTAAATTAACTATTTTTCTTATTTTCTTTTTATAAATATATGGTTCATTTGACATTTGATATATTTCATGTTGATATTAAAATTTTAATTAATTATTATATACCTAGTTGGTTAACCAATTTGATTTAGACACTTAGATTGTAGTTAAAAGGTAATATCTAAAAGTAATAAAAAAATAAAAATAGGAAAGATTTCTAGAGATGTATTCAAAATAGACCCGACTTGGGTCTGGTTAAATTTTATTCGAATTCGAATCTATTTTAGATCTCATTAAATGGGTATTGCTAAAAAAAAAAAGATCTTATTAAACGGGTTAAATTAATTTAATTCTATTTTGAATTTGAAAGCAAAGTAAAGTCAAATAGTTCAACTGGTTGCCTCCCGCCTTAGGAAGTGGAAGGTTGTGATTCGAACCTCCATGGCTTAACCTTGGTGTGCCTTAGAGCTAGTGGGCTCACCCGTAGAGATTTTACGCTGGATATCCTACGACTTTCCACGTGTAACTTCAATCATGTTTTGCTTAGGAGAAATTCAATATTCAAAGATATCTACTGTTTCTCTAGCTTCATATGAAAAGCATCTCTGATCCCTTCCTTGCCCAACTAAAACCCACCCATGCAAGGCTTCATTTTCTGAGATGTCCAAACTCCAAAGCCATCATCATCCACAATCCATCTTCAATTCTTGAAAAATTTAAATGAAGGCCTCTTCTCCATTCATGTTATGAAATATGAATCTCTTTTACCACCATCTTCAAACTAGAAAGACCTCAAATGGATTCCTCAACATAATATGTATAGCAAGAAAAATCAATCATCAACCCATGATCACATACATTCACCTCTACACCTGTGATCCAGTTCTGAAGCAATGGTTTCTTCTTCCTCCACTCAAAAACCGTCAAGCATAGACGACGGATTTTGGTTTACTCATTCATTTTATCACAAAGAAGTGATCATCATCATCGTCATCATCAACAACCAAGACGAGTACCCATCTTCATATGATAGTATTCAATCTCAAAGATTTGGTCTTTGCATTAGCCGACTCCTATTTGAATTTGAGAATCCATTACACCAGCAGGTATTCCTATATTATTAATTAGGATTTCCTTTTTCATCTTCATTTTTAATATCCAACTGATTTTGTAGACAACAGGTCCTAACTCTAGTTATATACTCCCTCCCAGGGGCAAATACGTATCGCCGGATATTCACGATATCGGCCGATATCGGCCTTTTTTTAAAAAAAAAAGAGGAGAGAGAAAAATATCTACCGATATCGAATTTTTTACCCTTGCTCCCTCTATCTTAATTTAATTATCTCATATACATTTTGGAAGAGTTACATGATCTTAAAGAGAAGTTCATAAACCTTTTGAGAGTCCTTCCTTAAAAAAATCAAAATTTTAAAGTGATACAACTAAAATAGGATAGAGAGAGTAGTTTGTTTCCTCTCTTTGAATTTTGAAGCCCACCAACTTAAATCTAGGGCTGGAAATTGAGAAAGTTAAAAGGCCCGCCAAGGAGCCCAACCCTTATAATAAAGTTGGTACTTGGTAGAGATAAAGTCCAGCTCAACTCTGGCCCATCTTCATTTTAATATATAAAAGCCCAATCAGCCCGGCCCACATTTATAGGGCTGGACATAGGACAGGTCGAGCCTGAACTAAGCCTGCATCCAACCTTGCTTAGATCCAAACTGCTACACTTGATCCAAAAGAGTATTTTTATCATTTCGCACAATGAAAATTAGTCAAAAAAAAAATACCAGAAACAAGCATAACACTATTTTTCTTCAAGCTCATCAACTCATAGGTGGCTAGCCCTTGAGAACCACTAATCAGGGTCCACTATTTAGTATAACCTAGATTCTTACAACCTACAAAACATCTTAAAACAATCTCCATCTTCACTAGAAATTTGTCCGACTACTTTCCAGATGTTTTCTTTTTTTAGATTAACGTGTGGAAAAGTTTGATACAGTCCTATTAAAACCCCCACAGATGAGCCCACTATCCCTAAGACACACCAACATTAGGCCATAGGGCTCGAGCAGAAAGCGGGAGGCGGGTTTTCATCCCAGAACTTATTGAAACTTGGAATACACAAACAAATATAGTATTGACCAATAATTTATGAGTTGTTAGCTAAAATATCAGATGCTCAATATTCTTTTACCAAAAGCACGATATTAGTTTATTAAATATTCTTGTTATATCTTGCTTTTTTTTCTTTTTCTTGTTAATTACTCCTAAGTCAACCTCTCTAACCCCCTTCATGAAATTTTCTTAAAAAACTAGATCTAAGCTTATTAACCTCAGGTTTAAGTTGTCCCCTTCAAATATTACAACTCATATATTCACCAAATCTCCAACTTAAAGGGGTCTAAATTCAACTATTCCAATCTTATTTATTCACCAATTCTCCAACTATGTTTCATTTGGATTTGTGGAGATCAAGCACAGAAATTTGAGAAATCTCAATGATAAAATAATGGTGATAAAATAACTCGGGTTTTGAGTCTTTGTTTATAAACTCAGGTTGTCGGTCTTTCTTCTTCTTTTCTTGGGGACCTCTACTGTCCTCTCTATTTCAGAGGTCTCTCCTTGATTTAAGGAAGACATACCATTATTTCACATGGGAAATGATTTGTGCACACTCCATTTTTACTCAAAGTACACTCCCCATGAATGAAATGTCAGTTTTCGGTAAAAACGGAGGGTGCTTTGTTAGAAAAAGGTAAAAAAGTTGAGGGCAAAACTGGCATTTCACTCATAGAGAGTGCACCTTGGATAAAAATGGGACGTGCACCAATCATTTCCCTTTCACATGATATCAAAGACTAACTAAAATTCTTTTTTTTTTCCACCACTTTTTCATCAAACAAGCCTTCCTTCACTCCTTCTGTCGGATGGAATTCTGGCAGAGGGAGGAACGATCAGATTAACCAGACCCCTTCATCTTTCTCGTCTTAAAAACAAACAAACAAAAAGTTTCTCATCGCATACCCCCTTCTCCAAAATCGCATTGCCTCCCATCGTTCTACCCTTCATTTGTCTCACTCAGAGACGGACCAATCTTGAAAGCAGGCGTTCTCTCCTCTCCGTTTTCTGTCCCTTGCCCAGCACAAACCTCAGTCGTTGCTTCCTCTATTCCAACCAAGAACCGAGACCACCATCGTCATCACCATTCTTCTACTCTGCCTCAGATCTGATCATCACCTACCAGATTTGCCCAACACCGCCATTCACCCAGATTGCCATGCCTTTTGCCCGTCGTTATTGACGGCAACGAAAGTTTCTTTTGGGGATCTCAAGAACCTACTTCAAGAAATAGAAATCTTTAAGTTCAATGTCCACTCCACTCTAAAGGATCACTCTATATAAATTTAAGAAGTGTGTGTGGGTAGGGAGATTTGTACATATCCCAAGAATTAGTCGGGTACTCTCATACTTGAATACCTTGCTCATAAAGAAATAATTTTAAAACTCTTTTGATGAAATTAAAAAGAGAGAGAGATAGATTGAATGAAAACGTTAAATTAATATGAAAGTGGAAAATTCAAAAAAAAAAAGAAGAGAGAGAGATTGAATGAAATCGCTGGGTATTCTGCGGTTTTCCACACGTAAATTCAAAAAAAAAAAAATGAAAGTGGAAAGCCAATTTAATTTTATTACATTCCACCCAACCAAAATTTTACTAGGACAGTTTCTTTAAAAAAAAGGTACCGATTCTCTCACTGGTATTTTGTGTAACCCGAAATGGATTTTACTGTATTGTCCATTTTGTCCTTCGAACCGGCTCGCTGAATCCTTAGAATCGGCTCGTCGGATCACTAACTTGATCACTGACCTTTACACTACGGTATAAATCAGTCCACTGACCGGCTCACTAAAATTTATCTAAGTGAGACTATTTTTTTCATACCGAACAGCAAATCGAATCACTGATTGGATAACTGAAATCAGGTCACTGATTGAATTACTGGTTTTTTTTAAATGTTTTATTACGGCAGTGGAAGGGCAAAATGGACAATATCCTAAATCCCATTTCTCGTTATACAAAATACCTTTAGGAGGATCGCTATCCTAAAAAATTCTATTATTACATGTTGGAGGGGTTGAGTTTGGGTGGGTTCACCAGACCACTCACCAGAGTAAGAGGCATCCTCTCACAAAAAAAGCCCAAATGTGATGCACGTCGCAAAATAAACAAAGGAAAACAAACAGGCAGTCGCTTACCCATTGGGCTACTATTCAGTGGTCCAAATCTTTTCTTCAGTGGGCCCCATGCTGGACAATCCTAACCGTCCAATGTATAAACCTAATGACAACCATAAATTTATTTATTTTCTATGCTGGGAATCTAGGATTTTTCTTTTTGTATTTCTTCTTCTGTGCATGGAGCACATGTAAGTACTTTTGGTAGGCAACCAAATTGGGCCTCCAATTAGAAGATGAGAAGGTGGGCCATAACAATAAGATTATCAGGTTGGCCACCAAATTGTGTGTGTGAAAGAGATGAAATTGGCTGGCATTTTGATATTCAAATTTATTTAAAACTAATGGGTCGGGTTATTGGGTCTTTTATTTATTTAATTTCTTTTTTTTAATTTACATGAGAAAAATTATGGAAAACCTAACATAAATCACCGATACTCACTACCTTTAAGATATAAATAATTCAACCATGAGACTTCAAACCTAACACTTCCTACTTCTGCAAGCGGGGTCTTTTATCTTTTCCCATTGAAACGTTTGTAATTGAGTCATCAAAATATTGAAATTTGGTAAGCATAGATGCTATCCAACCTTTAAAGTAGATTCATTTTGCAGCCGTCCACAGATGTCTTCATGACATTGGTTATCTATTTCATTTTCAAAAGAATTTTTACTTTTTTGCCCATACATGTACAACCACCATGTCAATTGTTCTAACATTCAAGTAAATTGTTGTTAAAGATATAATTGGTCCTTTAATTATACATTTATTTAAAGATTTTACTAGAATATAAAAATTTAGATATAAAATTTAACCTATCCATTCTTTGAATTGAGTCAAATTTGGGTTTGGATTTTTCATTCTTTTCATTATTGAGCTTGGATAAATGAAGATTAAATCCATAATGTTTGAGTAAAACTCCAAAGGGTTCATATAGTGATAGGAACCTCTGTTTCAAGAAGTGGGAGTCCTTAGTTCGAATCTTATTCCACCATAAAAGGTCACTTCTAGTAGTTTTATCTAATGTATATAATGATTGGTGGGTAGAGAGGCATACACACGTCCAAAGCAGGGGTGGAAATATCGGCCGATACATATCGTATCGGCCGATATGTATCGGTTTTTTAAGACCGAACGATATCGGCCGTACAAAACGATTATCGGCCGATATGGCCGATATTCGATCCGCAATATTGGTCACTATATCGGCCGATATGTATAAACATCGGTATTTTTTTTTTTTTAAAAAAAATTGATACGATTTTTCACGGTTATTTCACGATTTCCATGGGTCTTTGTGGTTTTTCACGGTTCTGAACGGTTCTTCCGATACGGTTTTCCATGATTTTTTGCGGTTTTCACGGTTTTTTGTGGTTTTTCACAGTTTTTCTACGATTTTGAATACCGGAGGAGAGAGAAACACCGATATCAGAGGAGAGAGAAACTTATCGGCCGATATTTACATATCGGCCGAAATATCGTCCGGGGCGTTTTTTTTATCCCTAGTCCAAAGAACTAATTGGGTGCTCCAACAGACCCTAGACACTTTCTTTAAAAAAAAAAAATGTACGAGTGAAAGCCGAATAATAATGTAGAGATGTAGACAATAAAATACATATTAATAATGTAGAGTTGTAGACAATAAAATACTATAAAATATGTTGGGAGAAGTATAAATAAATATGAAAATTAATTTTTAAATTTGTATTTTGAGCAAGTTTATACTTGAATTTACTATTGTTTTAAATATAAGGTACTAATCTTTGCACTATTATTTTATCTAACTGTGCATCACCTTCACAGAAAATTTCAAATTTGTCCAACCTTCCATCCTTCTCTCTTTTCATTTTTCCCAAAAATAAAGGTAAATTTAAATTTTCCTTTAAATAATTATGAGTTATCTTAACCATTAAGATATTTACATCGATTTGACATGAACCAGAGGCGGCTTATATCTTTATTTACTTCGTTGCTTGTGAGACACGCTACTAAATCATGTGGGTCCCGACAACGCTGGCGGGGCTCTCTGTCAGCTTGCCTTTCCTTCATTTTCTTCCCTTCTAAACCGTAACCACTTCTCTACGTTTCACCATTCAAGTGACTCTCTTCTATGAGCAGGGGTCAATAAATCGTCTCATATCGGCCGAACTGTATTGAATTTTCGAATGCAGTTATAAAAAGACCAGGGAGAGAAAAGTTCGGTTGAATATCGGTTGATTTTTATTTTTTATTTAAAAAAAATAAATATTGATGTGGGCCCAGTTAATATCTTTGTCGATATTCGTCCGATACGAGTAAATATCGGCCGATATTTGAAATATCAGCTAATATTTATATTTAATTTTTTTTTAAAACAATCTTTTTTTATTTTTTTAAATGATTTTTTTCAAAAAAAAAATGAGGAGAGAGAACGGATATCTTGGTTCGGTCAAAATTCAGCTGGGCAGAATTTTCGACCCCTCTCTATGACTAAGGTAAATCACTCAATATATTATTTTATTTTTAACTTCAAATTTTACCTAATTTTTTTATGTAATTTATTTCAAATGCTCTACCCTTAATCTAAATATTTATGTAATAATTTATATTATAACTTAAAACTCAAAAGCTAAGATGATTTCATATATTCATTTTAACTTGATTTATGGGATTTTATAAGTATCCATCATAATTCCTTAAATAAAGGAGATCATCTGGACGAGACTCACTTTACAAAAATAAAGGATGATTTATGTAAAGTATTTTATAATTTAATCTCATAAATCAATATTTTACATAAATCAATGAGTATTTTTTTTTTTAAATTTATGTGTGGAAAATTATAGATACCTAGTGTAAAACCCCCATAAGTGATCCCACTATCTCTCCAAAACACAATAAAATTAGATCATGAGAATTCGAATCCGTAACTTCCGAACACATATATGCGCGCTTATTTTAAATTATATAATTTGGATGAGACTCACTTTACCTAAATAAAGGATACGATGACCTGTACACTAATAGTTGTACGTAGGAATTAAAGGATGATGGCCCTTTTTGTCCGTACGGGTGGCAATGAGTTGGAGAGGATTGGGTTTTAGTTAGGTTAGGTCTAGATAATAACAAATCTTCTATTTGATCTAACCTGCCATGATTTAGATTTTTTTAACCATTTATCTGATCTAACCCAATCCAACTCAAATATCATTTTAATCAATTCGACTTGAATTGAAATAAAAACTTAAAAAAGTTAGAAAAATGAAAGAAAATTTATTTTAAATAGAAAATGAAAGATAAAAAGGCTTAATTTTCTTGTGAGCATGTTGAGATATGAAAATTTGAGACAATAGACTAAGATTTTCTAACTTGATGGGGGTACATTAGCTAAAATTAATAGGTAAAAATTAATAAATTATTTAAATGTTAACTTTTATTTAATTTGGGTCAAGTCAGATTGGATCAATTTAAAATTAATTTAAAAAATACATGACCCAAATTTAAACTTTTTTGAGACTAGTAAGACAGGTTTACAGGTAGAGTAAAAAATTGTCACCTTTACTGATATGAAATGACGATAAATCCATTAGAAATGTTTTTGAGTATGAGAAGTATAAAAAATCACCTTCATTAGATAAATTAAATTATATATTTTGAAAACTATAAAATTTAAATATTAAAAATATTGATGAATCATTTATTCAATAAAACATCTTTGAATTTGATTGTGAATAATAGGGGAGCATTTGTATGACCATCTCCATTGAACAAATGATGGCATTCAACGTCTCCCACACTTCATACTTCAATTGGCAACGACTCTATATAAGCCCATTATACCCGCACTTTCAGAGTCAAACTTCATGATTTCATCGCATCTCTCTCTCTCTGATATCTGGTTTGATTTCTCTCTCTCTCTCTCAACCATCTCTAATTTACAGAATCCATTGTAGCTGATGTCTAGGTTAGGATATTTGTGACCATCATGTCCAGAGATGGTATTTAGTGTTAAGAAAGTAAGATTGAGTATTTAACCCAAAAGACTAGTTTAATAAGTGGAGTGATCCAATCTCTCATAAATTTTTAGATTTTCTCTCACAATCGATGTGGGATTTCTTGCAATCTCCCCTTCAAATAAGGCTTTGAGGCAAATAGAATATTGTCAATCATCTTTTAATCCCGTTCGATTAGGTGATCTCTGAGTCCAGATATATTGACTTTAGTAATTTGCCTTTGATACCACTTGTTAGAACTGAGTTTCCTTCCTAAAAGAATAGTTTGACAGGTAGAGTGATCCAGTCTCCTATAAATCTTAAGATTTTCTCTTTCATAATCGATGTGGGAACTCTCATTCCCACCTGAGTAATTACTGGAAACTACTCAAAACATTTTCCTTAAGACTCTTGATAGGGGCAGGTGAAAAATCTTGCTTTTTCTATGGTCACATTCAGTCGTTTCATGTGACTGAAAAAGGTAAAAACTGGTAGCCTAGAAACTCGAAGGGAAATTTCTTGTCTGTCGACTTTCCATTTATTGGGTCTGTGTTGTCTTCCAGTGGAAGACAACAGGTGAGGCAGATTACTATAAATGGGAATCCAAAAGGGTACTAAATCTGCTGCTTATGGGTTGCAGGTTAAGGAAAATGAAGCATACAAAATCCTTGTTTCTTCTATCAGTGATTGTTATCATTTGCCTAAATGGAGCTGTAGCAGAAAGGGCTGACATTGCCAAACATCTTGAATTTGAATTGGATAAGCATCTGAAGCGTCTCAACAAGCCTGCAGTGAAGACCATAAAGGTGGGGTTCCTCTGCTCAAATCTAGGATTCTAAGGACTTGTTTGCCTGTTTCTCAACGCCGGTAATTTTCACAGAAAAACTGTGGAATTTTCTTTTATTTGCAATGCAATGGATGACTATTTTACTATCAAAATATGCCTTGAAACTGTATTGCCATTCCATTTTCGATCAATTTCAGCTGAAATATTTTCTCTCACAGAAAATTGAATCTTTCATCAGAAAAACGCAAATTTGATCTATGGGTTCTTAAACTCCTCTGGGCCACTTCTCATGGAGTTATTCTCTATCGACTAAACCAGTGTGTGTGGATTAAGAGGTTTACACATGTTCGTAGGATTGGTCACACCTCCAATAAGAGGTGGCTCGGATCCATACTGTTCATATGATGAGTTTGTATGGATTAGGATATCCCAAAAGTTTGTGCACATTGGAAGATCCTCACTCTTCGAGGTAGCCCACCAGTTGATGTTTGAGAAAAGAATAGACAAATGTATATAAGAGCGCCATCTCTACAAGAAATTATCCATTGTGAATCAGTTCACAATAAATTAGTGTGAACTTTCAATCACAACTGTTGAATTGAATCATAGATTGCTTTAGAATTAAAAGCTAACACTTTTTGTCTATTCAAGATCTGTGATAAAAAGTTCACTTCAATTTTTTTCGAACTCCCTACCAGAGGGTCCTGACATTCTAATTGTGTGACTTTGGGGCTATAATTATTCATCGTGGGCCCATTGAATCAAAATTCCATAATAAAACCTCAGGCCATGAATAGAATTGGTCGACCTAAAAAAGATCAAGGTATTCAAGCGTTCTACTTTACTAATTTTTGGGAAATGCGTAAACACCTGATAGATCTTTAAATTCATAGAACATATTATTGGTATTTTTTTCTGATATAATTTTATGGATGTGGTAACAGATGGCAGATGGAGACATCATTGATTGTGTTAGCATCTACAGGCAACCTGCTTTTGACCATCCTTTACTAAAAAATCACAGAATTCAGGTTCCATTCGGCCTATTGTTTGTCTTGGAATTTAAAAACACCAAAATGGGAAAATATAAATCCCACTTGAATGGAAAAATTATGGCTAGAAGGGCTTACATGGGTCTGGCCTGAGCATCAAAAACTTTTGGGACTCAGTCCAATTGGATTAAAAATCCAGGCTCAATTGGCCCGTAAAGAAAGCCCTAATAATGAGATAAATCCAACTCTAAAGGTCTTAGAGAATGTAAAAGAACAAACTATCATGTGTAGATTCTGAAAATCCTGCTGCCTATACTCCTTGTGGCATCATCTAATTGATTTTTTATTTTTTTCCTTTAATATGATAAGCTAGAGAAGAAAATAATTTCCTAATCAAGTACATTGGGAGTCCCTAATCGAGTGGTCTGTTCTTGAAATTTTACAAAATTGTAAAAAATAAAAGATGCCGGAAAATCTTAAATTATGAATTTTTCTAATATTTATTCATTATTAGTCTATAAAAATTAATCCTAATCACAGGAACATCATTTTATCAACTTATACAACACTTCCTATAAACACTCAAGCTGTGAAAAATCTGACACAATTTGGTGCATATCAACCAATATTTAAACATTCGATGAATTTAGATTTTTTTTTTCTTTCTATAATGTGGGTATTCTCACTTTATATTGAATGTCACACTAATCTCATAGATACCATCAAATAAGCTTCGGAAGAGTCGAACCCATAAAAATTGATTACATATTTAATGGAAATTACTCTACTATTTGTGCATAGATGAGGCCCAGTGGGTATCCAAGGAGAAGTAGAAAGAAAGTATTGTGGCCCCCAGAGAAAGAAAAACACAGAAGGAGTGGAATATGTCCGGAAAGAACAATCCCCATTAGAAAGACTCGAAGGGAAGATTTACTGAGAGCAGAGTCCATTGAAAGCTATGGCAAAATAAAACCCACAACCTACTCCTACAACGCTCTCACCGAGGCCAATCGACATGAGGTAAGTTCACTCTCACATACACCATTACGTGTGTGTATCATCTTCCCTGAAATGCTAATAAAATTGTTAGGTCTAGCCGTCCTGTCCACCAGGTTGCATCAGACCCAATTATTGTCTTCACTCCCAAGTCCTAATCATTGCAATCTACACTGAATGCTGGATAGAATCAAATTGGAAACTGTTGGGCTGATCTGGGCCTACTACAGGCAGGCTTTGAAGTAAATGACTTTTCTGCCTTAACTTGCATACAGGACCAACAAAGTTGTCCTAGTTTGGCCCAATGTAGGTTGGCCAAATGGTCCAACAGTCTAGCCTGATCCATTGACAGACTTAAGAAGACCCAAAAAGGGAACTCATAATCCAGTAGAATTCACTTTTTCATTTTTCATTTTTGTTTTTGAAGACCAAGTTGTCAGGTCTCCTAGAGCACCTGACTGATCCTTGGGGCATCTGCAAAACTATCTATTCACAGAAACCGAGTAAAACTACAAGAAATGACCCTTTTGACGAGTGGGAATTAATCCAATAGAATTCTCCTCTCTTGTGCTTTTGACTGTCTAAGCAATGCTTCAAATACAAAAGAATGGGTGTTTGGGTAACTTTGTTTTAATGTTTTGTTGTATTAGAATGCTTTAGTACTTGTGAGGGGAGGAAATTACTACGGAGCAAAGGCAGAAATGAATGTGTGGAACATACATGTTGAGCCCAAGGAATTCAGTGCTTCAAAAATTTCAATTCTCAGCAGTGAAGCAGAGGATGCTAGTAGCATTCAAGCTGGATGGCTGGTATGCATCTCATCTTTCTTGCCATGCCTTTTCCATGGAAAATACATCTTTTCTAACTCCCATCTTTTCATGGAATTCTCAGGTGCATCCGCTATTGTTTGGAGACAGCAAATCAAGATTGTTTACATATTGGACCGTATGTTTTCCTCTCTCCAAATTTACATGTTTATTATGCTTAGAATAATATTTGATTATAGAATATCAGATGATCAATTCAGCAATGTGATTAACAGGGGGATGGTTTTAACACAAGTGGGTGCTACAACATGCTGTGCCCTGGCTTCATTCAAGTGAGTCAGGACGTAGTCCTCGGCGCCGACATTACTCCTCTTTCCACCTACAATGGAAGCCAATACCAAGTAGAACTTCTAATCTACAAGGTAAAAAAAAAAAGAGAGAGTTATTTTTAGAATTCCCTTGTTTGATTTGAGTTTCTAACTTAACCTTTCATACCCTGTTTCAAAAAAACAAATTTGATAGGATCCTCAAAATGGGAACTGGTGGCTTGTCTATGGTGATAAGGAGCCCGTTGGATATTGGCCTACAGCCTTGTTCAAGAATCTAAAGAAGTCTACATTAGTTGAGTGGGGAGGAGAAGTTCTGAACACTGGCAATGGAGGAAGTCACACCATTACCCAGATGGGCAATGGCCATTTCCCATCAGAGGGCTATGGAAAATCCAGTTATTTTGAGAACATCTTAGTCGTTGATCAGTCGAATACTTTCAGACCCCCTCAAGGGCTTCTACCATACAGTGACAAACCCCACTGCTACGATGTGAGATATGATGGAAGCAAGATTGGCAAGGATATGGGCTATTTCTTCTTATATGGTGGGCCTGGCATTGGGCCCAGTTGCCCATGAAAACCTTATGGGTTAAAACTGAGATGCAGAGTCAAATGGGAACAGAGAGAGGGGAAGGGAAGGCATTTTATTATTTTTAAAAAAGAAATAAATAAACAATACTTGGTTCGTTCAATTGAGGGTTTTTTTTTTTCATTAAGGGTAAAATTTGAGCATGCATTGTTTATTTATTTATTTGTGTTAGAAACAGACATTAGATTTAAACTTTGAAAGTATAATGAAATTTATATTTGAAAATGGAGAGTGAATCATTAGTTACTCCATTGATTATACAGTGACACGTTTCATTTTTGCATTTATAAAGTTGTATTTCGCATTTAAATACGTATGCAACATTTTACCACTTATATTCAGCAGCCAACTCTATTTTTTTTTAATTTACGTGTGGAAAACCATATAAAATCAAATGTAAAACCTCCATGGTTGATATCCACTGTCCTTAAGGCGCACCAAGTGAGGCCATGAGGCTCGAACCTGGCACCTTCTGCTTTTTGAGACGGAGATTACTCGTTGAGCTACACGTATGTGGGCTAATTATCTTCAAAATAATTATATGCAGCACATAGCATTTTCCAATAAATTCATTTGCACTCCTCACTTTCCAATGCTACTATGTTAGAATTTATTTCTTTTAGCTTATATATGATGTGCTGATAGAAGTGAAATAATAATTTAAGAATTTAATGAATGTATTAGATGTGATGGAACTAGTGGTTATAATCATATTATATTTTTATAGAGAAAAAATAATTTAATTCAAATGATAAATCTTATAAAAAGTTTGTTTGCTATAAATAATGAACACTCACAATTTCATCTTGTATATTAATGATAGTATTAATTTTGAATTAAATTGAGTAATTGCCCGAAAACCAAATGCTCATATTGGCCCTTATTAAATATTGGTTCAACCCTCGGCGTTGTGGCGACACGTGGGCTTTTACTTTTGATGATTAAAGTGTCTAGGTCTCTAAGAGTACCCGACTAATCTTTGAGACATGTGCAAGTCTCCTTATGTACTTTTACCGGGAGTGACCTTTTAGAATGGAGTGTGAATCAAATTCAAAACTCCCGTTGACTCTTGTTTCGTGAGGGGGGTTTGTAGTCATCATTTTAACCCCTTCGAATTAAGTATGGGCTTTTACTAGTGTCAAATACTTACCAACTCATGACAAACATCGGATGCATTAAAGATATGTTAGGAATTTATTGTCCACAACAAATTACAAACAATGAAGATGAAAGAAGATACTGATTTATTATTCATTTGGAAAAATTAAAATTAAAAATGAAAGAAATAGTCCATTGGGAGGAGTGGCTTCATACTTCTTTAAAAGGATTGCACCACAATGGGGCTTCTCACTTGATGAACACCATCAGACCACACCAACGCAGCAGAGGATATATTCTCATAAGTCTTTCCTTCTACACTTACCACAAAAGATTGCTTTTCCCCTATTGAATTGAACTTGAGAACCTGTGGTTGGACCCTTATGGTGAGACTGGATGGGATGATTAGAGTTGGGGTGTACACAGAAATAGGTATTCCAACATTAGTGACTGTTCTACCGAAGCTAGCATTGAAAGGTTTTCCTTTCAAGACTGTAATGGCCATGGAAGGATAGTTAAGATCAAGAGCTGATCCGTTACTATTGGAGCAACTGCTATTATCTCCTGTCACAAGTCTAAGAAGAGTAGTGTTGTATCCTTCATTACATAACATTTCTACGAAATCTCGCTCATCAGCATCGTAGACTAAACCGGGATCCACGGCTTGCACAGGGTTGATATGGCCGGCACCGTAGGCGAATTCAGCATCTGCATTCATTGAAGCTTTCATGGGATAGGCTGCAACCAGTGTGAAGATGAAGGTCAATTCACTGTTCCCTTAGAATCAGAGTTTTTTTTAGCGAAAATAAAAATAATTTCATTAAAAGACCTCTAAATTGTCTTTTATTTTTATTTTTAATACCTGTAGTCATGAGAGCAGACTTGATTGCAGATGGAGACCATGTTGGGTGAAAGGATTTTACATAGGCCGCAGCACCAGTCACATGTGGGCAAGACATAGATGTGCCTGAGATTATGTTGTATGATACAACTCGTTTGTCGCCGGGATAGCCAGACATTGATGAGTCGGGCGACCATGCCGCTAAAATGTCGACACCGGGGGCACTTATATCAGGCTACACAAGAAGCAATTTTAGTCAGTGCTGAGCGAAAACAGAGGAGGATGTGAAATAATGTGGTGTCTTCCTTGTCAATTAAGGAGAGACTCTGATTTTATTTATATAGATAAATGTTAATTAAGTAAATAATTTAAATAAATCTTAATTATCCAGATAGATTGTAACAGAGGAAGACAAACCTTGAGAATGTTGCTCTTAAGAGGGTGAGGCCCCCTTGATGAGAAGGAAACTACAACAGGAGCTAAAGTGTCTACAATCTCATTACTCCTCAATATGTTTGCTGTTGGATTCCTGATTCAAACAAAGGAAAAGGATTTGAAAATCAAATAGTGCAGTCTGTTGAGTACCAAGGAACATGTGCGCTAAGATCTGTATTCAGGGGCTTAAAATCAACAAGACACGAGTGCACCATATTATAAAATAACACTTGACTTAAGTAGGGTAAAAGATTCAAGTTGCATCGAATCGAATCGGGTCAAATAATTCGGGTCAAGTAAGATTGAGTTCAATAAGTTTTGACATGGATTAGATTGAGTTTATTAAAACATGACCCTACCCACTCGAATTTCAGTCCTAATAAAATGTTTCAAGCCATGTTTGTACAATATAATTGATATCGCTTAATCTGACAAATAATAATAAAAACACGCATAAATATTTACTAAATAACACATTATATTAAAATACAAAGATGACGAAAATTAAGTTATAAAACAATCAAGTCTTGGGTTGAAGGTTGGAGACTATTAAAGATTATGGTTTAGTTTCGACCAATTTTTACAGAATATTAAAAATAATAACAGTGTAATAATAAATAAAAGAATTGAAAAAGGAAGCACATGCAAACCTTGTTGTGTTAATGTAGATGAGAATTTCAGAATCATTGCTCATCTCAAAATAAGAGGCAGGCAATGGAAAAGTATCGGCAGAATCAGATGGGTACACATCTTGCATTACAATACCCATTGCACCAGCAAAAATTGGCCCAGCTAAATTAAATTTATCGCAAAAAACAATTTTCCCTTTCACCAATGTCTTGTCCAGTGTGCCCCAGCGACAGTACCTGAAACAAAGATAGAAAATAATTTTCTTTACTGGTTCAACAAAGATAAAAGGAAAGAGAGACGACTTTTGATACAGATGTTCTGTTCTTTCTATGAAAAAACACTACCATATATATTATAGTTAGGGTTTACATCGATAATACATATCTGATAGGCTCCACAAAGCCTAACATAATCAAGTTTCTAATGTTCGAATTGTTACTTAAATAAACAAGGAAAAAGAACATGAACCCTAAGAATAAAGTATTGTAACAAGCTGAACTCAAAAAGAAAATCCTAACAAAACCCTATTCTCAGATATTGGATTTGATACCGAAACTACTCTTTAAATGAATAATTAACTTCACACTTTTGGATGTTGCATACCGAAGTCGTGTGAATAGAAGATAAGGTGGAGTTTTTTTTTAAGATTAAGGTGTTCAGGCCTCTTAAAATATTTGACTAATTATTGAGACATGTGTAAACCTCCCTATCTGTATACATCGAGACATGTACACAGGGTGGAGTTTCAATCACATCCAATTATATATCCTTTAGATTTCAACTCTCATCAATCGATGATCTTGCCAAAAATTTTAAGAAGGATTAACAATGAGAGGTGCCAAGTTCAAGCCCCTATGACCTAACTTAGTGTATCCTAAGGGCAGTGGATATCATGGGTGAAGCTCAACTGGTTAACCTCCCACCTTAGAAAGTGAGAGGTGGCAAGTTCGAGCTCCTATGGCCTAACCTAGTGTGCTATAAGGGCAGTGAGTATCACCCATGGGAGTTTTACGCTGAATTTTTCACAATTCTCACATGTAAATTCAAAAAAGAAAAGAAAAAAAGGCAGAGTCCATAACATAATCTTTCTAAGATCGTGCCAAAAATAGTATAAATTAGAACATCAGAGGGACTGATTAAAATATTAAATGCATTAGCTTTGAAATGGGGAGGTTTTATATTGGATTTACCTAGATACAGAACCATTGAAGCCTGCAGTGACGTTTGGAACATTTCCTCCATATACCAGAGGGAGCATGCGATTCTCAGTCTTGAAAGTGTTGATTGAAACTCCCTGCATGGTGAAGAAATTTTCAGATCAATGGTTATATTCTCTTTGGCCAGGTTCAACAATTCATGGTTTACTTATAAATTGTCTGTCAATTTTTTTGAAAAATAATAATTTTGCAAGAAAAATTATCTTTGCTGCAACTAATGTTATTCGGGAACTTAACATTTATGTTTTTTTTGCATAAAAAACTTATTTTAACAAAAAAAAAAATGAATAAGTTATTCTTTCGTCAAGTAAAGAAAATCTCTCTTTTCCTCGTTAAAATTTTCATTCTCTACCCATAAAAAATCAATTTTTTGAAAGAAGAAGAAAAAATATCTCAAGAAAAATCTCTACAACTCACATGGGTGTAGTTCAACTGGTTGCCTCCTTCCTCAGGAAGTGGGAAGTTATGGGTTTGAGCCTCCATGGCCTAACCTTGGTGTGCCATAGGAGTAGTGGGCTCACACATGGGGATTTTACGCTGGGCATCCTGCGGTTTCACACATGTAAATTTAAAAAATAATGGATTTCTTGAAAGAGAGGAAAAATATCTCGGGAAAAAGATCCTTGTTCTATGGAAGAAGGGAGATGACTCTCATTTTCATAATTTTTCACTTTTCATGAGCTAGTAAATCACAAACAACCCTTTAATACAATAATTTCAAAAAAAAAAAAATTAAATGTCTTGCAAAATCAATTCAATTCAAATGAAAGAAAGAGAAGCATTACCTCATAGACCTTGCCATTACCCAACACAACCTTTGTGACAAACCGCCTATCAATGGTGCTAGCCGCGACAATTAAACTCCACGGTGAAAAATTGACGAGGGTGGCCGGATCTGGACCCGAATTTCCGGCGGAGTTAGAAGTAAGGATCCCTTTCTTCATGGCATGGAAAGATCCAATAGAAATGACATCGTTGAAGTATTCCAATGGGGTAAAACCACCTATGGAAATAGAAATAATATCGACGCCGTCGGCAATGGCATCGTCGAACGCTGCGAGAATGTTCGCATCGGAACAACCACCCCAACAAACTTTATACACTGCAAGTCTTGCTGATGGCACTGCGCCACGAACTGTTCCTTGGGCAAAGCCCTCTAAGCTCGTTCTGCTTACATGATTTCCGGCTGCCGTCGACGCCGTGTGTGTCCCATGCCCAGCTGAATCTCGAGGAGATATAGATTCTCCTTCCAGTATCTCTTCTCCAGTGTAGTAGTATCGAGCTCCGATGATCTTACTGCATGTTCAACACCCAATACTATAAATAACAATTAATTGGCCTTTTAATTATATTAAAATCCAATTAAAATAGTTGTTAAAGTGTGTTCAGCATTTATAATTGTAAGATTTTATTTACTTGTTGCAAGAGAAATTGGCTGAGGATTGGCAGCTGCCCTTCCATTTGCTTGGTGGTGGGCCAAATCCGGCATCATCGAAGCTAGCAGATTCAGGCCAAATTCCAGTGTCAATCATACCAATAATCACATCACTCTCTACTCCTTTTCTTCTGCTTACTGTCTCTGTGAAGCCCATGAAGTCCCATGATCTTGTTGTGTGAAGCTTGTTCACCTTGTTGGGAAACACAGACACAATTCCATCCATGTCTGTAAAAAAAAAAAATATTATTGCATTTATAAAATATTAAGATTTAGCATTATCAAAATATTACATTTTTTTAAAGATAATCTGGATTTTACTGTATTTTGAAAATATACCTATTGAAATAGAAAAGAGAGATTGAGTGGGACTCAGTGTCCCAACTCAATTAAGACTCTTGTGTGATTAGGTGTTTAAGTTGGGTTTACCTCTAATTAAGAGGTGTATTTGAGTTATAATTAGTTAAGAGTTATAGTTTGAGTATGATAGCCCTAGGGTCAGCTAGAGGCTATAAATACATGTAATAGCATAAGAATCAACATATATACTCAGATTATATCCTTTCAACAATACCTCTAAAGATGACCAACATGTGTGTAGCTCAACTGATTACCTCCCGTTTCAGAAAGTGGGAGGTTGCAAGTTCGAGCCCCTATGGCCTAACCTTAGTGTGCCTTAGGAGTAGTGGGTTTATCCGTAGGAGTTTTAGTAACACTGTGTCTGAATGTCCCAAACGTTAATTTAAAAAAGATGTCTTGAAAGATGAACCATTCATGGTGATTTGAAGATACACATTATCCAATCTTTCCCATAATTTATAGTTTTGTGCTGGTAATTTTGGATTTTCCGCCGTCCAAAAACTTATTACATGGTCATGTATATAAGATAAAAACTTGGTTTGTATATAGTATATGGAGAAAATCACCTTTTATATTATACACAAACAATAATATCGAAAAATAAAAAAGAGAAATCAATAAAAAGAAGCAAAACAACAGCAAAGTAAAATTTATTTTTTGTGGGGAAGAAATAGACAACAGCTTTAAATAAGGTTGAATGATTTAAATGCATAGAAGATGAAAAAAATGCAAAGATTTGAATTTATCTTTTATTAACTCATTTTCTTAACTTTTTTTTTATTTGAACATAGTTTCTTACTAGCAATCTTTTTCACTTCTTCCTCCGAGAGTTTTGCTGCAAAGGCATTGAAGCTCCTTTTGTAGCTGTAGACAAGAGACTTGGATGCAGCACTGTCACCCAAAGACAAGTATCAGTCACAAATTTCATGACTAAAATATAAAAAATAAGATATTTATAAATTACTAAATTGATTGGAAATGGCAAACTAAATTTTAAAACTCGTCTCTTTTGGAAATTGAATTCTGGTAGAATTTTTTTCCTGAAAAAATGCTTTTGATTTTTTAAACTTTTTTACCACTATTTGCCACTAACTTATGTAAGTTAAACTTGGTTAATAAATGAGTCAACTCAGATTAAGTTAACTCATTTAATAAATGGATTGAGAATGACAGGCAATGGATTGGATCCTCTATTTAATAAATGGGCCGAGAGCGTCAAAACTCATTTATGTTTTGTTGAGTACTTGGATTAGGTCAACCTATTTAATAAATCAATTATCTTATTTATAGATCATATTAACTCATTTGATATTATTCAAGTTTAGTTAACTTGATTAATAAATGGTTTTGTTTAGAGGCGAGTTAGGTGGGGTCAACCATTTACTAAATGTCTTTAGGGTTGGGTCAATCTAAATTAGCTTCCTCAGGTACTTTGGTTGGATTAACCTATTTAATAAAATGATTTAAGTTATGTATGGGTTGAATTAACCCAGTTAAGATTGTTAGTTTAGGTCACAACTCGTTTAGTAAATGGGTAAGTTTGGTATGATTTAGGTTGGATTAAGCTTTTGATAAATAGATCAGTTTGAGCTGAACTATTTATGTTTGGTTGGATATTTAGATCAGATAAATTCATTTAATAAATGAGTCAAGATTTTGAATTGACTCAACCCATTTAATCTTAAGTAAGTTTTGTTAATTCATTTAACAAATAGGGTGCTTTGGGCCAAGCCATTTAATCTTGGTTGAATCATGCTAGCCATTTTAATGACTAAGTTGAGTTGAGTAAGTGCATTATCAATTTATTTAAGATTGGTTTGGTTCTTCTTCATAATTTTTTTTTTTTTTAAAAGCATGGGTCTTTTAACTCTTAATGGAAAGATTTTTGGGATGTTTTCCTAAGGAGAGTTGACTCAGTCATTCAAATATATATATATATATATTTTTTTTTTTCAGAAAGTATCTCTACATGCCTTGATGAGAAGATTTTTTAATATTTTTAAAAGGAAAAGTTGACTTTATAATTCAAATTCTAAGAAAAACTTAACCAACAAACATGTAAAAATCTCATTTTTAATAAAATAGAAAATTAGAAAAAAAGTCTAGACAAACAAACAAGCCCTTGCTCTAAAACCTTTAGGGAATTGGACTGGTTATAAGATGAGCATTTATTGACTTAACAATCTAGTTCAAATCTAACTAAGATTATTATAACCCACATAGTGTAGTTCAACTGGTTGCCTTACGCCTCAAGAAACAGGAGGTTGTGAATTCGAGCCTTCATTGTCTAACTTTGATGTACCTTAAGGGTAGTGGACTCATCTGTAGAGGTTTTAGTATAACTGTGTCTGAGTTTCCCACACCATCATTATACTGGTCAATCAAAACCTAGCCTTATTTTTGGTCAGATCAAAGGTTTCACCCAATCCAGAATTAAGAAGATTGGCTTAGGTCTAAAGGTGGGATAGAAGTTCCCAATACAAGAAAAAAGTCTACTGTCCAAAACCTGCCAAGGGCTTGTTGAAGAATGCCATAATGGTAGGATTCTGTAGAGAATTCAGCATTTGGAAGCTCACCCATATATACAATATGGACCTGCATATTAAAAAAAAAATCTCAAATCATCACTCAAATATAATGAGGCATTGGCATCAATTTGGTTGATTATGATCAACCACATTTATCATTATTAAAGGAAATTCATGGCATAGTTGACCTTTCATATTGAAAATGGTTTAAAACTCTTGTAATTAAAACCCGTAAATATAGAATTAACAGATCTCTAAGTGAAGAAAGAACCGATGAATAAATCAATAATGTACAATCCAATCCTTCATTGATTCTATCCAGAAATGACCCAACAAAAAGATGAAGGTAACATATACTTGGGGTAAACATTTTCATACGGAAGAATCCTTTTATCACACATGGGAATTCATTTTTTTTTTTTTTTTAAATTCCCTTTTATTCTTCCACTTTCGTTTTACACTTCCACTTTCTATGTTGGTTGGAAGGGTAAAATGAGAATTTAAAAAAAAAAAAATTGAATTCCCATGTGAGATGAAAAAATTCTCCCGTGTGAGAATGTGTACCCTATAGGCGAGGCTTAACTGTATAATGGCAGACATGATAATTTTCTACCACAAAAGGGTGAAGTTTGTGTGAACTATGAGATGGTCCATTATCTTTCTTATTCTCTTTTTGCGGTTAGAGTGATAGTGAGGAATTCGACTTAGGAAGTGATAGTCCTGAGTTCTATTCACATTCAACTTCAAAGGGCCAATCTACATAGAGTTATTCAGTTTGTGTTGGTAGAGCAGATTACTTATGCTCTGAGAATTAGTCGGGTACTTTAAAAGGCTTGAACACCTTAGTTATAAAAAAAATATACAATGCTTAAAAAATGGCATACACCCCTTTCAACCAAAAATGATTTTCTTCGTAAACAATGTTTGCATCCTCTTTCTCCCAAGAGCTAAAAAAAAAACATATAAACTTACACAAAATGATGGAAAGTAGTTTAAAAAAAGTACAACAAATCTAATAGTTCTAGTAAGTCTTGAATGAGCCCTTCAAAAGATTGATGCAACTAAATGATTTTTTTGTTCGGCGCCGCTGAACTATATATCCTCATCTAATTCTGATCATTGAATCAATGAAAACTTTTTTTGTAAAATAGTGATTTGACTCTATAAATATAAAAAATACATGAGACCAACGTAAAGAAAAGAAAAACATAAAAAGAAAACTCATATCAAAACATTATTCTACTGAAAATTCTCAGCTAAGAAGCAAATGTGACCTAACAGTATTGAAGATATTAACCTTTCTTTCAGGTTCCAACCCTCCATACGAAGTACTGAGTATGGTCATGAAGAGAAACATGGCTAGGAAGAGAAGCCATGAATGGTTAGCCATTGAAAAATTCAACTATCCAACTCAAGGTGTGGTGGGTTTTTCATGAATGGAAGCAAGACTTTATAGAGGGAAAGAAGCAAAAGTTTGGGTTCTCAGTCTCTCGAGATGACCAAAATTTTGGAATCTTCCAGCGCCGGTTGGTGGATTTTTGCTTACAAACTTACAACTCTGCCGCTTCCTTCAAATGATATATTAATTATTAAATAGGCATATTGTCTTCCTATTTTATTATTAATATTTTAATTCTAATACGTGGAATCATGGCGACCTCATTTTTTAGTGATCACAAGTAAAATCTCGGATCTATGACATCCACCCACGAATATTATGGATCAAGTTAGGCATCTCAATAGTTTAAGGGTGAGTCCTTCCACACAAGATGAGAATATCCAACCACTCGAACTAATTATATTATTATTGTCTTGATTTATCAAGGAAAAGTTAAAAAAGAATAGGTCATATGTGATGGATATTAATTGTCATTTTTAGGATTGCAACTTAGCCAGGTTAGGTTGGATTTTAGGTTTGTTCGATCTCACACTTGAATTGCAATTAAAGGGTCCGATCAGGGGTCGAAATATTGGCCGATATATCATATCAGCCGATATATATCGGTTTTAGATAGCATCGTATCGGCCGATATCATATCATATCGGCCAATATTTTAAAAAAAAGAGGAGGAAAGAGAAAAATATAAGCCGATATATCGGCTGATACCGTTTTTTGTACCCCTGGGTTCGATTATGAGATCAATCCCACTTTAAGTAGAATTAGTCAAATTCAAGTCGGGACTGAATTGTTTTCATAAGACATAAGCATGATTTAAAGTTCGAAATGTATATCCGGGCTTATTCAAACTTAAGATTATTTGGGCTTAAAATGAAAATATTTTGAATTATTCTATCAAAGGATGAATTATATATTACATAAATGTTATGTTTATTCAAAATATCAATTAAGAAAAATATATTTTATACATTATTGCTCAAATTTGAAATTTGGGTTGAACTAGGCTTTCACGTACTACGTTGAGCTTGACTCAAATTTTAATTTGGACATAACATTTAAGGCAGGGGTTTAAAATTTGACTCTAAGAAAACAGGGGAAATGGAAAACTTATTATGAGCATGTTTTGGTTAAAATTGTTATTTTCATGGAGTATTTTGATAAAAATTAAGTATGTCCTAAATAATTGAATTTTTTTCAAAAGATTTAGAAAATAGAAGACTAATATGAAGAAATACCTAATATGAAATTCATTTATTATAGTTATTTATTTATTTTTTTATGATTGAAAGAGTCCAAGGCATTTCACTCAATTGATCTTGGAGCATTTGAAAATTTTCCAATTCGCACACACCATGTAATGAGAAACTGTAAACCAGCATTTATACTAAAATTTTAAACCCAAAATTAATATTTTGAAATTTTGAAGCCAATAAATCATAGAAAAATTATTCGACAATAATATCAAGAATTAAGTCACACAGAACACACTAATATTTACGTGAAAAACCTCCTTGTGTAGAGGGAAAAATGGCAAAGTAAATCTAAATCAATCCAAGTATATCAAATCAAATAGTACAGTTTTCTTCTCATGCCCAATGAAATTATTCTGAGAATACTCGAAATCAACAGGAACCTCAGATTTCAGTTTTTAAATAAAAATTCTAAAAATAAATTTGATCTCCAGCAACATCAAAGTGTCTAAAAATAAACCATAACTCAATGACAAAAGAAACAGAGCATCTAAAAAAGAAGTCACAATTCTAATGAATTTTTCGGTTTTTCCTAAGAAACAAATGAATCATTAATACCAGAAAACATGCCCTGCAAAGAATTATTCAAAGGCATAAGCGTAAATAGCTTTACTAAGAAGTAAGAACATGGCTGATCATCATTTGGGAGGTCATTTTCTGACTTGAATAGCAGAGGAATTATAATATAATCTCATTTTACATACATTTCTGATTAGCCCAAGTTACAGTGCAGACTTTCTTTAATGGAAGTAGACAGAATAATGCAAAAAATGTACAGAGAAGTCTTCTTCTTCTTTTATTGAGAGAGGGAATGAGAACTACATGTTATGATTTAGGAGACTAGTTAGTGTTCAACTATACTTTTAGATGATTTACAGTACTGCAAGTTGGGCTTTCATCTTCACAAGCTAGGAGAGTTTGGACTATCATATCCATGGTTGGCCTTTTGCTTCTATCCTCATCCACGCAGGAGATACCGATCTCAATCATCGCCTCCGCCTGTCTCCAATTGAATTGTCCATTCAATCGGAAATCGACAAAATCGCCAACCCACAATTCTTCTCTAGACCCTATCTTCTCCTTCGCCATCCTAACGAACCTACGCAGTTCCACTTCCTCCTCTCCATCCACCACCCAATTCGATAGCCTATTTCCATTCACAATCTCCAGTATCACCACACCATAGCTATAAACGTCGACCTTTGCAGTGATGGGAAGATTCAAGGCCCACTCTGGAGCCATATACCCCATTGTTCCCCGGATCCGAGAAAAGTTAGAACCAGAGCCATCTCTTTGAGATAGTTTTGCCAGTCCAAAATCTGAAACCTTTGGTTCAAAGTCGCTGCCCAGAAGTATGTTTTCAGGCTTCACATCGCAGTGTATTACCCATTCAAGGCACTCGTCATGAAGATAGGCGAGACCCTTGGCTGTCCCTACTGCAATTTTAAACCTCTCATTCCATCCTAACAATGTCGATGGCATTTTGCCACTACTGTTGTTGCTGTTAGAGAAGAGGTGTTTATCCAGTGAACCATTTTCCACATACTCGTAAACCAAGAGTCGGTGTTTGTGATCCGAACAGTATCCCCACATTCTCACTAAATTCATGTGGTAAATTCTCCCTATGGTGCTCAATTCCGCCAACAACTCGTCTCCTCCATGGATTGCATCTCCCAATTTCTTCACTGCTACCACTCTCTCATCGCCCAAAACACCCTTGTAAACATAACCAGAACCTCCCCTGCCAAGCTCTTCCTTGAAATTCTTGGTTGCCTTCTTCAATTCTGCATATGTGAACCTTCTGAATTGATTGGATATTGCTTGGTAACCTTCCTCCACTGACGTCAACACCCCGTGACCCTAGAAAGGAACCACCAACCTGCTGCGATGAAAAACACCTCAATCAAACCCACTGCTGACACAAACCAGTATAAGTATATGTATTTCATGCCTCCAGTTTTCTTATACTTATCCAGAGAACCAACCATAACCTCGGCTTGACTGGATTCACATATTGGTTCAGACTCTTTGATCATGGATGATTCTGAGGTTTCTACATTTTTGGGTAGTTTTAGATATATGTTTCCAGGAAAATTTGGTGATCTATATCCACTGAAAAACACTCTTTTAGGGAAACAGCTTCCTTCCCCTAATTTATACCCAAAACCTGCACAAGAGCAATCATCCAGGCAAATCTGCCTACAAGATTCTAATGAAATGTTGTTTTTGTAATCGAAATCATACCCATAGAAATCTACTTGGTGAAGCCGCACAAATTTTACTTGATCTGGGTGACAGCTCCAATTGGATTTCAGCTTGCAGCCTTGGCTCCAATCACTCAAATCTCTCATTTCATATCCAATTGGGCAAGAACACTTTGGCACCGGCGTATAAACACATATGCCATTTCTCCCACAAACTCCATGAACATTGCATTGCTGAGAAAGAGCCTCCCACGAAACCACCCAGCTCTTCAACGAATCCAAGCTATAGAGCCTGAGATTTCCATCGAAATCAAGCGTCAATCTCCTCCAAACCCTAGAACCCATATCGGATGCATTGAATTCCAACTGATCACTCGCCAGAAACCTACCCAATTCATCAAGCACACCGTGTCGGCTGTTATTGTAATTCGTTCTATCGTTCTGAAACACGTTATAATCTGGGTTGGGCCAGTATATGCTAGACGTTTCGGGGCCATCATACATGAGCTTTAGAACGTTATCGTTATCGAAATAGAAGCTATAAAAACCCGAAGAAAGCAGTCCTTTTGCCTTCACAGATACAAGACTCTTGGTTTTTGTGATGGGTTGAGAGGGGAGAAGAGTATCAGTAGGAAAATCAAAGCTCTGGTACAAGATATTACCATTTGGGTCTGTGAGAATGAGGTTCCCGGAGTCAGAAATCTCCGCCTTCACGGCATTGCTGGTGTTGGTGTTCCAGACGGTAGATCCATCGGCATCGGTAAGGACCATGTTGCCGTCTTTGTTGAGAGAGAGTCTAGAGAGTTGGCCATTAACAGGGTTGTCTCTGTTGGCAGTCCAAACGACGGTTTTGTTGGACGTGTTGGTGAACCAGATAGAGAAGCAGAAGGCGTTGGATCCAACCTTGTGAAATCCAGAAGAGAAAGTGGTGTCTGGGGAGATGAGGATGTCTGCTTCATCTTCTACTGAGAGGGAGGATCCTCTACTCAGATAGCTTTTCTGGGTTGCTGAAGAGGCATTGGAAGAGAAGAGGAGAAGGAGAAGAAGGAGAAAAGGAGACATAGGGAAGAGATTCTGGGCAGAGAATCGAAGATTTTCAAGCAAAGTTGGAATTGAGTTCTGAAGGTAAGTGTGAAGACAAGGCCGCAGTTTAGAGGAGAAATATCTGCCACGGGACA
Organism: Chimonanthus praecox; assembly: GCA_022113865.1. NCBI lineage: Eukaryota > Viridiplantae > Streptophyta > Magnoliopsida > Laurales > Calycanthaceae > Chimonanthus > Chimonanthus praecox. Next base: position 4,944,221 of record CM039090.1, on the reverse strand, counting down.
AGTGATGTTAACAAAGAGGTCAAGGGAGGCAACCTCCCCCCGCTTCCCGCCCCCCTACGGCTAGTGAAAACGACTTACTATCCTGTATTAAATAATATACTAATTTATTGAATCTTATTAAAATAAAATAAATATTTATAAAATTATATTATAAAAAAATTATTTAAATTTTAACTATTTTATTTAAATAAATAAACTTATAATAGGAATTAGACTACAATCCCGAGTTCAAATATCACCTGGCCAAGATATCTGTCAAGATCATTCTCTCTCTTTTTTTATTTTTTTAAAATATCGACTGGTTTTATTCCTTTTTAATTTTATCTGAATTAAAAAATAAAGAATAGAAAAAAAAATTAAAAATATTTTTCTAGAAAAAATCACATATATCGGCCGAGGCCGACATTTTGCCAAAATGGTCAAATATCTATTGATATATTAGTAGAACCCAACATTGATATTTGATTTTTTTTATTTTCCTTTTAATTTAATCAATATTTTGAATATCGATCAATATATCTCAATATTTCCTTAACTAATTTGATACATATTCTATCACCCGATATTTATGGGCCTTTAAAAATTATCATCTTTGACTACAATGAACTTTAAGCACACTTTTGCGCTCGAATGCAAGACCTCTATGATAAATTTATTTAATTATAAATTAAATTATTAAATTAGTTTATAGTTTGATTTGAAGAGCTTCTCCTCTATACGATGTACTATATATTGTAGCTTTTTAAAACCTCTTCTAAGCAGTTTTTCAGTTTTTTTAGTATTTTAATTTGCTTGTGGCTTTGTGTGGTAAAGATTCTAGAAGTCTTCAAATTTAAGAATTTTATACGTACGTCTTGTGTAGAATGGATTGTTGTTGACTTGGACAATAAGAAAGAGGTTGATTAGTAGAAGATGATGAGACGAAGGAATGCCATTAAAATTAGTATTTCACTTGGTGTAGGATTTTAAAATTAAATTAAAGGTCTTTGATTCTATCTCTTAGATTTACCTGATACACGATAGTTGTTAAAACTTCTATAATGTAATATGGTTCGAACTATGGTACATATATTACATTAGAGAGGTTATTTAATTAGGGGGTCTGGTAAATTAACATTTAATATTATTTTCTTAAAAAACTCTTTAAATTTTCACCCATCGTATAAAGTCCTTTCGGCTGAAAACATTTTATCTTCCTTCTATTTCTGCCCCATCGACTATTGTTGTTTGAAAGCCGGACTGTTGTCCATCACTGCCATTGGATCCTCTCCTTCTTCAACCCTTAATACTAGCAAGAAACCCTACCAGTTCGGCAGGAAATAAATTATCCTAGTGTTGTTTTTCAAAGTGTTTGTAAGATTTTTAGTCACTTTTGCAGCAATTTTATTTTTTGAATGTATAGAATATTAATTTACAAAATGGTTGAGAGAATATATTTTTTATTCTGAATGTATTGAGTATTGAGTTAGAGAGATTTATTACATTTTTTATGAGACCAAAGTTTGAACTGGCTGTCGATATTATTTTAGATAAGTTATAACTTTATTGAGTAATATATTATAAAAGACTTTATTATATATATGAGATTAGTTTCACCTCTATGTGATGTACGGATATCCAACTTCTCAAAAAAAATTATAACTGTTATGTAATATATTTTAACAGTTGAATTAATTATGATAAATTAAAATAGTTATTAAAGTATTTATTTTAAATATTAAAAAATAATAAACAATATTATTTAGTGGATTCAAATTTTTATGACCCAATTTATTGGGCTAAAAGTGACGTCAGATTCCAGCAGTTTTAAATGACCATCAATGAGGAACTGGTGAACGGGCAACTGCCTTGCCGCACGTGAAACTTGTCGGAAACAGCGACTATTCGTAGAAATGATGGCCCTTCCTTTAATCCGGTTTGGACCAATTAGGATAACAGTTGCTCTTCTTATTTATTACTTTTATCTAAGAAATGGAACAGGGGTGATAGTAATTTGTAGGATTGAACTGCATTCATACTTAAGTATGATCTTTAAATGTTAGTATGAATTTAATAAATATATAGGTGGTCATCTTAACACGTAAAAACTCTTTTAAAAGATATGGATTTTTTGAATTTTCCACTTTATCCCTTTTTATCCGTACGGATTTTAGTGAACTTTCAGAAATTGGTTCACTAGATCGGTGCACCAGACTGGATTACTAGGAAATGAAAATTTGAGGAAAGTTATCCGGTCGATACACCAATTTAAACTCTTTCACGTTTAAATAAATCGATGCACCGACCAGATCATTTTTCTCAAATTTTCATTTTCAAGTGATCTGGTCCGGAGTACCGATCCAGTGAATCGATTCACTGGAAAGTGAACCGATTTCTAAAAGTCCACTAAAATTCGTACGAACGGAAGGGATAAAATAATTTTTTTACTAAAACTCGTATCTCCTAAAAGAGTTTTCCCTTATTAAGATGAACACCCTATATATCAAAGATATATAAGGGGTACGTGAATATATAAGTAAAAGAATAATTTTATTAAAAGTAAAATAAAATTATATCATACTACCAATATCAACGATACGTAATCATTTCGATGATATCTCAATCTAATAATATCAATGATATATAATCAAATTGACTATATACGACACGTGTTAATTGAAATATATTGAAAAGTTCAAAAATGATAAGTATTTGTCGTATAAGCCGACCTATTTGACAAATGCTTCATTTTAAAATTTTGGGTACTTTGTCTAATTATGTAAAGAGGATGAATTCTACTTTTTACTTAAAAAATTAGTTGGATAGATAGATTATAATATAGCTTATTAAACTGTAAAAAATGAGACATATTTAATCATCTATCATTTCATTGTTAATATTAAAATAAATTATTGAATTAAATATTTTTACCTATAACAAATAATTAAACAGTGAATATTTGGATTTTCCATTAAATGGCCCCGCATGGGGGCTTTTGTGTTCAGATGCAAAAAATGTCCATGCATTACTTAGCTTTATCCTAAGTTGAATGTACATAATATCATTTTTTTTTTTATCCAATTTGATCTAAGATTTTTAAGATCTATCAATTATTTAAACTTCATTTTACTCAATTCAATTCAATAAAAAATTCAATAAGAACTAGATAAAAATGAAAAGGGACAATAAAATGACAATGTTTACATATATGAGTGAGAGGTGGTCTTCTTATTAGGATTGAAAAAAATAGAGGCCATAGGACTTTTAAGCTAAAATCATTGAGAATATATATATATATTAAATAGGGTTGGAACAAATCAGATTAATGCAAGAATCATCAACTCATCTCAACTCTAATTTTCAAGTTTGGATTGAATCAATCAAATAGATTATGAAAGTTCTTGATTTTAAAATTCAAAGAGATTGAAGTGGCGGTGAGGAATTCACTCTAGAAAGTAGGAGTCTTGAGTTCTATTATCATTCATGTCAAACAATCATTCTCGGTAAAATTACTCGATGTATATATATAGAAAAACTTGCACATACATCCAACATTAGCCAGATATTCTAAAAAATTTAAACACTTTTATTATAAAAGAATATTTGATTTTAAATAAAAGTAAGGTGTGATAGGCCATCATATTTAAAAAATTATAATAGAGGTGCGTTTGGATTGGGAATAAAGGGAATAAAGATCACTTCCTACGAAAGGAAAATAAGTAAGAAGCTTGGATCGATCTCTCATTCGGTCAAACATTATTTTCCAAAAATTTAATTCACATGATTTTCTTCAAAGTTGAGTGTGAATGTACGAAATTCAATCCACTTTCCAATGGCAAGAGTTGCAAGGAGTTCTTCCTCACTTTGTCCTTTTCCTTCACGTGTCACATAGTTTTTATATTGGGGTTAGGCGGTCAAGTATATATTCTTCTTGTACGTCACATACTTTTTATATTGGAGTTAGGCCGTCAAATATATTAGAATAAGACGAGTATTTTTTGTTATAACATATGGAATTGTAAAATTTTCAATTTAACTTAAGCTTCCGTATGCAAATTTTAAGTGGAATACAATTGTGCACTTATGCGGTGAATCGAGCAGTACACCTATAATTATGAGTGGTGCAACTATAATTATAAGTTGTGTATCTATAATTATGAACGGTGCACCTTTAATTCATTTTTTAAAGGGATTAGAAAGGATGAAGGATAAAGTAGACTTTTCACATAAAAATTTTAAAACCCGTGTCCTAAAAAAAATCCCGTGATAGGATGGGCGGCCTTTTATAAATTATTATTATTAATTATAATTGTATTTATTATACATGATAAATAATGAAGTATATATATATATAAAGAGATGGGCTAAATCACTTCACTCTAAAATTGTGTTCTTCACTTCATAAATTTGAATATGTTAAACCATATTTTCCATTATAAGAATGCGTTGTTCACCAAATTCTGCACTTAAAAAAAAAAAAAAGAAGCATTCTCCACTTCTAAAATGAATGATTGGTCAAATATGTAATTATATTTTTAGAAGTTCATTAAATTTGTTTTCTAATCATATTTTTCTTTTGGTCTTGATAATGGCTTTAATCTCACATTGCCGTTGATCCACATCTCACACCAAGTACAATCAACAATGACCTATTTTGAAGAAAAGACATATCTAAACTTTTTTTTGGTAAGGTACCTCCAAGGCCGGCCCTTGACATAGGCAGCATAGGTCGCCGCCTAGGGCCCCCAGTAAAAAAGAACCCCCACACACTTAAACTCCTTAATATATCAGTCATAAAGGGCCTCTGAAATCTCACTCCGCATAAGGCTTCTGAGATTTTAGGGAATCTCAGAGCTGGTCTTGGGTATCTCCATCTTATATTGAAGGAGGTACTAACCTCTATAAATGTACAAAGTCACCCATAAACCCCGTGTATCGAGATAAGTTTCAAAATCTCTCGTCTAATATTAAAAATTCAAGATAACTAAATTACTAAAAAAATAAAGCATTACCTATACAAACACAAATTTGTCTCTGAATTTATTTTCCATTACATTTTTTTTCTTTTCTTTCTGAAAGGTGTTGAATTTTCTCTAAAATAGAAAATTATAATAAATTCAAATATCTTCACTAATAAAAAATGATGAATATCTCATGATCTAAAGCACTAACCTCACTGAGGCACTAATCATTCCTTACATATTGTCTGGCAGCCAAATTAACAGTCGAATCATAGTGTCCAACTTTTGCTTCTTTTATAAGAGATGGTGATGCTTCTGATAATAACACTAATATAATTTTCACTATTTTAATTACAACAAGTGAATAAAAGAATAAAAAGTAAGGTATTGAGTTCGATTCACGCTCAACCACTCTAGGACAATCCTCATCGTTTGAAACCAGTACGTATGAATAAGTAGATGTGCACATGTTATAAAGGATTAGTCGGATAAAACTCCCTACAGCCCATTGGTCACATTGGGGCTCTAAGCGACGGCTTAGTTGGTCTAAAACTAAGGCCGACTTTGAGTAAAATACTTGAACACCTTTAGTCAACAAAAAAAACAAATAAAAAAAAGAATAACATCAGTATATTAGATTCATGTATGTGTTGTCCCTTTCTCTAGTTTATAAGAAATTTCTTTAAAAAAAATTCATACACTACATCTTAAATTAAAATAAGTTATCATTACGGAATAAAACTTTGTATTAGAGATAACAAATGACTCCCAGTTTTATATTTAATGTACATAGTACAAACAAGTGGTCAAAGGCTCGATTTAAAAAGCGTTGATGTCTTAGACTCTTACAAGCCAAAGGGAGAAACCATGGCCAAATCCTTTTGACTCACCCAACATGGAGTTTAGAGGCCCAAGCATATATTAAATTTGTTTATAATGATATTTGTTAGAATATAATTAAGATTCATATTTAGTTAGGTATCTAAGTTTGTATAGTCTCTTATTAAGAAATTCGTTAGAATATAATTAGGATTCATATACTTATTTATCAGGGAGTCAACTTGAGATATCGTGTTGAACGTATGTAGTTAGATAAATGATTTAATTTTACACATTCTATTAACTCTAGAGCTTTTGACTTAAAAATCAGGCTGTGAATCGACATGTTTCAAAATGAAGGAGGAATAGGACCTATGAGAAAGATGAACCCAAGGCTTAAGATTTCAACCTCCAAAAGCCTCCCCAATTCACTTGTATGAATCTTTCAACATCGCTATATGACAAATTCAACTTTTGGAGTTACGTCCAAAGACTTATCGAGGAAGCATGTACAAACTTTTTTATCTATACATGCTAAGTACAAACTATGTGAAGTAACCCTTTTTGTGTTGGGGGAGGTTTGATCCCATGACCTCCCACAAATAAAGTTGAGAATTGACTACCAAACTAACTCCTCAGGATTAATGTAACCGAATTCTTGACCGTCAGCGAAATCTGTAGATTTGAGATTTAATTAACATGTATGTGCCAATTTGACAGTCAAGAACCTGACTCTATTAAACTCTGAGTTCTTGACCGAAGTGGGAGTCTTAAATTTGATTCACGCTCAATCTCAAAGGGTCATTCCCCATATATATGGACCTGACTGTGCAGATTTGGGAGGTTTATAACTCTAAGAATTAGTCGTGTGAGACGTTTAAATACTTTGGTCATCAAAAAGACCAAATGAAGTCATTTGAATACTAATAAAAATGTAATAAAAAATAAAAATGAAGTCATTTGAATATAATATGGACTTTTCTTTAGTGGGTTGGCGGTCCTCATCGTTATTTAAATTGTAAACCGTGAGCTCGAGGATAACTTTAGTTGATGACCCTTTTTAAAGTTTGTCTTTTTCTTTTAAGGGATCCACTTGACTAATGAAACCAATCTAGTAAATCAATTTTTCTAATTTTTTATAAAAACTTGGTAAACTTTGTTGCGTATTTTGACTAAAACCTTTAGTATTTAGGCAATTTAGAATTATAGTGGATTGAATTGAATAAAATTAGCTAGTCTCAGTCCTTTTTAGTTGTTTCTAAAATTAGGAATAAAATTGAAAGTCAAATTTAAGATGGATGCAAGCAAACTTTAATCATTACTAAATGGGTCATTTTTAGAATGATATTTTTTTATAAAAGAATAAGTTTATTGAATATAATTTTTTTAAATAAACCATATTTAAAATTAGATAATTTTGAATGAAATTTTAAAGTCAAAACTCATTTTAAAACTCTATCATTCGCAATCTTTATCATTAAAAGAATATCTATAACTATTATATATATAATTTATTAATTTATCATTGTTATTATCATTATTTAAACTATCACAAGTCATCGAAGAAGAGTGGTAAGATTCATCAATGAAATCCTAAAGGGTTAGCTTGACGATAAATTCTCATCATAGTTTATAGGAGGCCTTAAGATTAAACTGCCCTCGATACAAAAAGGGCCATCATATTCTTTAGTTCTGCATCCAATCCGACGTGTGTGACTTGAAAGGTAACACGTGCTCTAAGGATTAGAAATGTGAGATCTTAAAAAAAATCATCATTAAGTGTCACTATTAAAGAAAATTGATCATACAATCGATTTTTATAATTTTGTATTTTTATATTTGTCAGATTCTCTGATTATGGAATTATAATTTATTTTGTTGGCTTTTATTCTTTCCTCTCTTTGATGAATTTTAATGATAAAAAATTTAAGCCATTTTCTCAATTTCTACAATTTTCCTAAAATCAGAATATTTTTTACGTCTCTCTCAATCGCCCAAACCCCGATCCCGCCGGTTCCCTGCCAAACAGCAAGCCTCCTCAAGATTCTGCAGCGACGGCCAGACACTTCTCCCGTCTGGATCCACTTGTCCCTGCTTTCGCGCCTCCATATCTCCTTCTCACTCGGGCGTCCGATCTCGTCACATCCTCTTCTTCTTCAAACTGTGCTCGGTCCCTCTGCTGCCCGAGTCATCGGCCTTCTTCTCTCTTGTTGCTGACGCTGCTGCCGATCCGGTCGCAGGTCGAGCTCTTGTGTTGTGGTTTGCTTGTCTTCGTTGATTTCTATTTTCCGATATTGCTGTTTATGTGTGGTTTAGAAGCTGATTTTCTCCCAACAGTCTGAAGAGGGGAAACACTAACAAGTGTAGATTTTTGGTCACGGGTTTTGTGGATGGAGGAAGAAATCTTGTTTGGACATTCAAGACATGGTGTGTAGTTTCATTATGCTATTTTTCTCAGAGAAGACAAGAATGCAGACAGAAGGAAGAAACTAGCACCAAAGAACCAAGCTGAAGATCTTTTGCCATTAATATGGATACAAAAAAAATTAATTAAAGGATAAGCAAAAAAAGATAAAAATTAAACAAAGCACAACCAACCCCCTTCCCTGCAGACTGATCTCTCTGTCCTTTCCTCTTCTCTTTTCTTTCTCTTTCCCTCTGCTTTTGTGTGGAATGGAAAGGAGATCTCGAACAAGCGCCTCCCACGTAAGGTTTGTAGGTCTCACTACATGCATCAAGGTCCATTGTTGTCCCAAACATAATGGTAAGCCTCCATTCAAGACTTGCAATCTTCTCTAATGGTTGGCATCTCCGCCGCGGCTACTGAAAGTGGACCTATACATTGTACCATATACACTTACTATTTATATGCCATGGTGAAGTATGAAGAAAGCATGGATGGACCATCAACATTGTATCAGCTCATCCTTGGCAGCTTTGATCCTTACTGAAACATCCCTCATCGTTGGTCGACCTTCAGGTGATTCAACAGCACATGACAATCCCAACTCCATCACTGGAACCAAATGCTCTGCACACTTTCCATCCTTAATATCAGGGTCTAGCACATCCATAATTTGATCTGGGATAGCCATCTCCACCCAATTTTTAAGAGTCATCTCCCCTGAGAACATTTCATCTGTAGGCTTCTTCCCAGTGAACAACTCAAGTAGAAGTGTTCCATAACTATAAACATCTCCTTTATATGAAATGACTCCTTGCAAACCATATTCTGCATTTGAGTAACACACTGATCAATGATCTGGATTACCAACAGATAGTTTCCATTAAACAAATTAAAGGATCAAATCAACGTCTATAACAGTATTAGAATTGGAATTTAATTTCAAAAGATTAAAAGGAATACCTGGGGGAATGTAGCCGATGGATCCTTTAAGCTCAAAGGTAGTATTGAGATGATTATCAGTTCGATTCAGCAGCTTAGCGAGTCCAAAATCACTTACATGTGCAGTCCTATCGTTGTCGAGAAGAATGTTGCTGGGTTTTAGATCACAATGAACCACAGGATTCTCACAATCATGATGCAAATACTCCAAGGCTGATGCTACATCGACTGCAATCTCCAATCTCTGTATCACATTAAGATGCCCCTTCTTTGCCTTTGATTCTACAGTCCCATGTAGCCACTCTTCCAGGCTGCCATTAGGCATGTATTGTAACACCAATGCCTTGAAGTTATTACTTGAACATGCGCTTATAATCCTAACCAGGTTCCGATGACGAACATGTCGCATTGCTTCACACTCTGATATGAAGCACTTTAATACGCCTGCCTGCTCCATTTTAAAGACTTTGACAGCCACAAGAAACCATCAGGCAGAACTCCCTTGTAGACGGACCCGAAACTACCTTCTCCAGTCAAGTTCTCTCTGCTGAAGTCATCTGTTGCATTTCTCAGATCATAATATGTATACAGTAAAGGAGACCCTTCAATGACACTACGCTCGTTACAGGAAGCAGAGTTTTTCTCTTGCATAAAAACATAAAGACAAAGCCGCCCAGAAGGATGCAAAACATAGCACCGCCAACTGACAGTCCAATGATTAACTTCACTTTTGATCTAGATGAGTGACCTTCAGCGACACTGCAATTGGGTAATTCCAATCCTGAGCCTTCACCACAAAGCCCCAGGTTTCCATTGAGAGACACTGCAGTTGCATTCATAAAGACTCCTCCCTTGGGTACCTCTCCTTCGAGCCGGTTCGTAGAAAGATTCAAATAGTACAAAGACTGAAGGCTCTGAAGAGAAGACGGAATCGAGCCAGATAGATTGTTGGATGAAAGATTGATAGTCTCTACACCTGTCAATTTACTGATTGAACTTGGAATAGATCCTTGCAATGAATTCCCAGCCATGTTGAGAAGCAGCAGACTTGAACAGTCACCTATTGTGTCAGGTATGTTTCCCGATAGCTGATTCTCAGACAAATCAATCCCTTGGACCGTCTTCAGCTTTCCAATCTCAGTTGGAAGTGACCACTTAAAGAATTGTGTGAAAGATTGAAAATCGATGTGAGGGTGGGAATCGAGAATATATCTTTTGGTATTGTCCCATTGAGACCATTGGCAGAGAGGTCTAGATTCTGAAGGCGCTGGCAATTTGCTAGGCTTGAAGGAATGGAACCTGCCAAACGGTTTTCATCCAAGCGCAACCTAAATAATGCAGTGAGGTTCCCAATTGAATCCGGTATAGGTCCTGTTAATGCATTCCCTTGAAGTGTAATCAGCTCTAGCTTCTTCATATTTCCAATTGTCCATGGGATGTTGCCGGAAAGTAAATTGTTCTCCATGCCTAGCTTGGTCAAGTTCACCAAGTTCTCAATCTCTGCAGGCAAGCTTCCTTCGATTCTATTGCCTCCCATCACTAGCTCTTTAAGATGGATTGAGAGGTTGCCGATAGACGGAAGCCTTCCGGCCAGCGAATTATAGGCGATGGAGAGGATTTCAAGATTACTTGCATTTGAAAGAGAAGTAATAAAATCCAGCCCGTCATCACCATCACTGACCAGCTGATTGAACTCCACGTTGAAACGAAGAAGGTTGGCTAAATTTCCCAACCATGGCACTCTCCCACTGAAATTGTTCTTTGAAATGTCAAATTCTTCGAGCAATGAAGCATTGGACAGAGAAGCAGGTATGGACCCTGTCAGCTTATTCATACCTACTAACAACAGTGTCAGATTCGGAAATTTAGAGAACATATCTGATGGAAGACTACCTGTTAGATTGTTGTCTGCCATTTGAAAGAAAACCAGAGAAGAGAGGTTGAACAGAACTGGCGGAATGTCACCTGTTATGTTATTAGAGGAAATCTGTATATTCCTCAGAAATTGAAGACCGCCTAATTCAACTGGTATTGATCCATAAAGAAAATTTGTATGTAAAATCAAATTAGTGAGCGACGAGAAGTTTCCAAATGATGATGGGATGGAACCAGTGAGAAAATTTTGTGCAAGATTCAAGGATATGAGCTTGGGAAGCTTACTCAATTCAGACGGTATAAAACCTTCAAGTTGGTTGGCTGACAAATTAAGCCTCTCGAGTTGTGTACAGAGACTTAGAGAAGAAGGTACTGTACCGTTCAAGCCGTTGTCAGCTAAGTTGAGGATTTTCAGTTGAGAAAGACGGCTGAATTCTACCGGAACCGGACCGACGAAGCTGTTGTCCCTCAAGTTGAGGATTTCAAGGAGTGAAAGATTGGCAATGTAGGGAGAAAGAGAACCAGATAATCCCTGGCTCTCTAAGTCGAGTTCTACAACACGTTCCTGGTTTGGATCACAGGTGATACCAGTCCAATTGCAGAAGGTATTGTTGGTAGTCCAAGAGTTGAGAATCCCATCATGATCCTCGGTGACCAAGGATTTGAATTGCAGGAGGGACTGTTGATCAGTTGCACTGTCTTGAGCTGTTGAATTTTGCAATATAAAGATCAAAATTATAAGTGAGCTGATGATGGTATTGATTTTTGAATTCATGGGTGATTTTTTTTTTGTGTAAGAGTTGAATCTGAGAGAGAGAGAGAGAGAGAGAGTTGGTGATGGAGTACAGAGTGAGTTGTGAATAGGTGATAGATAGAGAGTAAGATACTGAAATGTGAACCAGAGAGAGAGAGGGAGAGAGATGGGAACTGGTTATGGGTGGAGAATCAAGTGATTCCAGAGTGGTGAATTGGTGATGGGTGTAAATAAACAGGTGATTTGGTGATGAAAAATGCAAGCTTCAAGTTTTATAAGAGGGGGGAGAGGCAGAGAGAGAGCCAAACGCGGTTTTGGTCAACTACAATGATACAAGCTGATACGCAACCAGCACACTAATAATATAAAAAGTCTCAACTCTCACTAAATATAAAAAATTATTAACTATGAATTTGAGATCTTGAATTATTTTAAAATTATCATCATAAAGATAGAAATACAAGTCAATATTGTTCTGCCATCTCTTTGACCTCTGACGTTTCTGTCTGGTTTCCTGTTCAATTTTTTTAATCTGAGAATTGCAGATAAATGGTATAAACAAATAGGTCATGAAAAACATGTCAAATCAGCTCTTTATTTGTTTATTTATTTCCTCTTCTCAGATTCCAAACTTCAGAAGCAACCCAGCAAGCACTGAGATGATACTCTCTGTTTTAAGCTGCTTTTTTTAGTTCTTTCACAGGTTTGACTTATCCTAATGAAGATCAAACCGGCTCCACCATTATTTTCACTAGTGGGTTGGTGGGCCCATTCAGGGGTCAAAAAATTGGCCTTATCGAGATTTCAGCCTATTTTTTCATATCGACCGAGACTTTTTCCCTTCCAATTTTTTTTTATCTCATTGCCATTTAAAAGAAAAAAAAACAAAAGGCTATCTTTTTTTAAAATATAAATATCAACTAATATCTAGATCGATATTCATTCGATATACATAAATATGGCTGCGATATCAGCCCAACCTACAACTATCGGCCAATATTACGTGTATGGACCAGACATCTATCGAAATTTAGACCCTTGTCCCATTAGAGATGAGTATCCTTTTATTCTGATTCTCATCAAAGTGGGCCCACCAACTTTCAGTCTGTCTTTGACTTGGTAGGTAAAAGTCCATTTGATTGAACCCGAGTACCATTCATGATTTTCAGCTCTATGTTTGTCTAGTGTCAAGTACGCATCATCTTACTTTTTGTTGGCAGGTCTAACATGATTTTTCTTATTTGTGTTGGATAAAAAAGTTTTAAAGAAATCGAACAATTTTTTTTTTATTTAAATAATAATCCAGACATAACTATGAAAGTCAAAATATTGATATGAGCCTCATATGGCTAAATATCGGTGCATTGATGATACATATGATATTAGTGATATATCAATGATACATGACTATTTTAGCTATAAAAAAAATAGCAAAAAATAAAATTATATTATCATCGTCATCGTCAACAGCATCAGTCAAGATCTTATTTATCTGGGTCGACTTTATGAATTCTTCTCTGTTATAAATTATACACTTAGTCACTCTACAATCTAATATATATTTTTTGATCTCTTCTCATTTTCAAAAGTCGTCATCTCCTCCGAGTACCTTTGATGTAGTCTAAATACAAATATATTGTGTCCATGATGTATTGGCGATATATCATTGATATACATTGTCCCGATAATATCTTGGCCCAATATCGACGATACATGACTGAATCATTCACATACGATGCGTATCAGCTGAAATATATCAAAGAGTTCAAAAACAACACATCAGTCGATATGTATTAGTCAATATTTAAACCCTTGCTTTGCTAAGGTATATAATTCTTAATTAACTTGGAAAACAAAATCCACCGAGCAGCCTAAATATGTGGAGTCCAGTGAAGGGTTATGAATGCATTAGAGGGACTCTTTTAAGATGTTGCTTCTAAAAAATCAATGATTCGAAGATCAATGAATAGATATTTTATCCAACGATGAAATCAACTCAGAATGACTTCAAATTGGTAAAGATCCAATTTATAAAAAGCAGATGAGTATAAGAGAGGATGAGCGTTTTTTTAGGCCTTGTGAGCCCATGTGGGGCTGTGCTCTAAATGGATATGTTGAAGAAGTGAAAAAAAAAAAATATATCCTAAATTAAAATGATTAAATGTCCATTGATAATTGTTTTTTTTTTTTTATGCTAATGTGGTATCAAACTACTGAGACAGCCATGCTTACAATATAAATATATAATATTGATTAGTTAAATGAAGTAATTTAATTTTAAATAATTAGATTAAATTATTTTAATGATAATAAAAAATGTGACAACTTCAGAAAGAAATAAAAAATGTGACAAATGTTTTTAAAATCCTATGTTGACTAAATTGTAGGTTGTTGGCAATATATTTAATCGCATCGTTTAAAGCCTTCTTGTCCCGTTGAAAGAGACTTACTCAAGGGACAGAAGGTTAGGTGGAAAGGCCTTTCTTTAATGTTAATCAAAACCGACGAATATGCTAATCTAAACTAAACAATCATAAATGAGTTAAATCAACCAATACATGACTTAAATTTTAAATAAGTTAAACAAATTCAAATATTTTACTAAATTTAAATGGGTTGACTCAACTTGACTTGCACCTAACTAAATCATATATTAAATAGGTGAACTCGACTTGAAATAACTTATTTATTTGAGAATTTTCCTAACCCAAATTATCCTAAATTGCTTCAATCTGATTCATTACTAAGATAATTCATTTATTAAATAGATTTATTTACTTAGCTTATTTATTAAAATGATGTGTGCACCTTAACATAGGATCTAGCAGCAAATGGAGAGGTGATGGGTTCGATGAATGTTCTTTCTTTGAATATATTGTGTATAAAAAATCACCATAACGGATTGATAAAGTCATAAGTTTTGGAGGACATAAAATTCAGTGATTAAAAAAATAATTTAAAATGGTGGAATTTTGAGAGCTTTAAAAGTATGACTTCGTCAATCTGATCATGATAATTTTTATTGACAACATATTGAATGAAATATCCCAATGGTGCCCTCATCCTTCGATTTGGTAAACCCTATATCTAGGTGTGCACGATAATACTGTGTGACCCTGTGCATAGGTGAACATTTCATTTTATTAAATAATATACCCAACTTAATGCTTAAAAATCTCAACTCATTTATTAAATAAGTTGACGCAGCCTACATCAACCTAAAAAAGTGATTTAAATTCAGGCTTTTAAAGCCAAATTGAGCTCTCATATTCATATACTAGGCCTGGTTCAACCCATGTTCTAATTTGAGCTTCATATTTAATAAGATATGTTTAGATATCATAGATAAGATCCATGTGTAGCTGTGTAAGCCTAGCAATTGCTTAGATGAGAATGGTCAAGATGTGCAGTTGATGTTTGATGGTTTAAGACTTTAGGGCAAATACAAGAGCAAATTAATGCTGATTTAGATATTTTTCTCTTGATTGCTCTTCTGCCCACCTTTGAACATTGATTTATTTTCAACACAGGTGATATTTTGTGCTCATCTTCAATTGGTGATATTTACATTTCAATGTCAGCTGAATTTGATTTTTTTTTTTAATTTACGTATTGAAAATTGCGGAAAATCGAGTTTAATTTACTAGGATGTGATTAAATATTATGAATAAGAATGGTGGAAAATTGATAAGTTCGTGAGATCTTCTTTCCTTTCCAACGCCATTTAAATTTCACTCCAATTCTAAACAAACGAAATTCAATTGGAAAAATACACTTAATCTAAGTTTCTCTCCGAAGAAAATAAGATAGACTCAAATCTCATCAGGAAATCGACACCTTCCAATATCACCAATGAAATTAAATTATATTAAAACTAGAAACAGCTTTCTGTCATTTTTTTTAATTTAATTGCAAACTGAATTAATGAATTCAGATCTGTAAAAATTTGGGGGAAGTTCGATCAGTAACAGCCAAAAAAAATACAATTTTGCAGAAAAAATTACCCAAATCGAAAGGAATTTACAGCAGAAGCTTGAATGAGTTTGTAGAAATTAAAATTGATAAAATTGCATAAAACCCATAACTAGAATTCAAAAATAAAAATATTTACTTAGACTCTTCTCTTTTCTGTGTACAATGCTTGTCCTAACCTCAAATTTATAGACTTCAAACCAACTAAGAAAGAAAGAAAATTAAAGAAGAAAATCACTCAGAATCTGATGGGCTTGGACCCCTAGATCTGCTGGGCCTTACAATAATTTGGGACTTTCCTTTTCTCTAAACTCCTGACTTTAAATCAGCCAACCCAACGATGCCAAGTGGCATTTATTAGATTATCAAAATAAAATAAAAAACACAAAAACCTGGAAATCCTGGCTGCAATACATGCCCAAACACGTTGCCGTTTTTCTGCATATTCTCTTCCTCATGTAGCTGGGCCCGTGGGCCAGATTTGGATCAAATCTAGAGAGTTTGGAGTTTGGACGTCCCTTGCTGCTGTTTTGAAGCCCACAACGGCGTTCATGAAAGTGCTGATTTGAGTGGATCATTTGCCCAATTGGTGATTGTATTGGCTGGCCTAATTTCATGGGCTTTAAGTCCTAAAATGTCTCCCAAATGGACCAAGCCTAAAACTGTTTCAAATGGACTTTAATTCTAGTACAAATGGGCCCATTATGTTGTGTTTGAGGCCCTCTCTTTCCTCAAGGAGAGGAAATTTATCAAATAAGGCTTCATGGGCTATATTCTTGTCTAATGGGCCTTCTTCGATCTTGTCCAATTCAATTAATTCTAATTAGTTAATCACAAATGATTATGTGCTAGACTTATCACAATATCCCTATAATTGATACGAATGCAAGCCTGAAATCAAAATGAAATTAGGACGGGTGCATATGTCTCAAGAATTAATCGGATAAAATCCAGTATGATTGAGACATCCGGACAGTTTGATCCAGGGGTCAAAATATCGGCCGATACTGTGCGTATCGGCCGTACAAAAAAAAATTCTGCCGATATGACCGAATTTTTGACCGAATTATCGGTCATCGTATCGGCCGAATTTTTAAAATTCAATTTTTTGTTTTTTTTTTAAAAAAAGCCCCTTTTTTAAAAAAAATATGGGACAAGAATGGAAAGAGAAAAAAGAAAACATGGAGAAAAGATTGAATAAAAAAATCCCACACCTTTCATAACTTTCTTTTGTCTTCTTTCTCTTCTTCGTTGATGGGAAAAAACTTTCTTTTCTCTTCTTTCTCTTCTTCGTTGATGGGAAACATAGAGAGAGGGGGCGGCGGCTGGTAGGGTTTAATAGAGAGAGATTGAAAGAGAAAAGGGTCTTAAAACATGAGCATTAGGGTTTCATGTGAAAACCCATAAAAAGGAAATCGTCTACTCTAATATTTTATCAAAAAATAATTTTTAATGTGAAAGTAATACTTTTTTTATTTTAAATATAATATTTACTTATGCTAAAAGTAAAAAGTATAATATTTTTTTTATTTATCTTATTTTCATAATTTAATATTATATTTACCATCTAATATTTTTAGGCTCTCCGTTTACAAATAAGGGTATCCCTAGGGTGTGCCGAAAACACATTTAATAGTGTCAAAAGACTTTAAAGTCTTAAAGTATATTTATCAGGTTATTTTAATTAGTCCAGATATTTAATTTGAGAAATTTTAAAAATACACAATGCTTAAAAAATAATGTGCATAGTGTATTAAATAATAAATCTCCTTTAAATCTTTAAAGTTATTTTTTAAGCACTGTATTTCCAAAATTTCTCAAATTGAATATCCGGACTAATTACGATAATCTGATAAAAATATATTAAAACTTTAAGGTCTTCTGACACTCCTAAATATTTAAAACACAGTATTTTACAAATAAGGGTATTCCTAAGGTGTGTCGAAAACACAGTATTTTATTATTTATTTATTTTATTTCTATAATTCATAACTTAAAATAACACTCATTGACTAAGAAAATAAATTATGAAATTATTTCTACAAATTTTCCTTATTTATATCATTTTCCTTGTCATTTTCACCATTTTATTACTAATTATATAATTTTCCATTATCGTAACTTCAAAAATATATTAGAAGAAGTAAATGTCCGATATTTTATGAAAAAATTACATATTCAATAAGCCCATAATTATCTCTATTTACTGTAATTTTTTTGGAATTTTTTTTAAAAAACAAAAAAACGAACAGGAGAGAGAAAAAGTTCGGCAAATATATCGGCCGAACCGATATATCGGCCGATATGAAAAATCGGCCGGGATCTCGACCCGGCCGATTTTTGTATCCCTGGTTTGATCATAAAAAATTATAGGTAATGATTTTTACATACCTATTTTCTCTATGATGCAGTCCTTTAAAAAGAATTTCTAAACTTGTCCTTACTTCTCTCATCCCCTCTCTTTTCGTCTTTTTTAAAATAAAGATAAATTTAGAAAATATAGGTACAAATATCACTACCCAAAATTATATATATACATGATGGTGTGCAAATGTGAGATAAGTGGAGCCCAAACATTATCATCTTGTGACCTCTAAAGGGACCCACCGCTTACCCTGTAAGGAGTTTTTACTCGATCGAATATCAGTCATTTCTTCTTTGTAGGTTTTGGTTCTCTGCCAATATCATTTCGGCAAGTCTGCAACGACGAGGCAACCAAACCAAGCAAAGAACACGATCAAGATTTTAAGATCAAGCAATCAATTCAATCCTTCTTCCAATCTCTATATTTATAGGTTTGTCTGATAAAGAGAGAGAGAAAGGGAGAAATGGATTGGGGGAACGTTACAGCGGAAGATCTGTTGGAGGCGCTGCGAGAGGTGGAGTGGTCGTCTCCTCCTCGGCCGCTGACGGAGTTCTTCTCTCGATTCACCGTCCCTCGTTCCTTTTCCAAATGGAATTCCCGCCTCAAATGCAATCTCTACTAGTAACTATCCACCCCTTTTCCGCTTTTCTTCTTTTCATGAGTTGTATTCTTCCATTTCTTGTTGATCATCTATATACATCGTATCTGACCATTCAATTCTGTAATTTGTCGCTCCATCTTATTGACTTGCTGCTTTTGAAATCCATAGTTATCTTATTTCCTTCTGTATTTTTCCCTGCTATGTGGAAGTTTACTTCATGAAATATCCCTTGGGGATTGTAGCTGATTTTTAGTTTTTTTACTGGGATGGAGACGTGATAGCAAACTACGATTGGTTTGCCTTTTAAGAGCCATAATAGATATCCAATTATTGCAGCTGCTATATCATAGTGAATGTACCCGGAAGCATCTTCCAATTGAATTCCGTTGCTCTTTTTAGGGTAATTGTTTGAAATTCAGTTGCGATGTGTTGTGTTGCTACTGATCAATTGGACTCTTTGGAATGTGAGCTGTATTTATTTTTTAATTAAACTGCTTCTTCTTCTTCTTCTTCTTTTAAAAGAAATGAGAATATGATTGTTAATAGGGTTGAATAGAAAAGAAGAACTTGAAAATCCAAACCAGATTGGTCAGACAAGGCATTGATGGTGATGATGAATTTGAACTAACTAATTTGGTCAGAAATTCTGCTTTCGTTTGTATTTGAACATTTGATTGTATAAGTTGTTGTTGCTTCTTGATTACAGAATTTAAAAGCATTAGCTCTCAAAATCCTATCTGATTTTGTTCAGCCTTGCACAAATTGAATTCCATTGCTCTCTTTTGAGGGTAACTGTTTCGAATTCCATCGCATTGCACTTCTTCCAATAAATTGGATTGTTTGGAAGACATTGTATTTCTTTTCTGATGAAAATGCATCCTATCTTTTCTTTTCTCTTTTAACCAGTTCTATCTAATCTGATCAGGTTTCTCTTCTTAATCTGTATGACATCAGTTTGTGGTTGTGGAAATTGATCAATTTTCGGGACTTGTTGATGTCCTGTCATTGAAGAAATATCTCATCTGATGCAGAATTGATATAAACGAAATTGAGCAGCATGGTGGATCAATCATATGTGGCCTGATTTCCACTTAAATATGATCAGATCATTATTGCTACTGAATGTTGAACATGGAGAAGGTAGATGGATAAAATTGCTCTAAATCAAGTTGCCTACTATAGATGCTCCTCCTTCAATTATAGGATAATAATGTGTAGTTGGACCGTTTGTCATCCATGGTATGCCTTCCTCTCGTACGGTCCTAACCATGTTTTGAATATGATGGATCATTATTGCTATTGAATGATGTGCATGGAGAATGTAGATGGATAAATTTCTCTAAATCAAATTGCCTACTACAGATGCCCCTCCTTCAATGATAGGATAATAATGTGTGTAGTTGGGACCATATGTCATTCATGGTATGCCTTCCTATCGTACAGTCCCAAGCATAGGTTAAAAACTCGGGCGAGTAAGTCCATGTTGACTCGACTCGATGGGATTTCGAGTCAACGAATTTTCTAAGCTTTTTGTGAGTCGAGTCGAAAAACTCAGCCGAGTTTCTCAACTTAATAAGATTTCGAGTTGAGTCCAAGTTTCAAGTTTTGCAACTATGGTCCTAACCAATGTTTTGAATATCAATATCAGCTCCATTAGTGATCTTCTAGAAAACCTATGTTCCCCAATTAGACAAACGATATTGGGCAGTACTTGCAACAATTAAAAAAAGGTCAAATCTGTAAAAATCACCACAGAATAGAAATTTGTGAAAATCCCTATAAATCATATTTTCATGTGCTGTACAGATAGGTAAAAAATTGATACATAGCAGCATAGGTATCCCTATTCATTTAACAAAAAGAAGAGAAATATATGTATATGCTGATATTTAAAACAATGTTCTTAAGTGTGTACAGGTGGTCAGCTATGCTTGCATAGGATCATTTCTTGTACAAATGATAATGTAATGCAAGTGAGATGTTTTGAAACTGTTGATTTCCAAGGTTGCATTTATCCAAGGTCCTTTTAATACTTTTAATTCTCATGTTTCTGTCTGTTTTTGGTTTATTAATTATGCTTTTATAATCGATGTATGTTGCTGAGTATACATGTGTAATTTCATTACTTCTTGTCGATCAGATCTTTCTTCCTTTTGTTGTTGATCAATGATTTCCCTGTGATAACTCATCTTTTAAATTAATACATTCTAATGTCTTTTCTGCAGCTATCGAACCAATTACTTCATCATGATAATTTTCATTCTGGGTATGTGTTCAAAAACTTGTATTAGTGATAGGAATTTTGTTGAATTGATTGATAACTTTTCTTTGTGTTGCTTATTATTTACTTTCATTATTGTTTTTCATTTGCAGGGATGGGCTTTTTTAGGAAGCCCCTGGCCATCTTTGCTGCTGGTTTAGTTGCCCTAAGCATTGCTTTCTTGAATGATAGGTAAGCTTTAAACACTTTTTTCCCGTGACATTACGTTTGTCAAAGGTGAAGAACAATAGCAAGGTAAAACATTTAGTGGTTTACATAGGGCTGTGCACGGGTCGTGTTCGGGCCAGGTTTTATCAAAAAAAAAAGAGCCAGAGTCAGTTGGCTTTTAAAGTCAAAGCCCGACCCTGCCATTTAAAGCTCGTTTGTTTTGCACCTGGCGTCGTTTTTTTTTTTTTAAACTGGATTTTATAACTTGAAAATTTAACCATACAGATTGAAAGTATACTTAAAAATACCTACAAGTAGTTAAAATTTCAGTGTAAAAATCAATTTCTAGACATTTGATCATTATGCAAATTTGGTGGACGTCCTTGAAAAGTTGACACCTGGTGATTTTACCGTTAAGATTGAGTGGCTAGAAATTGATTTTTGAGATGAAATTATATATAGATGGGAGGCAGTAAATTATATATAGATGTAAAATTATATGCCATCTGCTACCATTTTACTGTTTTAGCTTCACAGAATTGTTGTACAAATTACAGTTTTGCAGTTACTTTTAACGAGAAGGTAACACGAACTGTGAGGCAATTTTCTCCACATTTAGCAGCAAAGATGAGGCCCCCAATATCGTAAGTGCTATAATATACCATAGTTTTCTGGACAAACATTTGTTGACTTTTGGTAACTGCAGTTCCATATTATGGTTAAAATTGCTTGCTTTTGCCATTATTTGCAGGCCTGTTATTCGTGGGCGTCCATCAGCAAAAAGACCGATTCATATATGTGGGCGACCTCGTTTGATGTTTGTCTTGATGTTCTCAGGAGGTATTGTCACTTTATCTTATTTATTTTTTAATTACAGAAGATCAAAGTTCAATCTATCGATGGATAATGGAGTAGCACTTATCGTTATTGACTTGATTGAGATACTGCTGTTCTTTCTGCAGCCAGTTGTATACTGTGGTTTACCTCTTGTAGTCTCCTTACTGTCCTTTTGGCATTTGTCACTGGTCTACTCGGTAAACACTTCCCTCCAAAATTATTGTACTCGGCACTTGATTTATTTTCGTGTCAGCCCTTACCAATTTTTCATGTGTTATTTTTATAATGATTGAATATTTGCAGCAACAATCCTTCATGCAAGTTTTAGAACACCTAACCTGAAAGCCCGTCTGAACACGTTCCGTGAAGAATTTCGTGCAGTGTGGCGTAATTACAGTGAACTATAATGCAGCAACAGCATCCAGTGGAGTTCATATGATGTGAGTGAACTGGGAATAATTTCTTGCCTTTATTTTTATTTTGGTGAATTTGCTTAGATAAATGGTAATCAATCCAATTTGAATTTGTTGTTTCTGTGATTTGCAAGAGCCACTCTGGCTTCTTTTTGAAGTGGATTATTCTTTCTATAATAAAATTGTTGTTTCTCATGGCCATACTTCAAACATTCTTGTGAGGTTTTCACTCATTAAAATGTACAAAAAAAAAAGATGATGAGAAAAACCGTTCATAATATT
This sequence comes from Chimonanthus praecox, assembly GCA_022113865.1. Taxonomy (NCBI): domain Eukaryota; kingdom Viridiplantae; phylum Streptophyta; class Magnoliopsida; order Laurales; family Calycanthaceae; genus Chimonanthus; species Chimonanthus praecox. Next base: position 4,921,589 of record CM039090.1, on the reverse strand, counting down.
TCATCTAGTGGTATCATCTCAAAACTATTGGAGGCTCAAAATCCCCAAAAAGAAAACTAAAATCAACATTCAACATCATTTTGCTCAATACTTGAAGCAACTGTCCCCATAGGATATTGGTATGCTATTCATGTCATTCTTCCAGTTAACCGTATTTCTAATTAGAAAATTGAACCTGTTCTATTATTTATTTTACTAATATTCAAAAGGTTTTTTCTATATATCCCTCTAACTTTTTGAATGATAGGAAAACCTTTGTAACTCTTTCTCTAGAAACTGTGCTCAACGTTTGTAACTTTGTATACCTGATAGCATTAGGAGTTGATAATGTGGTATTACTGTAGTACCTGCGTTGGTTGTCTGGTTTTTTTTCCCAGTTAATAAACTAGATGTCTTTGGCAAAAAAGGGTTCATATGCCTGAGGATGGGACAAATCCTTATTTTGGCTAACCCTCCAAGTACCTATTGTGACCATTAAACTACATATTACAATCCTGATATTATATTTTGAGAAATAATCAAGTATGGAATCATTCAAAATAATAACCGAGTATGATAACGATGATGTTGTTGATGACAACGATGATGACATGGTGATAATGAATTATAAAGCATCTCTTTTTTTCTTTTTTTGATCAGATTATTCTAATGTCTTTATCCTTATTTCTGCAGGCCATTGATATTTGGAAAGCATTTGTACATGTGTTCTTCATGTTGATGGGCTGAGCCTGCTATTCCATAAGCGAGACCTTTCTAAGGCTGCAACTTTGTTTAAACTTGTAAATCTTCTGGAGTTGTAGTTTCAGTAGAACAGTTGGCGTCGCCTTAATGACGCATTTGTTAAGGACATCCCGAGTAAGCTAATGTCTCAAGTCCTTGGGCCTAATTGATTGTGTGAATAGCTGATCATATATTGCTTTGTGTTAGTGAAGTGTTAGTCAATCATACTCGGGTAAATGTCTTGATCTGTTGCAGTAATTTCATGAGGCCATTGATCAAAGACTACCTTTGAAGAATCTAATATTCTGACAATGCTGCTCTCCATTTATCTGTTCCTGTTTGAAGTCTGCCATTTATTACACATTATTCACAATTTTTTTCTCAAATCTGGACTCCAGAATCATGAATACTAGGAATTTTACTGCATTAAGGAGCTGTTTGCTCGTTTTACTGCAACACTGCCTTCCTGCACCAAAATCGTTGCCGTGTCATGCCTTTGCAGGGAATTGGTTTCTATCCATTAGATTAATGGAAATTGCGAGGGAACTTGCATTTGATGCACAAAGATACTGTAGTGACGGCCATTTTAACTCTCAATACAAAAGGGTCACTTCCTATAATGTTATACGTTTTATTGATAAGGAAGTTTGCACATGCTCTAAGAAGCCTGAACACTTTGGTCTTTAAAAGAAATAAGTGTTCCATGCGATCCAACCTAAAGAAGGTAAACTGATTTATATAGTAAATGTGGAAATTTAATTGTGTCTTGAGTGCATTCCAACCTAAAGAAAATGGCAACACTTGCTTAGTGGGTAAAGATAGAAACAATGGTTGTTTTCCCTTTTTTTACACAAAGGGCATCAATATATTTTTCTACCACTTGTATTGTAACCCGGAGTATAAAATGTGACCGATATGTTGTGTATCAAACAGTGTTACAGAAAAATCAAGGTCACAAAGTATCAATGTGTAGTGGCTGGGTTTGTCACGCAACATATTTTTTACTCCAAATTGTAACATGTTAAAATCGTCTAAACTTCTTAAGATGTAGCTCAACTGGTCACTTCCCGCCTCAGAAAATGAGAAGTTGTAGGTTCGAATCTTTATACCTTAATCATAGTGTGCCTCAGGAGTAATGGAGTCATTCATAGGAGTTTTATTAAGTCTGTGTTTAAATTTTTCACCCGTAAATTAAAAAAAAGAAAAATTATCCTCTAACTATAGTCCGTTCATTGCACGCCTACGTTCTGTAGAAGGGGATGAGATGATATTTATGGTAAAGGCCATGGAACGCACGATCTTGTGATGGCCCACATCATTGCTGCTCCGACTAAATTACAAAACCATCCATCAAAATTTGATATTTGATTGATGTTTGGGATATTTCAACGTATATTTAAGGCATAAATCTAGATTTTTTTCTCTTGCAAGGTGTGTAGGCAATTGATTCAACATCAAATGTGTGACCGTTTCAACTCATCCAAGACATTGTCCCATCAATATTATTGTCAACATGAGTGTCCCATCAATAATAGGTAGTGCTGCCTATATGTCCAACAGTGGAATCGACTTTATCAATTATTTTCTAATTAAATATATTATAAACCACACCCTCTATCACTTCAAATTCTGACATGTCCTTTTCTAGCTCTTCCCCCCATATTTTTTTATCAAACATTCAACGTGAAAACAAAATGTAATGTTCACTCGGGCACTGAATCACAAGGTAATAATGTGTATACCCAGACATGGAGTCCAATAAATGAGATGGTGATGTGTTTAAATAGTATTTCCTTCAATATACTATCTATCAAAAATCTCTTTGATTGGATTGATATTGGATTGATCAAATATATTTTTAAAATTATCAAATTTTCAATATTGTAAATAATACTTTATGGATTTTTAAAGTTATGACTTGATCAATCCAATCAAAGTGATTTTGGGCGAACAATATATGGAAGGAAAAATCATTCCAAGAGGTCCGTCCATCACCATTTCATTTGGTGGGTTCCAAACTTAGATGCACACGATAATACCGTGCTACACATTCACGTGAACAACACATTTAAAGAAATAGGCAGAGCAGCAAAAAAAACATTCAACCTTTAAGATGCAAAATATACGTGGGGTTCCATCAGATCAACTCTCTTGTATCAATACTAACTACAGGCCTCAAGGCATTATGTCCTTGCATTTGGGTAAAATTTCTCATTTGCTCTGAGTTTAACACCTGATGGAAAATCAAGCACATCTGAGCCGGAGGAAATGGGAAAATGGGTATGCATTGTGCATTTTTAACCTCAGCTTCCGTGGAAAACTTTTTTTGCTAGAAAGCATATGCACTCCCCCTAGGAAACAACCACTGCTGAAATTGAAGTTGTTTATGGGCAATTCAACGATCATACTCATGTACCAAAGCTACGGTCTCCTGCATCCCCGAGTCCAGGGATTATAAACCTGAAATTGCAAGAGTCAATATGAATCAAAGATAAACACATTCACACTACTATGAAAAATGTAAACACTAATTATTTATGAAAAATCACAGTTGTCAGTACAAGGATTTATGCAGTATCTACAGTTTCTTAAATAGAACAACAATCACCCATGCACCCCTCGTAGTGCACATGGGATGGGGTCCCCTCCAATCATGTTGGAATAGGTCTGTCAAAAAGGTCTAATATTTAGTATATGGCTCACAAAAAATCACCTTAATTAGATCAATTAAGCCATGTTTTTTAAACTCTCCAAAATTTAATCACATTGATTTTTTTAATCCCTTAACTTATATGTAAAGTGAGATTTTGGGGGCTCCATAATCAAAACAAACCCACATGGGACCACCAAAGTCGGTCTCATGGGCACACAGGTGATCTTCTCTCATAAATATTGGGCCTAAGATTTCCTCCAAGGAAAAGATCGTTTGGCTTCAAAGACCTTAGGTGCCGAATACTTGTCCACTCTTTTCTGAGAGGTATATCTAGCTGCCTTTTCACTCCCGCTCATTATATCATTTTCCTTTTGGAAAATTGACTGTAGGTTAACCATTGCCGTGAGACCCAGTAAATGGCTTGGACAATGATTAAAGTAATTTAGGGTTAACCTTGTTTCTCATAGGGCTTGCAAGCATGGTAGATCATTGTACCATTGGTTCTATGGATCACCAGATGGTGGAACACATTCCACAAATTCAAGACCCAAGGACATGTATCCAACTCATGATAATAGTTCCCACATGCATTTTACATGGACTGGTATTTATATACATATGTTGGTCAGTGACGTACCCTTTTTCGTTGACAGTAGGGTCAATTGTTCCAGTGTACACATGAAGTCTGAAAAAAAAAAAAAGGAAAAAAAAGGTAGAAAAAGGTAGTTGAGGCCTCAAATGTACTTTAACAAAATTAACCATGTTCAGTTAATATTTTACTTACCCAGGGAACCTCTCACTAAGCTTCTGAAGAGCAGGAGGGGCAGCAACAGCTGATACCTGGAATGCATAATCAAGTGATCAATACATGTATAAATGTGAGAATGGATTCCAGTTGACTACATATTTAACATCAACAGCCAATTCCCTTTTTGGGTTTTACATTTTGGTCAGCTGCTATACATTTATCTACAATAATAATTCTCTCTTTTGTTTATATGTTTCGATTATTTGAGATACTAGCCCAAGCCCTCTCACTGGGTTGCACTCTCATATATGTACACCCTTTCTTTCTATTGAAAAAAAAAAGGTATTACTGTATTATTTCAGAGAAAAAAAACCCCTCATAGCAACAACTTCCAACAACAAAGCATTCGAAAAACTTCGTACTTATTTCTAAGGTGGCAAAGTATGAACAAAGGGGGAATTGGAGGACAATGAAATTATATTTAAACTTTGATTAAAAATCACCCAACAATCATAGATCATGGAGCAAAATTTTACACACTGTAAATATTTATGACAATAAAAGCAACAATTATTTGAAAATAAAAAAGTCAAAAAGGTAAAAAGATAACCACTTTGATCTGTGATGGACTGATAGGCACTGTACGAAACAACATAAATACAAGTATGGTGTATATCTTAGGTGTTAAATAGACACGTATATAGATGATTGGGTCCATCATTTCAGATTCCGTTCAAAAAGACAAACTAAAATATAAAAAGAATGATGATAGCCAAATTAAATGGTTTTGTTCAGACAATGGATTCAAACTTCTATTCATATTTGTACAAGAAAAATTTGCACAGGTGTAGCTCAGTTGGCTCAAGCTTCTAGGAATGGACCAGAGGTATCAAGTTCAACTCTCTTTGGAGTTACCGGATACATGAGGCTTGCAGGTGGTTTCAGAGTTACCCGAGTGTGTGTATGTGTTGTGTGTGTGATAAAAGATTGAAATATTAAGATTACAATTACAGGGAGGCTGATGTTTGAACGATGAACATGTCACTTGAAACCACCTGCAAGCCTCATCATGTCTTCAACCTTAAGGTTAAGAAGTCACCATCAGAAAGTTCTTGATAATTTCTCTATCACGTAGACAAAATCAGACATAATTTTTTATATAAATATCAAACATACTATGTGTGATTAAAAAACTCTGCCAGGTACAATAGGGGCAAATAGGAAAATTCTAGTCATCGTTGTTCTTTTTTCTTAATGATGCAAACAGAAAATTAACAGAGATCTTAAACATAAATCATCAATGTCATATTTACCACTTTCATTTGTTTGTTGTCAGCTCCACGTTCCTTCAGTAAGTCTAATGCTGCAACTATTGTACCACCTGAAATCAGGTTTGAAAACAAATTGAATTCAATTATGGTTTCAACTTTCAACTTCAATCATTTTAAGGAAACCTGAAATATCAGAAAATTTCATGCATGTTAAGCAGCACATAAATAACACAAATGCTCAGATGGCCAATGAGAATCATTAAGAAAGAAACAAAATGAATACATTATCAAATTGAGATTTAACAACTGGTGAATTCAACTATTCATAAAGATAAAGATTGGTGGATTTCAATCCACCTAAGTACTCATGTTGTCCTTGCAAGAGATGGAAGTATACCACACATTTAGTTCCCCCTTGATAACTGAAGTCCCATCTGAAGACAGTATGCCTGACCACGTGTAAGTGTTCAAAACCTTTAGCTCTTATCCGATCCTAACAGAAACTTTGATGGCAATTCATTACTTGTCATCATTAGCCTTTTTTTAATATCACGGGTATCCCCACCCAACATTGGAGGTAAGACTAATTTCATTGATACATGAAACCACAGGCAAGCCTCATGTATCGGTAAACTCTAGGGAGAGTCAAACCCAAGACCTTTAGTCTATTCTTAGAAGCTCAAGCCAAGTCGGCTACACCCATGAGGGTTGTCATCATTAGTCATTTTACCATCACAGAACTCATTACCCCTTTGATGTAACTCATTGCTTTGGAATCCCCTCAGAAGAAAGCAACCCATTGCTTTGGATGGCACCTTTCCACATCTTGATGCTTATAGGGTTGCAACCAGGCAAGACTATCTAGGATCATCCAACATCATTCTACTTATTTAATGAACTAAAGCTCAAACCCTGAATGTAGCTGACACGGTCCAAAACATCGGCAAACTATTAGGCCGACTTAACATTAAATATGTTGGAGACTTACAACATAGACCAAGGCCCAACCCACAGCTATTAAGGTACAAAACAGGTGTAGCCCATCCAACAGGCCTAAAATCTTGCCCTAATCAAACCATAGCAGCTTGCGCTGCCCCCAGCTCATTTTTAACCTACTAGCTGTTTGAAAGGGCCTAATCTTGTGATATATTATCACTCCAGATGAGGTAGTGCCTAGCGAATCAAATAAGTATGGTTCACTCTTAGAACCAATACAAAATTCATTCTTACAAACGATTTATCATCATAGTGAAGCCTTTAGACAACCATCTGCTGTAAGCTTTGTGAGTTCTGGTTTCACACAAGCCATGTTTAGGTCCCTTATGAGCAAGCATATAATGGTTGTAAATAGGAAATTTTAGGCAGCAACTCCATGAAGTTAACAATAGTGGTAACATCAACATGGGACAGATTATCCAATACCCCCACGATTGAATAACTTCCCCCTCCAAAACAAAAAAGGGCAGAAGTTTAAGTCTCTCACCTAGGCATCTTGAAGTTACTACCTTTTTCTTTTAACTTTTCATGGAATATAAGTTAGCAGGCCTCTTTTAAATATAAGCAATGGAGACAAGTAATAAAATCATGACATGTGGCTATTGATGGTACCTACAGACACCACCAGACCCAAGCAAGGGTTTTGAACTAGTTAGATACCAAAAGTCAGTCTCACTGATCATTTCAAGCCATCCAATCTACAGCCACAAAAGGAACAATCAAAATGAAAGCACTCGAATTATCCATTTCATGACCCTCGATTGAATTACTAGAATGACCAATGGAGAACTTTTTGGTACACAGTGAATCAAGAACCCCAAGTTGTTGATGGGCCAGTGGACCGCACCCATTTCCACTTGTCAAGAATGGATGACTGATCTCCTTAGTATACTCTCTATACTTTACCTTTAAATATGTATCTATATATTTTACCTATGATTCCTAGCTACAATATCTCGCTACTTTACCTATATTGAAGGAAAAAGTTTTAGGTGACTGCCAAATAAATCTTGGCCACTCACTAAAATATAAAAATTATTTAAGATTGATTTTAGTGAGTTGGAAGGATTTGGCCAGACTAAACCTAAAAAAAGGACTCTAAGCTGATAGATCATCAATTGCAGAAAGGCTTTGTCATTTTTCACATTGCAAGATCAGCCAACGCCAAAGCTGAGAGATTGGCAAAGGAGGGAGTGGGAGTTTCTGGCCGATTTCATTTTAAATCGGGGTCTGGTGGGGGTTTGCAGCTTGGGTGGCTGCCTTTTGTTTTCTGCTGTTTCCCTTAGAGCTTGTCATGTGTTTGCGGTGGGGGCTATATGCCCTTGATTGCATTGTTTTCCTACTTCAACAAAAAGTTATCTTTCAATTAAAAAAAGGGACTCAAAAATATAAAAAAGAATTTTATCCATGGACATGAACAGTTGGAAGGATTAACTCTATCTTATCACATCAACAACCATCAACAACTAAAGTAGGAAAAAATCGCATAAAAATAGCTAAAAATAAAAAAGAGGATCTTAAGATTGGATTCAGTCAGTTAGAAAGTTAGGATTTCCTTTCTCATTTCAATACCTGAAAAATAGAGAAAACTCGCACAAAAAGGATAAAATAGAAAAAACGGTTTTCTGAATCAATTTGGTGAATTTAAAGGTCGTGAGATGCATAGGGAGAGCACGATTTCTTTGCTCAATGTCCTTAACAAAACCATGCCATGAGCAGTGCTTGCATACTCTTGAGAAGGTGAAAAAAAAAGATGAAAATTAGGTTGTAGCATTACCCAAGGTAATAGCATGACCTTTAATTTTTGGGAACGTATTTCACTCAACTTGAATTTTTTGAATTGGTCATTTTTCCCCTAATTTACTTTTATAAATAGATTTTTTATTCATTACTGTTAGGGTATTTCATGCAGATGTTAAAACTTTTAGCTAATTAGTATATGATTGGACATTTAAGTAGATATCTCTTCACTGATTGATTATTTTAGTTACAAAATAAATCAACAGATGACCCTATGCAAAATAAATACTGGAATTTTTTAATCCAAAGTTAAGTCTGTAAGAAATTTTTGAGAAAGCAAGACTCCTTTTGATCTTTTGGCTCTTGAGATGTAAGGAATTTGAAGGCTTAGGTGTCAATGACCTCCTTAGGACTTCCTCAGAATGCTTAAAAGGAGACAAAAAGCAAGCCTAGTCATCAATGATCCCAACTGTCAGAAGGGTATTTTAAATTTAATGGAAATTGTACTGCTAGGGAAACCCTTGACAAGCAGGAATAAGAAGGTTGCTTCATAATCATCTGGCGTATATGCCATTCTTTTTTTTCAGAACCAGTGAGGGTTAGGGATTCTAACACAAAACTGTTAGCATCAAGTGAGCAATTTCTCTCTGTGGAGAAGAGGGCAGAGGAGACTCATTATTGAAGGAGATTCTTCCAATGCCATTGCTTGGGCATTTGGTAAGAAGAGGCCACCCTGGAGACTCATTTGTGTTGTTATAGATTGTCTAGGAATCAAATTATTTTCTTTAGGCAAGTGAGGACGTCAACTAATGCAATGGCAGCTGAGATCAAGCTTGCAATGAGGATCATGGGTTTGTCAAGGATCAATATACACCTCTTAAATTGTACTTATATTATACTTGATGGAAATCAAGGTTACCATTTCAAAAAAAAGGAAGGTCACCAAAGTTTTAACAAAAACTGTAACATCAGTTTCACTGTATTGATTTCAATACAAAAAATCACAATAGAAAACATTTATGTACCTGTAGCCAACATAGGATCAACAACAAGTACACGAGACCCCTCAGGAAGCTTGTCAGGTAATCTACACAAAAGGGAAATTAAAATAGGTCAACTCCAACCACATTTGACATATCCTCTTGCTACAAAGAAGAGAAAAAAAATCCTATTATGATGATACCTTTGCAAATTTAAAGCTTAAAAACTATAAGCACAAAGCCATAGAAATGGCAGGGAGCACATATTCTTACTTGTTCAAATAAACAGACGGCTGAAGTGTCTCCTCATTTCTGCTTATCCCTTAAATTGAAAAAGGAATCCAATAATAATCAGTTTCAAAGCTATATATTCTGTAACATGTGCATAGTCCAGCAAAAGCAAGCAAAAAATTAAATAAGTTTGCACCAGTCCCCACAGGAAAATGCCTTCATTGCAAATTGGCCTTACACAGAGTTTGCTTTTACAGCAAATATAGATAAAAGAAAACAAAATAGGAAAACAACCTTGATCCTTTGCGAAAAAATACCTCAACTTTGTGCTGCTGTTCATTTTCATTGAAAATAACCTTTTCAATAAAATTGGCAAACGTGGCCAAAGGGGAATCTAGAGAAAAAGGTCAACTAAAAACCATTGTAAAAGCCATTAGTCTCATCTATTTAGGCTTGCAATTCATAATTGGAATTGGTAAAACTAATTTTCATGGGAAGATTACCTATCTAAAACCCATATGACAGAAAAGGCACACGACTTAACTTTAGTCTAAACCCACCTGCTCCATCACCCTTTTACATAATCTTGAAAAATCTGCAATTTTTAAGTATCTTGAAAAACTTGCTTTTAGAATAATAACATTTCTACCCTCACCTTCAAAATTGAAACTGTAGTTTACCAGCCCATTCTCCTCCTTATCCTTCTCAAACCCTATTGGTTGGGAGGGCAGCCATTTGCTGTTGTTGTCAGCACAAATTCTGCCTCTAAGACAGGGCTTCATGTATCCTTCGTTCATGTTAATCATTCAGCTAATGTCATGGCAGATTACTTTGTTAAGTTGGGAGTAGAAAATAGTTTCTCAGGAGTCTTTTTCCTTTGATCTTCGAGGACGGCCATTTGATTGCTTTTCATCGGAGGGAATGTTTAGATAGTATTTTTCTTATTATACATTGTGCTTGTATTTTAATTTCTCTTTCTTTTACTCTTCTTGTTGTTTTCTCTTCTTTGGTCTAATGCTTTTAGATATTTTTATTGTATTTGTACTTTTTATTCTTGAATGAATTACCATTGTTACTGCTTAGAAAAAAAAAACATCTCTATACACAACCATAGGCTCCAATGAGTTGATTAATCCCAATCAAATGGAATCCACTGAGATGAAACAAGATCTTTGAAAGGTTGGGTTGATTTGGACGTTATATGGTTCCATTTATCAAATGTGCACCATGGGTGACTCAGAAAGGGCTCAAAATTATCAATGACAAAAACTGGTCCCATAAATGCTCTCATAGTGATAGATCATGAATCCAATATATGGATCAAATGATACAAAGGAAGAGGCCTAATACATGCAGTGTGGGCCCAATTTCAATGATCAAATGACCACAAGTCATATTGCATCTTAAAGATCTTCAAGTAAGCTTTCCAATGCAACAGAGGACTTAATCAAGTATTTAATGATTGACAAAACCAAGAACTAACCTCTCACTTGCAAAGTTATAGAAGATCCCTCTTAAGATCAAAGTTATCAAACGATCGTAAATGTGATATCATCTAGTATAATATCAATTAATCTAATTCTTGCAATTGCTTAGGATACCCTCTATAGCTTCTAGGCTTTATTTCTTGGTTCAAGATGGGGGTAGCAATTTCGGACTCAACCGACGAACCCAACCCAAAAATTTTGGGTTCATATCTTTAAAAAAAAAAAATTGAACCAACGTGAAATAAATTTAGGTTGGGTTGGTTCATTTATGTTTTTAAGAAAATATTATAGTTTAAGTATGAAAATAAATAACTCTTCCAAAATATCAGCTATTTAGAAATATTATATTAAACCATTTAATTAAGGTAAAAATAGAGAATATTTTTTTTTTTGAAAAAGGAAAATAAAAAATATTAGTGGTTCATAAACAATTTAACATGTCAAATATATGTTATTTAGGTTTTGACAAGTACTAGTGTTGGGTGATGAAAAAAGATAAATAAACAAGGTTAGAACAACGGAGATACGTATGCTATATTGAATGAGTGGTTTAACCCAAAAGGAAAGAATTGGAAATAAACGCATTAGGAATAGTTAAAGATGACTCTGATATATGACAAATTGAAAAAAAACTCAGTTGAGATAGTTTGGCCATGTTAGTAGACAACCAAATACAGCTCCAATGGGTAAAATTAAGAGTTACATATCAAAGACACTATTAGATTGTAGAGTGACTGATAGTATGGTTTATGATAAGGTCAAATGGAGAAGAAGAACTCAAAAAACTAACCCTCGATAGATTGGATATTAGCTATTGTTGACGATGATGATGATGTTTTTACAAGTACTAATACATATTTAATATTTTTAAAATAATTAAATAAAATGAACATGGTTTGCCCAAGTTTCCAAGTTGACCCACCAAGTTAACATATTAGTTCAAATGAGTCAAATTTGACTTCTAAGTTTTACAACCTTGCCATTAGCACTTGATAAATTTCATAGCACTATTTAGGCTCTTTATACTCCATTAGTATTTTCAAAAAAGAGTTGTTTGGAGACAATATTTCCAAAAACTTTTCATTTTTTATCCATTAAAGATTCCCTTTTGACACTTGAATTATGGAGAATACTTGAATTTGTCCATCTCTTCTTTAGAATGATAAAGATGAGGCCTTTTCCAGATTAAGGTAAAAAGTTGGGCTTTTTACATAGTTCCTTAACAGAAAAAACACAAAATCCCCTAGTTAAAACCCTCATAGAGGTGAAATAAGCAAGAGAAATGGAATTTGGGGAAAAAAAATCAACATATTTGTAGGTCATCTCAAAACAACCAACTCCTAATATAAAAAGATCAGCAAGGATCAATATGATAGCCCTTTGCATTATGACATAATTAATGCATCCCTCCTACCTAGATGATAAATTTTTGTGGCTGGCAAGATCGTTGAAGCATGCTCCACTAGAGCAAGACCAGCTCTCAGAATGGGCACAACCTGCTATGCTAAAACAATGTATCAGTAGAGGTCTAAAAAGAACTTTACACCTCTGAAGCAGGAAATTTTCGGCCCACATTCAGAAAAGTAATGTGAATGGATAATGAAGAGAACTGGTGGATTTACAAAATTAAGTACCTTGTTCTGTTTAATTAAAAAAATAATTTTTAGCCACCATTTTGTGTGGTATTAAATCTAGTATGAAACAATAAATAAATAAATGTGGTAGACAACTAATATATGTTTACTAGAAACTAACCAGCACAGGCTCCCTTGGATCAATAAATTCAACAGAAGCAACACCCATGGGTGATTGTATTTCTCCCATGACAGTTGGCTGCAAGCAGTTACATAACATGGTTATAAGTACAGAAACTCAGGGAAACAATAAAAAACAAAATAGAAGGAAATATGTTTCTAAGTAAATCCTAGATGAATGGTGTTCATGCAAGGTCAGATTAGAAAAACCAACTGGTCACAATGAACTGCAGTTTACAAATAGATGAGCACAATCAGTAACTGAAGGGACATAGAAATGAAGTGCTATAATAATTAATAAATGTAGATAGACAAAGCAATGGTATGCCTGGAGAAATAAATGCATCTTATTCATTTTTAAGTAAAATTTTGATCTGGTGAATTGACTTACAGTCCCCAAAGAATCCAAACTGAGAGCAAGTTATGTTTAACACACTGAAAGTGCTAGAAACAGATTGGAAGCAAACTGGGGTTGCACCCTATTTCTCTAAAGGAAGTTTGAAGTGCTTACTTTTAATTTTCCCTATCATATGTAATGATTCATTTTTTTCCCCTGAAATGGATCCTTTTTATTAAATGATAAGAATATGTTTATTCATGCATTGGACACATATTTGATTCATCACCAAATAAATTATAGGTTTACTGGATTACTCTCAGCTACCTCTTTAGCAGTGAATGAGCAGCGGTAATTTAGTGTTTCAACATGTTTTAATCTCTGTACTTAATCAGACCAAAAGATATTATGGCAATAACAAATTGCTCACTGGAAATAAAATACCATTTGCAATTTCCAAAGCAAATGGCATGCATGGAGTAAACCTCAACTTACCAACCAATCCCTTGAAGCTTCATAAATAAGCAACCTCCCAAGCTCTGCCATTGCATTCTCTGCGAAAAAAAATCACACAAAGTAAGAATCATTGCATAAGCAAACCTTGTGCACAAAAAATGAATAAGGAGTGCCTGTAGGTGATCAAGAAAAAGACGGATGCTGATGAATGCAAACAAATAGAAAGATATACAATTGCCGATTTAAAACCATTTATCTTGTTTATGTTTTCTTCCCCCTTTTTGTCTTCCGGACATTGATAAGCACGAGGTTACCAGGTTAGAAGAATATCTTTCACTAGCGTTAACTGCTTCCAAAAGGACATAAATTTGGTTTTCCAAGATGTGGGTTTTCCCCCAAATCTTTCAAATGATTTAATCGCCAATGCAAAGAGGGGGCTCAAAGTAGGTTACTAGTAGAGCTCCATTCTTACATCCGAGGATCTAAATAATCTGATGCATCAACCTCTTTGTGAAGAAGTCCAATCAAGCACCGGACATACAATTTTTCTGTCACTTTTAGCAAAAAAGGCCAAACATGGATACTGAAACAACTAATGCATTTCAATGTAACTGCCCATTACTCTAAACCACTCCAAGCATAGATACTCCCATGGAGCTCCACCAATGATAAGAAATATAGCCAAATAATCACTTAACCCTATCAATGAGATCATCTAAACATCCCATCAGAGGATCTTCACAAATCAATGGCAGAAGCTTATCAATTTATTCATCTGTCAACTTCTACACATCAATCAATATATAGGAGATACAGACATATGGAGAACTCCAAACGCCCCAATTGATAACCAGGAAATACACAATCAAGAAGACATAGCATGGTCCATAATAAAATGGAAATAAGATGATTGAATGGCAACAAAATCCAGATGGGTAGATTTTTAAGCATCGACCATCCTAAATGGGGCCATCAAATTAATAGTGAAGCCCTTGAACTAAGCCCCATTTATACAAAACCTGAAATCAGAGTTAACCATACATATTTGCAGGCCAAGCTTCATAGACAACAAGAACATGATCACCATCATTGGTGCCCAACTACATACTCCCCACCTCCCAAGCCTCATCCCATCAATCGGGGTTGGGGTCACTCTGTAGTTCTGCTTCTCCGGCTAGCCTTATCAAAGCCATGTTATCTAGCACTTCATAATCTTGATATCATTTACCCACTGCAAGCCTTTGTCTGGATGCCATTATTCTAGTTTCTTGAACCTCTCATCCTTCAATTCTTCATACCGAGGCTGTTACAGACTTTAACATCGTGCCTAAGCCATCTCAATTGGCATTTCTTTATGTTCTTAACTATTAGAGCCACCAATAGATGTGCTCTTACATTTCATTTCTAATTGCATCAGCTTTTATTCTTATGATTCCCTAAATCAATCTTAAACTTAACAAATTAAAATGCACATCTTTGATGCATGTACCTTAGTCTATTCCATTGCCAAAAATCTCACTCCCTACAACAGTAAAATTTAAATGCCCCATATAAAAATGCCCTTCAATTGAAGTGGCACTCAATTTATCACATAACACTCCACAAGCTTTTTAATATCATAATTCTCCCTAGTATACTGACACAGTACTTCGATGCCCATAAAATGCATACTAGTTCTAAAAGATGGGATCAAAGTAAGAGAAAGAAAGAAAGAAAGACGGAAAAACACTCAAAGCTCAATCTCTACTCACTGAATAAGGGACAGGGCGTTTGTTCATTTCTGAGAACTGAAACCCAGTGTTTTATCAACGGATGCGGCGGAACAAGCACCTGTTTTGAAATCAAAACCATCAATATTCCAAAACCACTCAATCAAAACTGGAGACAAGGCTAGGGACTAGGGACAAAAGAACTCACCAACATTCTTTCGTCGGTGACCGCCGGCTTCTCCTTCACCGCAGCTGCAACTCGTCGTTTGACTGTAGAACGAGATTGAGACCAAAAAAAATGCTGCTTGAACAGTAGTCAACAACGTCAAGATGGATTTTCAATATAGATATAGATATACAGAGAGAGAGAGAGAGAGAGAAAGAGAGCAAACCTTCTTGGGAGTGAATTTGGGATATATAGAGGTAATGGAGATAGGAGAGGCAGACGTATCGGGAAGGCGTGTCGGCGATAAATTCGCCGAATCAGGAAAGAATTGTATCGGGGCATGGATGAGGCCAGCCATGAGGAAGCGAGAAATCAGTGAAGAGCATGCATGATCGAGACATTAAATAAATAAAAAAAATTGACCAAAGAGATGCAAAACTTGATTATGATAAATTCTGAAGTTAAAAAGGAATATCAATAAAATATATCGTTTGGTTAAATTCAAAATTAGAATTAGAATTTATTAAATTTCAAAAAAAAAAAATAAGATATATACATGAGCCTTATTATCAACTTAAAATCATCGTAAAATTATTTATATACCTCAATGGTTCTACATTTGAGGCCCCTTCAAAAGAGTGAGATAGTGATGTCTTTTATTTTAATAATTATGTTGAATTTTAAAAATTATAATAGCAACTTTCAATTTAGAATTTTTAAATATTTTTAATTATTTCATATTTTAAAGTCCTTATCAGTGAGTCACCAACATTTATAGTGACAGATTATTTTTTAAATCCTATGAGACTTGCTAATTTTGAGTTTTTTTATTTTTAAATATTATACCTCTTTTTGCATATGTGAGAATACACATTAAATAGCATTTGTTAAAAACACTTAAATAGAAAATATCTTTTAATAATATTAATTTTAGAACACTAAATGAGTTGTTCTATAAGATATTAAGACATTAGTACAATTTTGGTAAAACGAATAATGCAACTCTTTCTAGATCAACTAACAGGTCTTTCTATATCACAATCCTTTCACAAAATCTTTCTATTTTAGATATTAATATTTAAAAATAGTTAAGTCGTTCAAATCCATCAATTTAATCATAATTTTTTTATTTAGTTTTTAACTTTTTTATATTTTTTTTCTTCCACCGAGGTGTGTGTGGGCGGATTTAAGAGGGGAAAGCCTCTTTCCCAAACAAGAGGTCTTTTGGGCTTGAAAGTGAGTGCAAGTCCAAATGCAAAATCGTGCAGGTCAGGTGGACCCAAAGTGAACAATATCTTGCTGGGAGAGTCGGGTCGTCATAAATGGTATCAGAGCAAGTTCAATCCTCTACCTGAGTGGCTCCTCTACCTTTGTGTTATGGTCAAGCCGAACACGACTTTAAACTTAAGAGGGTGGATTGTAACGCCTCCGCCCACCTGGACATGTGAGAAAGAGTCCCACGTTGCCCAAGAAGGTGAGTGTATAGGTGGATTTAAGAGAGGAGAGCTCCTCTCCCAAATAAGAGACTTTTTGGGCCTAAAAGTAAGTTGAGCCCAGATGCAAAATCGTATAGGTCAAGTGAGCCTAAAGTTGACAATATCTTACTGGAGATTGGGTTCTTGCAATTGAGTCTTTCCATCACCATATGTATCTCACTGCGTTGCGTCGAGGGCAATTTTCTTTAATTTGATGAGTGTCATGTTTTGAGTCCCATCAATATATCATTTTAATTCCATTCATCTGATCTATCTAAATATAAAGACAATTTTTAAAAATATTTTTTTGATATAAAACCTCAAAAAATGATGATTGAATCTAGAAACAATTTTTTTTTTTTAACTTAAAAAGACCTTGAAATATATATATATCCTGGCTTACTCATCCATTTTTGTAGTTTTATATCAAATAATAAATTTAAATTTAAAAATAAGTTTTTGTATTTAGATAAATCTACAGATCATTTTTTGAGCACATGATGCTTGAATTGTGCAGCCTAACAAATCATCTTTTGAATAATTTGACTTTACTTTTAGGCTAAGAGTTCAAGATCTCCAAATGTGTCAAATACACAGAATCCAATCTTAATTTTTAATTTTTTTTTTTTCATTTTAAGCTATTACACAAAATTTACATATTTTTAGATATTGACATGAATACACGATAAAAATATGATAAATCAATACAAATCACCATATTTAATCCTCAAATCTCTATTTCTATTTTAGCCAATTGTTTTTTCCTTTCTTTCGTGTCCATATAATTATCTTAGGTGTCGGTTAAAATAATTAATTAATATTCATTTGCTAATCACTTAAAATTATCTTTTTCATATTACACGAAATTAAAGAATAACCTAATTCTTTCAACCTCACCAAATTAAATATTTCAAACTCAACAATTTAAATCCTATTTTTTTTTCTATTTTACCCATTCTTTCGAAGTACAGTATCTTTTTTTTTTCTTTATTAATATGAAAATAAATTACAACCATTTAATAAATAAACAATTACGATTTATTAACAATTACTTTAAATTGTTTTTAATATATAAACGAATAAAATAAAATTATTATAAGTTGAAATTGAATTGCAAATCAAAATCTCTACTAATTCCACCAGTTCCTCTCAAGGACTAGTTTTTGCCTGCGTACAGAGGCACGGACGACTCTTTGCCACACTTCGCTGTGGTAAATGAATAAATGAATTTCGAGTTTTCGACCTCATTTGCGCACATCAAACCCCATTACGCTTTCGACAGATCTGAAGCCTCTTCAAGCCGATCTTCGATGTCCGTCAGAGTCAGTATCTATTCTCTTCATCGATCTCTCCATTTTTTTCATTGATTTCGAGCAATTTTAGGCTTTCTGCAATCGTTTTACAGCATGGTTAGTGGAATAGTGGTTGAACATGTGTCTCCGATCTAATCCCTATTTAATAGTCTATTTCAAGCTGGATTTGTACTTTGTTTGGGAAATGAAGTCGAATCGATTTATTTCAAGCTGGATTTGGAATTTGAATCAATCAATTTCACGCTGGATTTGGAATTTCCTTGGAAAATGATGTTGAATCAATCAATTTCCAGATGGATTAAATTTTTTTTGCGAAATGAACTCGAATCAATACGTTTCTGTTAGAATTTGTTTTGAAATGGAGTCGAAATCTTTTGTTCGTCTCGCTCTTTCCATCTTACTTTTGTAGAACTTTACGAAGACGCAAAAAGAGGTGTTGATGTGAGGGATTGACATTTTTCTATCTAGAACTGGAAAGAAGGACGTTCCTTTGGAGCTTTGTTGAATTAGAATGTTCTGGTTTTGGAGTGTAAAGCACGCGAGTAGAACTCATCCTTAAAAGCCGGCTATTAAGGAGGGAGTGTCCATGTGTTTATAAACCTCACATTCCAAAGGTCCACCGGCGATGTGGGACTATACCAACACTCCCCCTCAGCTCCAGGGGTGGAGACACTCGACTCTTCCCCTCCATGCATGGCTGGAGATACGAACTCGACCCATCCCTGTGGTACCCTTGTGCTGAGACCATATAAAACACGAGTGAAACTCATCTTTAAAAACTGGTTATTAAAGAGAGGGTGCCCATGTATTTATAAATGTCACATTCCAAAGGTCCACTTGCGCTGTGGGACTATGCTAACATGATGTTTTGATTTTTCTGAGAGCATTACATGTAAGATTGCAAAATATATCTGGTTTTGCTATGTATAAACGGTGTTGAGAACTGGAGACCTGGGAATGAGATTGTTGGTTTGACTTGTTACGACTTCTTGTCATAAGGTTTTTTCATTAAAACTTGCCTCGACTATTACCATGTATAGTTGTTAAGACTTTTCTCTGTATCATTGATAATAATGATAAAATGGACATCTATCACCATGTTTAGTTGTTAGATTTGTTCTCTGTATTATTGACATAATAGTAAAATGGACATCTATCTGCTGAGATTAGCATAGAGTATAAGCATATAAAGAAAATGTTTATTGTAATTTGGTCAGGTCTGAGGAGTGAGGACAGTCTTTTTGTTATTATTAGATTTTTTCCCCTCTTTGGATGGGTCGTAGGGTGCAAAGACAATGCTACAAGCCTACTATTTAGTATGGCTCCAGAATCCTTATTTTTGGTTTCAAGAAGTTGCATACTCAAACAACTTACTGTAAAATTTTCAGTTGTCATTTCTGGTCCTTGCAGCATTTCTGAACTTCCATGAAAGTTAAATTTGCATCTGCATTTTTCTTAGATTTTGTCCATGCATACCAATTGATTTTTTTTTTGGTTCTATTAGAATTTTTTGTTTGATTGGAAGCTTCAACAGTTTATTATTGTTCCATGGGATGCTGATCATACCATGTTTAGGACAATAGTCATTCAATTGCTTATTGTAGCTCATAAACCTTTTGAAATTCTGTCCATCGGAAAAAAATTCCATTGGGTGGGTGGCTTGACCCTTTATCGAGATTCCATTTTTGTTGTGATTATACATTAGCTTGTATATGAGGAGCATTAGTGATGTGGCCATCAAAAGATATGAAGATCCATTAGAAGATGGAGAAGCCCATGTGAACTTACTTGAAGAATTTTCAATCCAAATTGATGCAAGAATCGATAAAGGAAAGAGAGGGCCTTACAGCTTTCTACTTTCACCCAATTTGAAGCTCATATGATTATGTTATGGGTCTAGGCCTGCCACGTGGTGTTTTAGGCCTTACAAGCCCATGTTAGAAGGCCCATATGCTGCTAGGAAGCCTTGGATACAAATTCCACATCATCATCTATGTAATTGCCTTGTTGGATGCCACAGAAGATGGAATCTTGCAAAGATAGTGACGCTTGATTTGGGATATGTGAAGTCAATCTTGACTCGATAAAGGGCATACATTGCTTGCAGGGAGAATGCTCGTTACGTGCTGATTGTGATCTCATCAGTCCCCTTTGTTCTATTTTGTGACCGTGTGTGTGTTCGTGTGACTGCTTGTTTATCCGTTGCATTGGACTGTGGTGCAAGTGAGGATGAGTGGAGGAGGGGGAAGCAGCAGCAGTGGGGTTTTGGGTGATGAGAATTCTCCTTTCCATTTCCCATCCGATCTCATTTCTGCCCAAGATCGCAAGGACGAGGCCCTAGCAGGTACTTCTCCAATACCCCACTCTTCCTGTTATTTGATTTTGTAGTGTTTTCTTCTGGAATTTATTGCCAATTTAGTGTTGCTGCTTTCTGGGATTCTAGGGTTATTTGGTTTACTACGCAACTAATGGACTTTTGGGTAGTTTGCCATTTTTCTTCATTTACACTGTAACGAATGGAAAATGAGGTCATCCCACTTTCTCTCATTTTCCACTAAATATGATAGTAAGAAATTTTGAAAACAGAACATGGGGAAATTATCATCTCTTAAATACTGTTTTAGCAAAATTTTCCACTCACAGCACGGAAGAATCACAAGCATAAAAATTCTGACCACACAGGGCAATTGTGCTTCTTGTAAGAAATGAATTTTGTCTCCTGTTTTCTGTTGAAGTTCCAATTGGATAGGAGAAATGGCAAGCATGACTACATACAAAAGGTGGAAAATGCTGAAAACAAGGCCGTGTTGAAGATCAATTTGGAGTTTGAACTAGTTCTGCTGTGATTTTTCTTACTTCTTAGTCCTTTTCTGTTGGTAACAGTTGTCTAGTTTTGGCATTACCGTGTTACAGTTCTGAAGTCAGAAGTGATGGCTGCACTTCAGAAGGAGGTTAAGTCCTTGGATGAAGACAATTGGAAGTTTTCTGGTCCTCGCTCCCAAATCCATCTTATTTCAAAACCAGGTGAACCATTTAACTCAGTCGTCTTTGTTTATTGCGAATAATGAGGAACAATAAATATTGTTGTCCTTACATCTTAAGCTAAAATTTTGTTCTTTTCAAGTCTATAAGATGGGCGCATCCCTTCAACCGCTGTAATTATGTGAAATCATACAACTTATTCCCTGTTTCAGAAATTCCCAAAATGTGAATGGCATTTGTGTTTATTAAAGATCTAACTTTCATTGACAAATCATAAATTGTATATGCAACATCATCACTTCCTAAGTTCTCTCTCCTGTGCATTGACCTACTTATTTTCATTTTTTTTTGGCGGTAATAGAAAAGTTTATTAAAAAGAGAGAGTACAAAAGCATCCAAAAAGGAAAGCAAAAGGTAAAAAAACAATAAAGGGTCTAAAAGGATTAGACCGAAAGAAGACACAAGAAATCACAAAAACAACAACAAAGCAACAAAGTAAGCTCAAATGAAGAAAACGCCTGCACAAAGACTGTCAACCCCCAATTTGGAAGAAGTCCACCACGCCATTAGCTGAGCGCCCAACTTTAGTAAAAAAACTTCCATCCCTTTAGCCAATTCTCTCACCTTCCTAACCACATTGATCAATCTCCATGGTGGACGCTGCAATCCCAATGCCCATTTGAATGCATTTGCTGAATCCTCTTCTATAATCAAATTTCCTTGACCATAATCCTTCCAAATGATTAAAGCTCTTTTAATGGTAAGAATTTCAGCCTCATTTGAATCCTTGATACTCACCGATTCATTGAACATTATTGAGTTTTCTCCCATATGGTTTCTCAACACTCCACCAATTCCTGCAGAACCCAGTTTCCCTATTGAAGCGTCGTCGACGTTGAACTTAAAGGTGCCCTGATGAGGAGGTACCCACTTCTCCACCGGCTTTGCTATCCTTCTCTGATCCTTCATGCACCCCTTCCATGATAAATAAAGATCGTTGATTTTTAGTCCCTTGAAAACGGGATTCGCCAATAACCACACGAACCCCCTCCACTTAGCTATTTGAAAAATGTTATCTTCAGAAGTGGATAATCCTTCAAAGAGTCTTACACTCCTCTCCTTCCACAAAGTCCACAAGATACCGAACTAACTCCATTGTCACATTTTTGTGGGTCATACATTACAGCACGTTTGCACAGCTCAAAATAAATCCCAATAAAATTTCTATTAATTAACATGGGAAAACTTTAGCCTGCATTTATATATCAACAATGTCATCCATAATGGCATTTAGGACAAAATGTTTATCACTATCTAAAAAATGTCCCATCTAAATTTTATCTGGAGCATTAGTGTTTTGAGTGTATCCCATCTTGTATCCACATCAACTTGATACATGATTGTGTTTCTCTCTCTCTCACACACACACACACAACAGATGCTTGTGTTATTTAATGTAACATCTGTTCATGGTCATGTTATTCAATGGAAAATAACCAGGCCTCTATCTAAGTGGTTCAATATTTCTTCTGGAAATGCATAGCTGGAAAAGTTTTTTTTTTCCTACACGGTAACTACTAACTTTCTGACTTCATCTTTCCCAAAAGGGTAAGGATATAGGCAAGGGTTAAAAATCACAAGGATCTACTGTGATTGACAATTGTGGTGTTTTTTTTACTTTTTATTGTCCTATAATTCTATTTCATCTGAAGATTTAGGACCTCTCAGAGAAAAAAAGTATCTAAAGATTCAATTAGGACTAAATTACTATATGGTTTGGTTATTTTCCTTGTTCATCAACCAACTGATCTTTGAGTTGTGAAATTACCACATAATGCTGACAGGTAATGTTAAATGATAAACCAAAAATGACAAGTAAACCAAATCAGTGTTGGCATTGATCTGAATATGAAAAATAAGTTCCTTCTCTTTTTCTCCTTAAAAAAAACTGCCTTGGTTTTGAAAGTATTTTGCCATTGTTTTCACATTTATTAGTTATTTATTCCCATAACAGTTGCTACCTTATATTAGTTTGTTCACAGAAGTGGTAATTTTTTGTGGTTTGCTTTTCTTGGTTTTCTTATCTGGGACAGAGTTTAAGGGCCTTAGAATGGTAGACTTCTACACCTCTTGAGAGGATTGCCTGAGTTGAGGGCCAAGGAAGCCTGGTGTCCATGCCACTTGCTCTCCCCCTCAACCGGACACACCCAAATTTAATGTTGATAGGGCACCAAGGGAAAAACTGTGTCCAGCGAGTACAGACGGAGTGCTTCGCAACTGAAATGGCAGAACATTCATAGTTTTCTCGAAGTCAATATGTCGAAAGGATTAAAATGAGGCAAAACTTATTAGTATTAGGAAAGTTTTGTCCATATGGTCTTCATTGGCAGGGGGGAAACATATCCTTGAGGGGGACTCTACAAACGAGATTAAGTGGGCAAAGGGGGTTAAAGGGCGCTTTGTTTGGATGGAGAGATATCTTTTGAATTGGTCCGGAGATCAACAAATGGAGTAGCAGTCTTCTTTGCTAAGAACGGGGTGGACTCCATTATTACTGGCCTGTTCCACCTTTGATAGCCCCTTAGGCTAGAGAGATTCGCTGATCTCTTCACGTTGTGTTTTTGATATGAGGATTGATGTATTTTCTCTTTTCTTGACATCCTTTGGGTTTGTCTTTTCGACCCATCACTGCAGTCTCACATACCTATTTCTTTTCATCAATTTAATTTGTTCTATTTGTTACCACTCAATTTTTTTTTTTAAGAAAGTTCTACTTGAATATTTGGTGGCACAGTTACTATTTGAATAATCAAAGATAAACACCCAATATTTTCAATTTTTTTATAGTGAGTCGAGTTTTATCTTATTACTGATCAGTTTTCTGCTTACTGTCTCTATAGGTGGCTTTCCTTACAAGCGTATTGATACTGCAAAACAATGAACTTTCAGTATTTTGGTTTGAGAAGAAGAATTGAGTGCATATTTTGTTGTTTCACAAATCCATCTAATTGAATGTTTTCAAAACTGGCGAGCCTTCTGTTATAAGGATAGGGATTTCTATAAGAGACTTCTTTGAATCATATCTTAAATCTTTGATCGGCTTCTGAAGTTGCATATTATTGAATCTTGTGTGCTCGTAAGTAGTGAAATAAACTTGCATATGCTTATAGTGTTTTATTTTTCTTTTTTTGGTTGCTGTAACCATTAGCGTCAAATGCATCTTCATCGTTGGATTAAACATGATAGGTCCATATCTTTTTAAAAAAATAACAAATCAAGGGCTAATATGATCCAACAGGTCTCATTTTTAACACTACGGGAGTCCTCATGATAATCTATCCATCTCTTTATTTTTGTGAACGTCAGATCAGATCCACTATCTGACACAGTCCGTCAACCCTCAAAAAGTAGTAATTTTGTTTTCCCCTCCCTCTAGTTCCTGATCTAAACCTTAATTTGTTTTGAATCTTGTTTCCATTCTTAGTATTCGCATCTCATATATGGTTTCTTGTTTCGTTGCTTGCTCAACATTTAGTAGCTAAAGCTTTCCATTTGATTGAAGTAGCACCCACTAATCACACAAGATTAATAACTACTATTGTATATATATAGAAAAGGTCATTGTTCGGACAAAGTGTCGATAAAAAATCAATAAAAGCTATGTGTTACATGGCGAAAATAATGTTGGATTTATGGCTCAAAGTTTTTAGGCCTGAGTTGTCTGATGGGCCTAGGCTCAATGCGTCCAGCCTGTTGTAAGCTACTATTTAATGTCTCTTTCTGTAGAGTTTTCTTTGGTGGAGCCTGAGGATGCCATCCCAGCTTTAAGGGAGAGCTGTGAGGAGTGAGAATGTAGGTGAAGAAAATATAGAGAGGGATGATGGAAGATACTGAGAGTTTTTGGTCAAGGTATCCTGAATGGCATTGTTATAAATCTGTATTTTGTATTTCTTCTCTATAGATAAGATCTACACTCTCCCTTAGACGTATATTAAGGTTGGGCCGAACCACATATATCCCGTGTTCCTTGTGTGTGTGCTTGATCTGTGATTGAATGTGTGTGAGTGAGTTGGGTCTATTTTCCAACAAATAAAACTTTATGGGGTTAGATCAATAGTTCATCTAACTCGAAATTAAATTGGATAAGGATCCCATTCACGAGGGTTGTTGGGTGTGAAATATATGACGCGACAGAGATCGACATAGAAGTAAGAAATTTCCTGTTCATGTTCAGAGGATCCAAGTTCATTGATAGAAGTGGATGCTTGATCTTGATAAGTTTGAATCCAGGTTTTTCTTTAATACTTCGATAAGTTTTTTTAAAATAAAGTTTGTTTTTTAAGATTTGATTTAAATCTATGAAAAGATATGTGTATAGGTTTGGAGGTCCTTTTAATTTAAGAAATACTATTTTTTAATTCAATCATCTATTTTAAAACCTATTATTAGATAGGCTGCCTTGGCTAAAGGCATATGCATTATCCCATAGATGAGACTCCACTCTTTCATTTGGTGGGGTACCCATCTGTGAAAATGACCTTTTGATTAATAAATTAGGCTTGATATCTTCAAAATGATATTCACTTTTGGATTCACATAGTTAAAAATATAGAAAGAAGTATCTATAATAATATAATATTATTGGTCCATGTGGGTTATTTTTTAATAATTGTTTCCAATTGAAGTGGGAGAAAGAGGTCATTTCTTCATAACATAATCATTTAGCTCTAACCATTGCATTAACAGCAAATAATAATGTAAAGATATGAAGGAAAGTGACTTTTTACCCAAAGATTTAAATATCGATTGATTTGTACATATTATATCTTGTTTTGGATAAAGTTCTAATGATACCTACTACTTTTAAATTATAGAATCCGATACGTGTGGATAATCTGATAATTAGAAGTCAAGGTTGGAGTAATAGTCAGGAACTTGTTTTAGGAAGCGATCGTCTTATTTTTACTCTACTCCAAAGAGACATTCTATGTACGATTATCCGGTATGTAGATTGGGAGGCTTATACATGCTGCGATCATTAGTAAGGTATTTTAACAGGCCTAGATACTTTAGTAAAAAAAAAATTAAAATTTTAGCAAAACTGTAAGAGAGCTTTAAAGTCTTTCTATTAAAGAAGACATTGTTAAATTCCAAGTGGGACATATATAGAAAATGAATAAGAGAGTATATAAAGAAAATTTAACTCAAGTCTAATTATTTAAGTTTTATATTTTAAATTTTGTAATTTCGATTGGTATAAGGCAAATTTTTTTCTCCATCTCACCAAGTAATAACAGTTAGATAAAGAAGTTTTCCTTGAATTATAACATTTATAAAGTTTTCTATAAAGGTTATTAAAAATTCAACTAAAAAGGGTCATTTTGAAGTAGACCCTTATTCTCCAAGCTGAGTATGGCCCCACATGATACCAAGTCCCCTAATTCCAAATCTCCCAGCTCTGCTGAGATCCCTGTCTTAGTAAGGACTGAAGCCGTGGCTCCTAAATTTGTAAAAAATGGGAACCATCCAGTCATTTGGTTTGAGGAGGAGGTTGAGGTGGCAAGAAGGGAGGTTGGAAAAAAAAAAACAGTGGGAGGAGGAGTGGACGCCGCCTCTTTTGACTTTGGGAAAGAATAAGGTTGGGTTCCCTGCTCACACAGTGGATGTGTCGGTTGCCAAGACATGTGGGAAGGAGTTCTGGCTGGTTGGGGATGGTACTCTAGCCTTGACTTTTCAGCTGCCACTATGTTATCTGAATTGTATCGCTCCTCTGATGTTTCATTTTGATCATCTGTGGATGATTCATTGACCAATCTCTTGTCCATCTTCTCAGGTAGTGATAGAAAAGAAATCTGATTGCCAATCATCAGTTGAAAAGAGATCTGAATGCCAATCTTCTTTTTTCGATCAGTCTAGCCTTCTGGACCAAGTTTGGGATCAAGCTCTTTTTTGTTATCAAGATCTTGATCTTATCTCTTTTTTGTTATCAAGATCTTGATGTTATCTCTTAGTGGACCCAGAGACTTCAATCCACTGTTGGTCTCGGTGCTAGACTTTTAGTTAAGCATAAGCAGTAGCAGATGAAAGAGTGCACTCAACTTGCTAGTCAAAATAATCTGCATAAGCAGGAAACTTTACAATCTTTGAAAGAAAGGGGATACTCGCAGCAAGATAGCACATATATTCTGGAGATATGAAAAGTTCTGGGTATTAAGTTTGACACTGGCAATCTTGCTCTTTTTTACTTGCATTGGGCTGAAGATTTGAACAGAGCTTTGTCATTCAGATTCTCTAAAAGGAAAAGAGTGGCAAGCCCGGTCCATCTTAGCCAACAAGTTAGAATGAGAAAGAAATTGGGGATTCGAGGTGTTACCCGTTGATTTTTCTCTCGGAGATCATTTGGGGTTTCAGAATCACGGAGATAAGAGGTTCTAGCTGAAAGGAAAAGATGGGCTTTTGCTGATATTATTTTCATCTATTATTAGGTGATCATTTGGTGTTTATGTGTGTTTTGAGTGACTTGAAGGACTTTTTGTATATGTTGGAAAGAGTTTTCCTTTATATTCTTTCTCTTTTTATTTAATAAAAAAAAAAAATTTATCGCTCAGAAAAAAAGAAGAAGAAAGGATTTCACTCTAAAAATGGAAAATCCTTCAAAAAAAATTCTCCCAACGCAGATACGTCGTTGATGAGTCACATTCAAATGTGATTACTTTGCCTTAAACAAGAGGATAAGCAATGATTAATTATTTTTAGATTTGAATTAAAATAAAACCTCGCCCATCAATTTTAAATTTCAACAAGTGGCCTTGATAGTGTGAGGAAAGAAAGGTATATTTTAAAAGATGAGTTTGGTTTGTGAAAGAAAATACAACCAATGAGAGATCCCATGTTTTGATAAATCCTTCAGACATTAGTTGGCTCCCATGTGGGGATTAGTATATTTTGCAATTATGAATTATAAAAAGAAATCATCAATCAACACGTCTTTTTCATGTGTTTACTCCAATCAATATCAAAATTAAAAGTTATTTACATTAACTTAATGTTACCATCACATAGAATCTTTTAATTTTTAGAAAATTAATAGTACATTTATGAATATTTGTATAGACTCTAAAATAAAATTTATGAGGTGTTTTGATAAAAATGGAATGAGAGGAAGTTCTATTAAGTTTGTTCATGGGCTTATCATGAATAAAAAGATTTTAACATATGTAACATGTTGAATTGAGATGGGATTAAATTTTAAAGCCCATTTAATTAAATGAGTGGGATGCTTTACAAATACAAAACTCGGATTTCACTCGAAATTCTATTGAGTCAATCAAATCTGAATTGATTTGTTCATTTATTAAATGGATCTAACTTTTTTTCTTTTCTAATCCAATCTATTTATCTATTCAAAATCATTTTTTAAAACAAAAAATATTCTTTTCACGTTTCAAAAGCTTGTACTAAATGTCAATTTAAGTTCTTAATGATGCCAAAATGTCTACAAACAAATTCAAATAACTAAAAATGAAATAAATTATTTGATCTGGTCTGAACTCATTTCCATTTATTATATAAGTTAAGAATTGATTATAATGATTGACTAAATTATAGCTCGACCCAATCAAATCCAACTCAACCCGACTAAAATTAGGCTAAAATGAGTTCAAAATACGGGTCGGATCAGAATTCAAATTGGGTTCAGAATTTTGGGTCAAAAGTTCGAGTCAAATTTCATATTTTATTGACTCAAGTCAGGTTGAATTTTAAAAAATCTGATCCGACCCAATTTCAACCCTAACAAAAACGTAAAGCGGACAACAAAATAGGAGAACAGAAAAGAACAAATTTAATGAAGTTAGGATGATGATGTGGTACATTTCTTCCGACATTCATTGACAAAATGTGATCCATCTATGGAAGTTTCTATTTGAAAAATGAAATATTGTAGTTGCATATGTGGTTGAAAATATTATTACATTCATGAAGAAGTAAATAGAGATTTCTTATAGAAAAGTGATGGAGTTGCTGTTGTTTTCATAATTAAGAGACACCAATATATGTTTTCAATCACGACAAGAAGAAGAAGAAAACAAAATTAATGTCGTTATTATAAAAAATAGCAATATCCCAATGTCAGAGCTTTTTTAAAGGCAAGGGAAGGACAGCAATGAAGAAGTGGTATTGTAGCTTTCAATTTCCCATCAAACTCTCTCCACCACAACAAATAAACGAATTACTCATGTCCCATCAAAAGTTAACCATGAATTTAATCATATGGCTGAGATTTGATATTACCATTACAAATAAAACAGCTAATTTTTTTTTTATTTCTAAATATTATATTTCTATACATCTTTAGTATCCATGAATTTAATTTGTTGATTTAATTCAATAAACAAAAGAGCATCTAGACAACATCTCTCTTGTCACGTTTCTCTTTTATGGTTGTAAAATTAGTCTCCCCCAAATCCATATAGCGCGTAGAAATGAATAAATTTCACAAATGTCATAACCCCTCTTCACCCACCCACGCCCCCTCTTCCTTCCCCACATTGTATCATAAGCTCTCTATTGTTTTTTTTTATGACAAAGGTGTTCAGTCCTCTTAGAGCACCCGACTAATCCTTGGATTACGTGCAAGTCTTCCTATTCATACACACCGGGTAACTCTATAAGGAGTGGCCCTTTGGAGTGGAGTGAGAATTGATCTCAAGACTCCCGCTTCCTAAAGCGGGTTCCTGGCCATCACTCCAACTCCTTCGGGTTTAACCTTTCTACTATTTGTAATCCATCTCTCTCTCCCAAAATAAATACATATTAAACTAATACCAAATTGTCAATACATGAAGGCTGATACGAGTGAAAATGTATTAGTCTCATCTTAAATAACCACAACATTATCAGTAAAAATCTATAAAAAGTAAAAACTTAGAAGACAATTTTTATCGAAACTATAAAGCCATCACAAAAATAGTAATCATCATCTAATTCATTTATTCCATCAATTTGGATCATCTAAGTCATTTATTCCATCAATTTGGAACAATCTCAAAAATAGTACTGACATAATTGAAAGCTTAAGTATAATTTGATTCACTCTTGGATATTTTGGTTACTTCAGCCATGGAAATGAAAACAACAGAAGTCAAGACACAGGCTCCCTTATATACTTCTTACCTTCTGGATGACAGCAAGCTTTCATGGTCTCATATTTACTCGACTTGTTGCACGTTCAGCAGCTTAGAATTTCTTGGCAAAATAAGACCTGTCTGACATTCTGTGGATTCTCTGTATTAGGTGCTGCAATATAACAATTTCATGGAATTGAAATTTCATTCAGGTGAGAAAAATGACATGAAATTCTGTGAATACTGTGGCATGGAAGAATTCCACATGATTGTAATTCATACGGCAAGAAAAATGATATGATTTTCTGCGAGCAGTGGATGAGAATATACATCGGTTAGCCATGTAGCCGCTGACTCGCTACCATTCAGCATAGACAAGATATACAGAATGTATCCTGAAACCAATCACCAAATGCTTACCAATGTACCAATCCAAACAAGCCGAATCCATATTAAATTGCGAAAGGATCCACAAAACAAGCACATATATACACCGAGATTACATTAATCATTTCTGTCCAAGAAGACTCTAAACCAACATATACACCATTGCAAGGAAGCATCAAATTTCACAACCAGGTATGTTTCAAGTTTCCAGCTACAGAGGCATGTTATCATATACTTGGAAAAGAAAGAGGTGGAAATAAATAACAGAAATACCAAAAGAGAAAAAACTCGCAACCTCTATAGATCATATAATTATCAGACACCTTCCTGATTTCAACACAAATGAACTGCACCCATAGTTTAAAAGACCACTTGATTACATAACAATCTCTGGCTTCAGGATGTTGGATTTGATCTCCTTGTGTGGAAGGACAACACCTCCATTGCTGTAAATCTCATCAGACACATGCACATCCTCTCCAAGGATGGTCATGTTGTCTATACGGGCCCATTGGCCAACAGTAGAGTGCCATCCAATGATACTGCTTGAGATGCAAGCGTGCTTCTTGATGCGAACACCACGCATCACCGTGCACCGTGAGAGCCTCACCCCAGACTCAACCACGCAGCCCGGTCCAATGGCCACATCAGGCCCAATCAGGCAGCCCTCACCTATAACGGCAGTTTCATGCACCAACACATTCCCGACGATGTGGAGTCCAACAGCCAGTTTAGAAGGGGAGTTCTTCCGCAGAGAGGTAAGATATAGTCTGAGGCCTGTAATGTAGTCCTTTGGCTGTCCAATATCCATCCAGAATCCTGGTAGGACCATGGCATGGAGCTTTTGTTCTGCTGCAATCTTGGGGAAAACCTCCTTCTCAATTGAAGTAGGCCTCAGTTGAATTCGATCAAGAACAGATGGGTTCAACAGGTAGATCCCAGCATTGATCTTGTTACCCACAAATATTTTTGGTTTCTCTACGAACTTCTCTACCTTGCCAGTCTCTTCCTCCATAATCACAACGCCATATTTTGATGGTTCATCCACCTATTCAACAAAGGAGAACTTCTCTGAGTTCCATAAAGTGACTGATGGTTTCATCAACCAGCCAGTGCATGTTTGCAAATTGATGGTTGTCAAAATTTCAAGGTCTTGAAATTGGAAATCACACTTATGTATATTTACTGTTGATTTCACGGATTCGAATTCATATCATTAACTGGAAGTGATGATGACTTGAGAACAAAAGCCAGAAACCCTCCCAGCTAACATGCTTTCCATCAACCCCACAACAAAGGAATAGCTGTCTGTTTGCAAATTATTCAAACTCAATTTCCCGTTGGGCCATAAAAAAAAAAAAATGAAAGTTTGGGAACACAGCCCCACTCCTTCAACCTGAGAGAGAGAGTAGAAACTTATTTACCTTTGTTACCATAATAGAGGCCTCTCCACCATGAGCTTTGTGGAATTCAATCATTTCCTTGAGAGGGTACTCACTGATAACATCACTGTTGAGGACAAAAAATGGCTCATTTGAGTCACCTATCAGCTTGTCCCTTGCTAAAGCCAGGGGACCTGCAGTACCCAGAGGCTCAGTTTCCTGAGAGCAGGTGATCTTTATACCAACTTTACTCTCAAATTCCTTCAAGAAATTTAGCATAACCTGTGAAATACCAAGAC
Source organism: Chimonanthus praecox (assembly GCA_022113865.1). Taxonomy (NCBI): domain Eukaryota; kingdom Viridiplantae; phylum Streptophyta; class Magnoliopsida; order Laurales; family Calycanthaceae; genus Chimonanthus; species Chimonanthus praecox. Next base: position 4,889,378 of record CM039090.1, on the reverse strand, counting down.
CAGATAAACGAAAGGTGCATAGAAATTCAAGTGCAAAATGATATAGAAGAGCATTATAATAAGCCAGCAGGATGAAATTGTAATTGAAATTTCCCCCTACCTCTGGTTGGTAGTTGATGGCCAGAACTACTTCGGTTACTCCAATGGCTTTAAGTGCTTCGATCTGATTAATAAAACACAAAACATTTAAACAAATCAGTGTCACTATGTAATTCAACATCATGAAAATATTCTGGGTAGCAAAATAGCAGTAATAAAATCACTGAATGTTGAATTGCCTCATGTCCGAACGTAGATTCAGACTCCCAATCTCAGCAAATGTTTAGTTTTATCTTCACTTTGATAATAAAGACATTATTTCTGAAGTCCTTCATATTTGATCCAATCCACAGGAATATGCTCAGATCTAATTATCAGTAATTTCCTTGTCATTTGCTTTGAACAAAGGCGCCTTGTTCCTCAGATATCAATTCAGGTAGAAGCAAAGCCAGCTGATTGGCAATCATTTTCGTAACGCATTTTTTCCCATCTTTTTCAGAGAAAGAGTTATTTTCCTTGGTGAAGATTTATGAATTACACAAGTGCATGAAGTAGGCCCTTTTCCAAGTAGATAAAAAATAAATACACCAATGAAATCCTTTTTTTTTTCTGAAACATATGAATGTTGAGGACTTAGATTAAAGGGTCATGTATTCAATAAAAATTAGACAATAAATTTAAGGAAAAACTCATCCAAACTAGATGTTTGGTGAATATCTCCAATTTTGGCAGAGACACAATTTGGAAAAATTATACCTGATGAAGAATCATAGGTTTGTTAGCAAAATCGACGAGGGGCTTTGGAACACTCAGTGTTAAAGGCCGCAGCCGCGTCCCAAATCCTCCAACAAGAATGAGTGCCTTCATTGTGAAATTAAACCTCTTTGCTCTTGATTGAACAGATTAGTAAATTGGAAAATGGAGGATCTAAGCAGATATCACCTGTAAATGCATGCCAAAACAGAGAAGCTCATCAAACTATAAAAGTAAAGCTCATTTATACAACTTGATCTGCAATCGAAGATCATAAAGAGAACAAGTACTTATTCAAGCCTGGCGAAGCCGTCAGCCTGAAAATCTTGTTGTAAAATTAAACAAATCACAGATCCAACCATATGCTAGAAGGAGAGTGACTAGAGCTTGATACTTCATAAAGTTGGAATCAATGATCAAGGGAGAGCTCCTAAAGAGCATCGAAAGAAGTTGCTTGAATTTCTAGTCAATCATTACAATTCTTGAATTGCCATTACATTGGGTTACGAAGAAACACAGTTGCTAGAATAAGAAACTTCCTAAGAGCAGAGTTAGCTCGAAACCCGTTGTCTGCTCCTCTTGAAAAGCCGTAAAAACCCCCTTAATTCTCGTTTCTGATATCCAATCAATAGATAGAGAGGAAGAGACAGTCCATTAGAGAGAAAGAGTCGATTGCAGAGAGAGAGAAATACCAGCGAGAGAGCGAAAGGGCCACGACGACTTCGGCGCTGGGTTTCGTCGGTGGGTTTCGTGGCTATGAATATGTTATTTATAAATAATTAAGGTCTCCCATTACAGTGACTCTACACATCTATTTTCGAGTGTGGATGACTAATTACCATTTGGTCCATACATTTTCATCGTTCAAATAAATTCTCAGTTCATTTCTTCATTCGTTCGAACGCATGAAAGCAATCCCATCCTATTTTGATTCGTTCGTACGAATGCCCCTTTTAAAACAATTCATGAATGAATTGGGTGAACACTAACACATGTTACTATTCACCTGTGAAGGGTGAACGAATTCATTGAATGAATTGATTTTTTTTTTTAATTTCGAAATTATTTTTTAAGTATTATATATTTTTAAAATTTTTTAAATTAAATATTCAGACTAATTATGATAATCTGATAAAAATATTTTAAAACTTCAAGGTCTTTTGACACTCTTAAATATTTAAAACACAGTATTTTACAAATAAGGATATCCTTAGAGTGTGTCGAAAATACATTTAGAAGTGTCAAAAGACCTTTAAGTCTTGAAGTATTTTTATCAGGTAATTGTAATTAGTCCAGAAATTCGATTTGAGAAATTTTGGAAATACACAGTACTTAAAAAATAACTTTAAAGTTTTAAATGAGATTTTATTATTTAATATACTATGCATATTATTTTTTAAGCACAGTATATTTTCAAAGTTTCTCAAATTGAATATCCGGACTAATTACGATAACCTGATAAATATACTTTAAGACTTCAAGGTCTTTTGACACTCCTAAATGTGTTTTCGGTACACCTCAGGGATACTCTTATTTATAAAATACTGTGTTTTAAATATTTAGGAGTGTAAAAACACCTTTAAGTTTTAAAGTATTTTTATCAGATTATCGTAATTAGGTGGATATTTAATTTGAGAAATTTTGAAAATGCACAATGCTTCAAAAATAACTTTAAAATTTAAAAAAAAATTGATTAATTCGAATGAATGAATCAGTGATTGATTCGAAGGAATGGATTCATTAGAACTGATTCAGTCGAATCATTGAACGAATGAGTGAAATATAAGAGTAAAATGGTAATTAGTCACTGAGGCAGAAAATCCAGTTGCCTAAACGGAAACCCATAATTAAAATACACGTTTTCTGCTGTTTTAAGCTTTTCATTGAAATAAATACTTTATGTGTCCACCAATTATTAAATGTCAATCTTTTGTATTCGCACTGGCGTTGAAATTCGGGCCGGTCAAGTGATTTTAATAAATCCAATTGAATTGTAAAAATAATTCTGACCTCAATTGTTAATCAAAATTGTTCCGATCTAAATTGTTGATCCGATTTAATTTAAGGGATAAATCGATTGCTAGTCACATTCAATTTGAACTATATTAAATTTTTTGAGCAGATTGAATTAGATTAATTTTAGAAAAATTTGATCTCAGTCAATTAAAATTTAATTTGAGTTTTTTTTCAATCTAATCTTACTTTAATTTTAAAAATAAAAGACCTAATCTATTTAATTTTTCAAGTTGGATCATATGGATCAAATTAAAACAAGCTTGACCCAAGTTTCACCTTTAATTGATAAGTCTAACAAATTGTCGGATTTAAAACTTGAAATTATTTTGATGGGACATTTAAGAGAGGAGAGTTCACTCGATCATTAAAATAAACAAATGGTTAAATAGATAATTATATAATTTTATTAAACTATTTAAAATGAAATTTATTATATTATTCTATTTTTTAAATTATAACAAAATATTAAATAACTAATTTTATTTATAATATTTAATAAAATAAAGATACATTTGAATGAACATAAAATCAAATTGAATACAACTTATATGAAAAAGATCAATGTTTTAATTAGATTAAATTTACCAAAATTACTTTATATAAAGCTCATATGTCCAAACAAACTACCTACCTAAACATATTTTATATTCACCGTCTTTAGTATTATATAAAATCTAGACACAACAAATGCGTGCCTAAAACATCTTCAAATATTAATTATTTATTTGATCAAACGTTCTTAACAAGGAAAATATATAAAAATAAAAAATAAAAAAGTTTATACAATTGTATGAAATACATATTAAATCATTTAAATTAGATATAGGTAAAATTGCATCACAATCAATCATTTTATTCTTATAAGATAAACCTTTAAAAATATATTACTGACTCATCCATCATTTGTACGGTCCTTCTTGTGGCCCATAATATTTTTCAAAAGTATATCATATTGAGGCTATTTTGCTAGTTTAATTCTTTTAATTAAAAAATTGTATATTCACTATTTTTTTTTTTCTGAAATTTGAAAAGTTCTAAGAATTTTATATTTTTAATTTGTAAAATGGGACCCACAATAAGACATGTTCCTATTTTAGAAGTGCTCTAATTGAAATCTATGAAATAGATGTTGAGTAGGATAGAAAGATTTTTTTTTCAAACAACTCAAAAATGTAACCCTTATTTTATAATAAAAAATAATAGGATTTTTTTATCTAAATGATAATAATTGGACTTCTTTCAAAATAATGTTTTTATTTTATTTTTTTAACGAGGTCATATGCTTCTTACATGTTATCAAGTGGATTTTGAACCCAAGATCTTTAAAATTAATTATGTCAGTAGAGATTTAAAATCATAAATTAAAGAATTTTTATTTGAATTATTATGTTTTTAACATTTAACCATTAAATCCTAGTTTAACCAAAGGTTAAAAAAACAGCCAATGCAACACATGTCAACCAAGATGTATTGGTACAGTACTGACGTCACATAATGCTAATCTGACGTCAAATGATTTAAATTTAATCCTGTATGAGCCGATACAGCTGTTATGAATGTTATGGCCATTTAAAAAAAGAAAAAGAAAAAAATGACCCTTTGGTATAACTTTAACAAGGCTTAAAATAAGATCTTTCAAATTTTAAAGGTATTTTCTATTCTAACCTCATTTTTCTTGTATATTTGTCTATTTTAAATTATTTTTATTACTTTTTCTAATTATTGCTTTTATGATGAAGGTGTTCGCGTCTCTTAGAGCATTCAACTACTCTTTGAGCACGTGCAATATTCATGGATTTCATTTTTATAAAAAAATTTTTATAAATAATCAAATTCTATATAAATAATTGTGCAAGGGAAGAAATTTTTTTTATAGTTATCTTTTCCCTGCTACAACTTCTTGGCGTGGATTTTATGAATGTCAAAGAGGGAAGAACCAGAGCATGGAAAATCGATATTAAATAGCATAAGAGCCCTCAAACCAGCAGATATATGACATTTATGTCTAACATGACTCGAAACCAAACATTTGGACATTGCAAGGAAGCATCGAATTTCATAAATTTGTAGTTACAACCTTCTACACAGCTACAGTGACAAGTTATTAGTTATTATACACTTGGAAAAAGATAAAGAAATAGAAAGAACAAATGCCAAACAAAAATAAAGATCATAATTTCCTAACCTCAACAAACAGATGAATTGCATCCAAACTTTCAAAGATCATTCTGAATCACATGACAATCTCGGGCTTCAAGATGTTGGACTTGATCTCCTTGTGTGGAAGAATAACACCTCCATTGCTGTAAACCTCATCGGAGACATGCACATCCTCTCCGAGAATGGTCATGTTTTCTATACGGGTCCATTGGCCGACGGTCGAGTGCCATCCAATGATACTGCTCGAGATGCAAGCGTGCTTCTTGATGCGAAACACGCACATCACCGTGCACCGTGAGAGCCTCACCCCAGACTCAACCACACAGCCCGGTCCAACGGCAACATCGGGTCCAATCAGGCAGTCCTCACCTATAACGGCAGTTTCATGCACCAAGACATTCCCGACGATGTGGGGTCCAACAGCCAATTGAGAAGGGGAGTTCTTCCGTAGAGAGGTAAGATATAGTCTGAGGCCCGTAATGTAGTCCTTTGGCTGTCCAATATCCATCCAGAATCCTGGTAGGACCATGCCATATAGCTTTTGCTCTGCTGCTATCTTGGGGAAAACCTCCTTCTCAATTGAAGTGGGCCTCGGTTGAATTCGATCAAGAACAGATGGGTTCAGCAGGTAGATCCCAGCATTGATCTTGTTACCCACAAATATTTTTGGTTTCTCTACGAACTTCTCTACCTTGCCAGTCTTTTCTTCCATAACCACAACACCATATTTTGATGGCTCATCCACCTATCCAACAAAGGAGAACTTCTATCAGTTACATGAAATTTCAGATGGTTCATCTACCTATTCTACAATGTTACTGAGTACATTGTTGCAAGTTGGTGGTCATCAATTCTGCATGCATTTGGAGGTGTTGAAATTGGAAAATCAAATAAAGTTATATCTATTCTTCACTAAGACAATTTGAATCCATATGATTTACTGGTGATGATGACAAGTTGGGAAAAAAAGGGAGGAACCATCCTAGATATTGTGCTCCCGATGCTTTCCCATGACTCCTACTGGACGAATAGCTGTTGTATTGCTAAGCATTCAAACTCAATTTCCAGATGGGGGGCATTACATAATAGGAACTTCTAAGGTATCTTCTCTTCAGTGGTAAACCAGCAAATACACAATAGAATTGATTACTGTTATCCATTAGCAGTTAAATTGATTTACTTCTTTTCTAGAAATAATTGTGAAGCAAATTTGTGTGCTATGGCATCAAATAATCAAAATTAAGAGAATGGACTCCACCGTCCAACCCTCAACCTCTGAGAGAGAGAGAACTAATTACCTTTGTTACCATAATAGAGGCCTCTCCGCCATGAGCTTTGTGGAACTCAATCATTTCTTTGAGTGGGTACTCACTGATAACATCGCTATTGAGGACAAAAAATGGCTCACCAGAGTCATCAATCAGCTTATCCCTTGCTAAAGCCAAGGGACCAGCAGTACCCAGAGGCTCGGTCTCCTGAGAGCAGGTGATCTTGATATCTAACTTGCTCTCAAATTCCTTCAAGAAATTGAGCATAACCTGTGAAACACCATGACTAGATAAATAAAAGGTACATAGAAATTCGCTTGCAAAATGACATAAAAGAGTATTATAATAGACAAGCAGGATGAAAGGGTAATTGTCATGTTCCTTTACCTCTGGTTGGTAGTTGATGGCTAAAACAACTTCAGTTACTCCAATGGCTTTAAGTGCTTCAATCTGATTAAAATGAAAAAAACAAAAAAGGATTTAGATAATCATGGTTATTATGTAATACACTGTCCACAGAAATGGTCTGGGTTGCAAAATAGCAGTTATAAACCATGATTAGGGAATTTCCTCATGTTTGTATGGAGATGTCAGGTTCTCACTCACAGCAATTGTTCAGTTTTATCTTCATTTTGATAATCATCAATGCCAGACCTTGATATTTGATCCAGTCCATAAGAAATATCTTTAGTTACATAAAAATATAATGTTGTCCTCGTCATTTTGCAGATAAAGCATTTTTAAGTGATCTTTTGCAGACAAATAATGGTTTTTTTTTTTTGAAAGGTAGACAAATGATGGCTTTTGTGGGTATAGATTTGGAAATACAGAAGTTACCACTTTTCCACCAAAAAAAAAAAAGTATGCCAATATAATCGTTCTTTCTGAACCATAATAAAATTGAGCATTCAGATAAAAAGGGTTGTTTATCCAATAAAAATTAAATAATAAATCATTGGATTGAGGGGTTTGGTAAATATCTCCAATTTTGGTATAAAGACACAATTTGGGAAAATATACCTGATGAAGAATCATAGGTTTGTTAGCAAAATCAACGAGGGGCTTTGGAACACTCAGTGTTAAAGGCCGCAGCCGCGTCCCAAATCCTCCAACAAGAATGAGTGCCTTCATTGTGAAATTGAGACTCTCTGCTCTTGATTGAACTGATCAATGTATTGAGGAATGGAGTATCTTAGCAGATATCACCTGCAAATAAATACAACCACAGATTGGCTTGTCAAACTACAAAAGACAATGCTCGTTTATGAAACTCTAAATAATCCAATATCATAACAAAAACAAGAGATCATTCAAGTCTAACAAAGAGTTTCTTGTTGAGCGCCATGGAATACATTGCCCCATTGAGAGGATATGACATAGTACTGAGTTTGAAAGTGCAAGAATGATGTAGAATGCCAGATCTCAAATGGACCCCACATCCTGTCTTAATCTTCTGATAATAATTTTGCCCAGACTTTTATTTTGTTTTTGCTTTATTTTACCTTATCTTGCTTAATCTCGTAATTAGTCGTGTTTCGAATGTAATTAGTTTAATTTTTTGCATTTTTTCCTTTTTAGTATAAAGCCCTCTCAAGGCCTAGATGTGAACAGCAGAGACCTAGAGTTCTCTTCCCTTTCCCTTTCCCTTTCTCTCACACTCTTCTCCGGAAGACAAGTCTAGATCGATCAGCGTCCGGCATTTTCTATCGATCCGGCGTCAAAGTGGGCTTGGAGAGATATAGATATATACATGGGAAGACTTCCAACCTACAATCAATATGACAGTTCTAATATACAAAACAGTTAAAAGGTATAAACTTCATATATAAAGCAAGTAACCTTTGTATAATTATATAGTAACTATAATACATAATATATTATAGAGGAGATATGGGACAGATGTAGCATATGGCCAGGCTTTAAGTTCAGGAGTCCCACCCTTTGATCAAAAGAACTGAATGAAATGAATAGATTACTGCGAGCACTATCAAACCGTTTATAATGGGATTCCTTGAGTGGTCACTGTCGTTGACTTTCTAAGATAAAAAGACAATTGACTGGATAAATATTTTTACCTATCAGATTCAATGGTGACTACATAAAAAGGACATCAGTTTCAGTTGGATCTAAATTTACATAAGAAAATAATATTTTTAAAGGTATAAATTTATCATTTAGTAGGTCCCACGCAAAGCCCACTCCTCCTCTGGAGGCAGACTGTCTGAACGGGCTCTTCTTATTTTTCCCTGAAGATCTGTTACTCAAAAATATTTTTATAGAATTAATAAAAATAATGAAGCTAGATCTGAAGTGCTAGTATTACGAAAGGAACAAGAAAATTTTCTGATGGTGGTGATGGGTGGGTGGTACATCAAGCAGATTTCTTCGAGTGGAACTCCAGTGGGGAATGTACGTCAGATTTCTTACGTATATAATGTCTCTAACACTAAGGTTTTTTTTTTTACTTTGGGGAAGCATGGCCATGCTTTCTGCAATGAAGGGGAAAGAAAGAAACTAAGTTTTGGAGAGAGGAAGAGAGATATTAGAGAAGATTTCGCCTTTGACACAGTAAGGGTTGTATTTGCAAGTAAAGTCACAGATTTGAGTTATAGCGACATTACAAAAGGAGTCAATTCAGAAGATCCAAAAACAAAAACTGAAAATCCAATTGCCAATGCCAGAAAGAGAAAATTCTTCAAATTCAGTTAAGAATTCCGGACCTAGATAAATACAATGAATGGCATTATAGATGATGATGAAAATAAGAGAAATCAGAGAATTATCTGAGAGATCTGAGAAAGAGAGAGGAGAAAAGAAGAGATCTATAATTGGAGAGAAGACAATGGAGAGAGAGAAAGAGAAACGAGAAATCGAACCTGAGAGAAGAAATAATGCTGCAGCTCCACCGCCGAGAGACAAAGCCGGTGCCGGCATCGTGAGTCTCCGTCCGTATATATAAGAGACGGATTTGAAATCGTTTATAATTTACATCCTTCGTTGGATTTAAGAAATGGGTTGACGTCCGCATGGGAGAAGCCTTTCTCGATTACTTTTCCTCGCTGGATAAACAATAGAAAACCCAAGACTTCCTTATGCCTTCGAAAAGTACACGTTATTTAATTTTTCCCATGTGAACATTCAATCTGTGATTCTTCGCTGGAATATTTTACATTATAAATTTGGAATTTATACAATTATTAGAAATAAGTAGAAATTTATTTCAATTTTATCCAACCTCATTAGATTATTTTTAAGTTTATTGGCCATTTCCTAAACTTTACAAAAATAAAAAATGAATTAAAAAAATTTAATGATTTTTTTTAATCAAATGAGTTGGTGAGTGCTTTTTAATTTTTAATTTTTTAAATTAATTTATACAAATATTAAAAGTTCTTTAATTACACAAACCAATTATTTTTTTATTCTTAGACCTGCACTAATTTGACTTGTCATAGGTCTTCAATATAAAGAAAAATATTATTGTATTTTTTATGTACAAAGAAAATTTTGTATAAAGTATAAATAATACATACGTCTAAAACTATTAAAATATGTATTTTTGGCATCTAAGTCATGATATCCATTTAGTATATGGGGTCCAGGGCTTCTTCTAGAACCCATTGAAACCCTACTTAAACAAGTGGTTAAAAGGAAGAAAAGGTAAAAATGAGAAGCATCAACCACAAATGTTAATAATAACTCAACTTAAATCCAACCAATTTCAATAAATTGATTTAAATTCACAAATGATTGATCAAACAGTTAATAATATATTAAAATTATAATTAAAAACTAGTTTTTGGATGAACTTTGATTTTTAACTTAAAAATTGTGAAAATGAGTCGCTCGAATCTGATTCATATCTACTCAACCTTCTACACGTAATTCGAACTTATCTTTATCGATGACTTAAATATGAAAAGATCGTGACCTATCTAATTTAAACTCATTTTGAGTTGTTTTTACTGTTGAATTAAAATTTATAAAATACAAGCTATATTTTACTGTTGATTTTTTTTATCTTTAAATTTATGGTTTTTTAAATTGAATAAACCTAATTTATTAGGAAAAGTATCATTCTAAAAATACAAAATAATGTCGAATTGTGAAGCCATTTGCTGATTTTTCAAATTGGGTTTGATCAAGTCAAGAAATGGCCTCCAATACCAATCAGAATTGATCAAAATCTGTCAGCTCAAGTTGGTCCACGCAGTGGTTTTTATCCAAATATCCATTTCCATAGATTTGACCCAATTTTGACATTAGTGGGTTTGTTTGTTGTCTGCCTACCTTTTTCAAAAGTGTGTCCAGTTGGGATTAACTTTTCCAGGGACACACATGTGGTGGGCCCCAATAAAATGAATGGTCATGATTATCACGAGAAGTGGCACAAAAGACAAGATGAAGGAACCTTGCTTGCACTTGTAAGATGAAATTAAGGTTGAAATTATCTAGAGCTTTTTTTCTTTTTTTTCAAAGAAACTCAAGAACAAAGAGTAGTAATATTAAATCTGAAATGCCTTTCTACCTATGGCAATTTTTTACTAAAATATGTAAGAATGATTAAAAAAATTAAAATTCATATTAAAAACATTAATTTAACTTAACCTGCCTCATCCCAAAACATCTAAGTTGGGTCTAGTTCAGTAGAGGAGTCCTAGGAATTTTCACATCAACAAACTATTTTTTTAAAAAAAAAATTGTTGGGTCTTTGGACAATACCTTATAGATTTCTCCGTAAAAAAAAAAAAGAGTTAAATCCATTACATGGATGAGAAAAATATTGGAGCAACATTATCAAAGAACATTAGTATACAATGTTGTAATTATGAAAATCATATATTTAAATTATATTAATTTTCATAGATAATTCAAATTATATTATCACTTAAAAAATTATAATTAACTATCAGAAAAATAAACTTAGAACTAAATCGCACTGATTTTCCATTAGCCCATCTCTGTCTTGTACCTTAAGATATCATTTATAAAGGTGGAAATTGAAGTTTGAATGCATTGTGGCTGAAAACCTAGCACTGCATGTTATAATGTTCTAGCTTTGAAACTATTATATTTCAAACCAACGTAGAATTCAGAAAATGGGAATAGCCACTCAATTTTCTCATGTGTTCCTTTGCACGAGGCAACAAGTCAACATGATTTTTTTTTTTTTTTAATACATACATGGTTAGGTCAATTGCATGTTATGTGACTTGCAATTGCAAAAATAATGCTAACAAGCAAACTTCTCTCCATTTTAGTAAAATGCAAGTTTGGTATACGTGCACCATCTACGGCTAGGGCTGCAACTCGGGTCAGATTCCTTAAAACCCAACCCGATATGAGTTGATATATATGGAATCTGATCCGATCTGACCCGATCCAAATTTCACAACCCGACCTGACCCGAATCAACCCAAATTCTGACCGACCCGTATTTTGAACCCATTTTAGACTATTTTAGCCAGGTCGGATCGGGTTGAATCGGGTCGGGTCAGGTCGGGTCAGGTTAACTTATAAAATCCTCAACTCGATCCGACCTGAATTTCACGTGGATTTTTATATTCTCAATCCGATCCGACCCGCTGATCCAAAATTCTTAACCCGACCTGAGTTGCAGCCCTATCCACGGCCATAGATGATAATATGGCCCAGTCAATACAATTATATCTCAACCATTCTTTATTCTATATAGTTGATTCGATAATGTATTGTTGACATTATAACAGGTATTGTTGAGATGTTGTATATCACCAATTTATTACTAATACGGTACATTTTTTTTGTTCTTAATCCATATGATCATGTATCATTAGTATATTGTCAATACGATATGTATTACTAATGGACCGATATTTGGCTATATTAAGTTTGGATCTATATTTAGATCCTTGTTTAGAAGAACCATATACATAAGTGAAATGATCACTCTACACACTTAAGTATGGAGTTCACTAAATAAGATCACGAGATGTCTATTACAAATGTCTTTCATTAAATATGTAGTCTATCATAAATCACATTAATTATATTAATTGAGGATTTTACGCTAGGTATCTTGTGATTTCTTACACATAAATTAAAAAAAAAAGGACGTAAAGTTTAATGATTAAAATATATTTTAAATTAATCAAATTTTGAAGAGGTGAAAAAATATAATTTGATTAATTTAATTAAAATGATTTTTAGTAAATTATATTAAAGAAAATATATTTTCAATGGATCATCATGAGCCAATATCTGAGCTTTCAATCTTTGGCTAATATGATCCCCACGCATCCTACTATCACGGTGGTCTCCCTGTGGGTCCCCCCTCCTTTTAGAATCTTCATTTAATATAACAGCTTCAGTTAATCCCCATGCATCCCAATTGTAAAACAAAAAAATTACTATTATCATCAAATTCTTTATCTTATGTATTTTAAATTAATTTTAATTTTCTACCTCTTAGGTGAAACTTGTGTTAAGTTTTGACTTGATCCATATGATCCGACTCAAATTTTGTATAGGTCCATTTATACAATTTTCAAATTTGAGTCGGATTGCATTAGAGAAAATTCGAAATTTGAATTGAAGTTAAAAAATTGAAACTATCTCACCCGACCTGACCCGACTCTACGAGTTAGGTATAAAAAATATAAAAAACTCTAAACTACAACTCAATCGGCTGCTACCCTCCCTTCATTGTTTTGCCCTCTCGCTCTCTCTCTATCTAACCCAGCCGTTTGGTTGCCTTAGGTTTGTTCTCTTTCTTTCTCCCCCGTTGGGAAACATGGAGTCTGACCTTGGACGCGTGAACCCAGTCACGGATCTTTTCACCCAACCAAATCAGTGGCCACTGCGGTGCACCTGTCGCATGAGCAGGGCCGTCGTCCCTCTCCCGAGCAGCACCTGCGCAACCTCGCCGTCTACAATGCCCAGCAGGTTCTCTCTCTAAAACAAGTCGGGTTGACCTTCGGGCTTGAAGTCGGGTCGGGTCGGTTGGACACCCAACTTGAAATTATCAATTCGAATCAAGTCGGGTCGAATTTAAACATTTTTGACATGAATTAAGATTGAGTTGATCAAAACTCGATTGAACCCATTCGAATTTCAGCCCTACTCTCATTATAATATATATTTGATTTAAATGAATGATTTAGACTGCATAGTGACACATGCAATATTTTTCTTTGAATCCTAGTTACAGACGACTACACTGTGGTTAATTAGAAAATATACATGTTTTCTTAAAATAAAATTATATTTTGCAGTAAAGATATTTTTAGAAACATATTCAAATAACTATGTGCTTTCCATCTGCACTCACTAAATTTTCCAGTATAGGTGGTCCTAATGGATTTGAATCCAACTATCTGCAGGGGCCAAAACCAAAGAAATGAAGGTCTGCACTTGGACATGGAGGTTCCATTCTCATGGTATGCAGGATTTGTGGTAGGAGAGGTGATCATTGGACATCAAAATGCCCTTTCAAAGGTCTATGCTGCTAATTGAAGAATTTGTTGTTAGACCTTCCACATCTGAATCTGCAGCTCCTGTTCTTGCCAGTATGGAGAAAAAATATGCACATCCTGGCATGAAATCAGGAGCAAAGGCGAGGTACAGGAATGATAATAGCACAGTTTCGAGTAGAAAACCTTTCAGAAGATGCCCATGAACCTGACCTGTTTGAGCTATTCCAGCCATTTGGCCATCTGACCCATGTTCATGTTGCTCGTGTGAGAAACACTAACAGTAGCAAGGGCTTCGGTCTTGTTACTTTTGCTGATAGAGAAGATGCTAAGAGGGCTATCAACAAGCTCAATGCGTATGGCTATGACAATCTCATTCTCAGTGTTGACCGGTTAAAGCCAAGATCTGATTAGGAGTTTCTCTGTTCATGATGGGAATCAGCACAGGATGAAGTCAGTCTTGAAGTTTTGCTTATAGGAAGCAATTATATTTAGGCCTTCAGCTATAGAGTTTATTGAGACATTAGAGGTTCTTATTTTTGCCTTGGTAAGAAGTGGTAAGACATGCGTGTTATTTTTGTTTTCAACAAATGAACTTAGATACTCTAATGTTTTCTGGCTTTCAACGGAAATTTTCTGCCTCTTATGCCTTTCAGCTCGTGTGAAATTTGTAAGTTCATCAGATAAACTTGAAAGAGTTGGCCTAACGGTCAAGGCATCCGCCTCAAGAAATGGGGTCTTTCAATATTGAGTTCGATTCACTTTTAACTCCAACGGATCACTTTCCGTAGTTGTTGGATTGGGAGACTTGCACATGTCCCAATGACTACTCAAGTTAAAATTGTCTTCTATCTCAATACAGGTGAAACACCTGGATACCTTGATCATGAAAAAAAACGCAAGTTGCAGATAGGTTAAATGAACATTTTTAGCAGGAAAGATGACTATACTTCTATAGATTGTTAAAGAAACTGAAAACATTGTTTGGTGTGAATGGATTACAGTTTTTAGCCGTGCCCCTCCTCTCTTTCAATCCATCTAAAAATTGTGTGCCCTGTTCCAAGTTAAAGCCTTATGTTGGGTAACCTCTTTGAATAAGATTCTCACCCTTAACAATTTAAATCTATGAAATTTAGCCGTTGGCCCCTTATTAATGTGTCTTTTGTGCTGCAACTGCGAAGAACCCATTAATCTTTTCTACATCCAGTATACCTTTATTTCTGCTATTCAATCCCTGTTCTCCCTTTTCTCTAGTAATTGGTTCTTCCGTCTTTTCTGGGCCCAGATGCGTGGACTTCAGGGCCCTATTCATAGAAATTAGTACCTCTGGGTTGTTGCATTGAGAGGAAAGGACAAAGCTGAAGAAATAGGTCTATTTTTATGACAAAGCTTACTTGAGACAGCACATAATCAACATGATTGAGTTCACACATAACTGCAAATTGTGTGTGTATTACTGCAATTTATGCTTTTAAGGCAACAAGCGATGGTGTCATCAAATCTGAGATGAAGCTCCGAAGTCCTATTGGGCCCAAAAGACTAGTAGATAGATGGAGTTCTCCATCTCTTTATAACTCCTTATTTTTCCCTTTTCAAACCGATGTGGGACTCGTTTGCAACCCTAACATACCTCCCTTCAAACGATGCTCTCTAACGGATCAAACATCGTCACCAACTATCTCATTTGGCCAAGGGATCTTGAGTCCACATGTGTTGGCTTGAGGCCCAGCTCTAATACCATTTGTTGGGCCTGAGCTTTCCGATAAGTGGAGTTCCCCAGCCCAGGGATTTAAATCTTGGCCGATACGATAAGTATATGCAGATTTCTTCTTCTTCTTTTTTTTTTTTAAAAAAAAAACAAGTATAGATTGTGGACCCAGCCCGATATTTGCCCATATCGGACAAATATCGGCCTATATTAATATATTTAATTTTTTTTTAAAAAGTCTTTTTTAGTTTTTGTAAATGATTTTTTTCAAAAAAAAAAAATTGAAACGAGAATTCGCCCAAGATCTCGACCGATATGAAAATTCGGCCATAATCTTGGTCCGGCCGAATTTTCAACCCCTACCCCAGTCCTTTATAACTCCTTATTTTCCCTTTTCCAAACTGATGTGGGACTTATTAAAAAAAATCTTTTTTTTTTTTGAATGATATGGTTAGTAATTCAAACAAAAAAAGGAGCCCAAGATACAAAAATTTCGCCCACAGTTCGGGCCGGGCAAGGAGAAAGAAAGGAGATACATGGCAAAAAGGTCAACACCTAACAAAATCAACAAAACAATGTACAGCAATATGTACAAAGAAAATAAGCCAAAATAAAAGAGGCCAGTAAACCGATGATCAGCTGTTAGTCGATGCTATATCCATAGAATAAAATATGCCGTTATTGCCGGTCATCGAAAAAGTAGAGAGCATCGAAAAAATCTTATTTATATAAAATGGAAGTGTATAAAACTATAAATTACAGGCATCAGCATCTTAAAAATGACCATCAATTTAAATTTGAATAACATTGTACTGAGGCCAGAGGTCTACTTGTAGGAAGGGTAGACGGTGAAGTAAGTTTGGACGGAAGAAATGGAGAGTATGTAAAGAGCAGTGACGAAAGAAATGGCGGCCCAAGGGCTGTGGAAGTAGTTATTGCTGAGGGAGTAGATGCTCCGCCCCACCAACGCCCGCCACCTGATGTTGCAGAACTCTTCGATGTTCCTTTTGACACTGGAGTAGACTCCAGGGTTGGAGACGTCCATGTCCAACACCTTGAACAGCTCCACCACCTTACTGCTGCTGCCGAGCGAGTTGGTCAGAACGCCCTCCGACACGAGTACCTCCACGTCCTTGTCGCAATTCATCAGAGAAGCCATGAACCCCATGTAGGAAACGACCCCATAGTCCGTCCGGCCGCGGTTGGACAGCTCGTACGCGATGAGGTTGAAGAACATGGGCTGGGTGTTGTCGTCCACGACGATGCGAGGGAGGAATAGCTTCCCTGCGATCAATTTCTTCTCAAATCTCACATCCATGAGGCTGTTCGTTTGGCTCCTGTAGAATCCGATCCCCGCCGCCTTCAGCTCAGTCGCAGAGCGGAAGGTGTAGGCAATGTCAGCGTACGATTGATAGCCATGGATGGAGTCGCTTCCGCCGCGCTTGTTGGTCCCCAAGAGCTTCATCCTCAGCTGATCTAGGATATGGAATGGCTCGTCTTCTTCCATCTGTGGAACCGTTTGTTGCCGTCCCACCCCCTGCATAGCCTCCTTGACAAATAATTCTACTGTGTGCCTGGGCACCTTTAGCAGTCCAAGCACGAACAGCCGCACGATGGGAAGGAGAAACATGTTAGAAATAATATGCAGAAAAATAATCACTACACGATAAATAAAGCACACCGAAATTTATGTTGTTGAGTAAAGACATGTCTACATCCACAGGAATTTAATATTCAGTAGCAGCGACTGATTTTTTTCTCTTCTTTTTTTTTAAAAAATGACTAATATTGAAAGATATTGTGATATCAGCCTATATCATATTACTGGCGACATTCGGACCCCTAACATCCACAGAACGTGTACCTTTAGCAGTCCAAGCACGAACAGCCGCACGATGTGGGGCAGATTGCGTGCCCTTGTATTCATTGGCATCACCGTGGTCGCTGCTTCTCCAGCTGCCATCGCCTGAACTATGTTTCTTTCTACAAGTGCGTTCTTCTGTGCCATCAACTGGTCCAGAACCAAGAAAGGGATCTGATTCTCCAAGAGCATGATATCCTTCAAAACCGCCGACAGCGGCTGGACATTGGACCAAAGCTCGCCGTCCCACCTCTCGTATTCTAACACATTCAACATGAAATGAAGCAGGAAACAGCCGTCCAAGAACATCATCTGGGTGAAGGCCTCCTGCGAGAGTCCCCTCACATAACCCCCGTAGCATTTGATGGCTTCTTCGGAGACTTGTCGAACAGCTTCGTAGAAGGGGTATGCATTTCTTCTGTCGGAGATGGAGCCGGTGAAGTGCCTGGCTGCCATGCGTTTGTAGGGTTCGATCCAATGGAGATGGGGCTTGCCGTGGTGATAAGGACCGAGCGACACCATTGATGGCTCAAAGTGGGACGTGAGTTTTCGGTGTTCTCGAAGTTTCTCAGGCACCCTAGGCATGGTCAGCTTTTCTGCCATGGCAGCTTGTCCATGTATCTCATCCATGTCCCAAAACAGCCATTCTAGGCTGTGGCTCGCGGCGGTCGGATAATGAGGTGGACGATGATCCACCACTTGTTTTATCTCCGGCCATGCTGCTGCTGCCCTGCTACTTTCGACGGCCATATATCTCTAACTACACAGAGATTAGAGCTTGCTGCTCTTGTGAGTTTTGGCCCAAGTGGGAAGTGTTGAAAAAAATAGCAGAAGCCATTAAAGTTGAAAGCGCGTCTTCTGGTCTCGTCTAGACTTGAGCATCAGAGCTGGGTCGCTTCCTGGAGATTTCCTGAGATTCAAAAGGTCCAAAGTAGCTTAGACCATTTTTTGAATTCAATTCAGAAGAAATTTTAAAATTTGTATCGATTCAAGACCAATGAGCTAGCTGAAAGCGCGTCTTTCTGGTCTCGTCTAGACTTGAGCATCAGAGCTGGATCGCTTCCTGGAGATTTCCTGAGATTCAAAAGGTCCAAAGTAGCTTAGACCATTTTTTGAATTCGATTCAGAAGAAATTTTAAAATTTGTATCGATTCAAGACCAATGAGCTACGTCCCCATCAATTGGGACATTTCCTAAGCAGTGGCTTGACCAACCATGTTATGTTCCCCAATAATTCAATAGATTTTGTGATACCCACCTACTTTCCAAACCAATGTGGGAAAGTGACCCACGTCCGTTTGGGAGAAGAAAAGAGAAAGGAATATAAGTGGTACCCCTGTTGATTCAAGCATGTGGTTTTTTGGATTGGGGTAAAAATCAAAATCGTGCGGGTTTGAGCTATGTGCGAGACCTAAAGTCGACAATATCACATTGAGTCAAGCTCTAAACCTTGTATTCAGGTCAAACTCTAAGCCCTTTATTCAGGTCGGGTCGTTACAGATTTTGTATTGCCCATGAATATATTAGTCAATAAATTACAAATATTTTAAAGGTAATCATTTATGCACTCGACCTTTCTTTTAAAGACACAATTTCAAAATTTTAAGTAAAATTATAATTTTGTCTCTTAGTTTTCCGTGAAGAAATCATTTTTAAAAAAAAATTGAAAAGCAAAATAGTAATTTTCACACCAAATTTTGAAATCGTCTATTAAAAGAAAAATAGAGTGTATAAATCACCATTCTATTTTAACCACTTTAGAATTTTAGAGTATATATTAGGATGAATAAAATATTCTTCACTTTATTCACATGACATTTAAAAAAAAAAAAATGTAACAGATGATGAACTCCAAGATAAAGATGAGAAGCCATCTCAAAGGCACTAAGACCTACCGATCTTGGGACGAAATTCTCGCAGGTAACCTAGTTCGTTGTATTATAAATTACATTGTTTTTTAATGACTGTACATATACGCCGGGTAATTTAAAAAGAGTGGAAGTGGGAAATTATGGGTTCGAGCCTATGTATCTTGGTGTGCCGCATGAATAGTGGACGAATGTGTGGACATTTTACTTTTGGTATCCTGTAGTTTTTCACAGATAAATTCAAAAAAAAGAAAGAAAAGAAAAAAAGAATAATTCTTTAGGGCGAAGTGGAAACCATCATTTCAACCTATTTAAATTTTGCATTAGAAATTACATGAAATTATATGAGATGCTCTGAAATATTTTTATGCTAAATCCAAATATCAGATGCACATCTTGATGAATTATAACTTTCCTATAATTAAAAAGTAAAAATTAGATTTTATCGTTTTAGTTTCGGCGTTCGATTTGGGCAGAGAAGATGACATCTTAATTCTATGCTCAATTTATATTGAATTTGATTTATTATTTTAAGATTATTTTATACTCCTTCTGTCCAAAATTAGTTGTCCAATATGGATTTTAAAATTGTTTCAAAATAGTTGTCTCATTTGTATTAGAGTACTATAAAATGTGTTGAAAATGGATGAGATTATATGGAATGCTAGTTTTATATAGAGAGTTTTTAAAAAAAACACAAATATTTCAAATGAAACAACTAAAATAGGACAGGAAGAGTATTTTCAACAACTTATGATATGCTCTTATTTGAATCAAGTCAAGTCACATGTCAACCTTTCTACATAGTGGCTAATAGACAACTTAAAAATAATAAAGTTTAATATATTTTAATCTGTATAAACCTAAAATTACTCGAATTATATATATACTCTTCATTATTATATCAGTTTTTTATTTTTTTTAATTAACTCTTCACAATGATATATTTTTGTTATTAAGACTTATTTTTATGAATACCTCTTCACTTGAAGTATATCAATACAATATATAACATCAAATTAATTAGGATCATTATATAAATTAAATTTTTGAAAGGAATATTAAAAATTTAAATTCATTTGACTTATTCAATTATTAAAATATGAAACTTATATTTACAAATACACTGATAGTCACAGATTTATATACAATGGAGCAATACAACATTATAAAATATATCACTTTTAAATTTTAATATTAAATTTTATGGAGCAGGTATAGAAAACACTTTTAATACTTTTTAAATTTAAATAAAAAATAATTTTAATGAATTACTCTTCATACATTTTAAAGTAAATATTTTTATAATTTAAATAAAATATTAGAATATATACTCTTAAAAAATTAGAACATCTACATTAAGTCATTAACTGCTCAGTTTTTTTTAGCAACACTAAAATTAATTTCGAATTTCAATTAATGACCATGTGCTCACATGCCTGACAGGTCCAGAGGAATCTTTGACTGCGTTTGGATTAGGAGTAAATTTTTCAAAGAGACGGATAAAAAGTGAGATTTTTAATTTTTTACCTTGTACCTGAGATGGCGCACTTCACCATCCTGATCGCCGCGCTGCTGCTGCTGCTAACATGTGACTCCGGCGCTTTTTCCCGGCGCTGCCCCGACTGCGGGAGCAGCCTAGTACCATACCCCTTGAGCACAGCTCCGGGCTGCGGAGAACCCAACTATAAGGTCCGCTGCGACGATCAACACCGTTCGATTCGACGCCCTCAACGGCTCCCCTTTCTTAATCTCATCCATCCATCCTGATGCAGGACAGATCTCAAACAGATTCCATATCCCAAAAGCTGCAACAGATCCTAAGAAAAGATATGCAGCATCTCCAACATTTTGCCATTTTTAGCTTCCAATGAAAAAGTAGAACACAAAAGTAGGCCAACCAGTGTCTTCCATTACTTGATTTCCATTTTTTTCTTAGACTTTGTTTCTTTTTGTTTCTCTTTTTACTGTGCACTGAGTATTATTACATGTTAGTGGTTTCATTTCTTGTTATAAAATCACATCTTGCCTGTAAAACAACAATAAGAAACAATGAATTGAAATTTCTCATTTTCTCCGTCCTCTACTTCTGTTCAGGGACGGTGTTCCCTGAAGTTTCTATCAGACCTTCTCGACGGGCGACCTCTTCTCCGATGGTGCTCGAGAGACAGGCCCCTGCTTCTTCCTCTGTCACAAATCCAGATTTGCACAGCAACGTTGCTTGCTGCCTTCAGCTGGACTTCATCTGCACTCCACCAGCCAGCAGGACTGCCCTGCTACTGACCAATCCAAACACCTCCTGCTTTCCATCAACCAACGCCCACTATTCTCAGCCACCGTTCCCTGTTTGGCGTTTCCAAACAGTGACGCCTGCAACAAGCCAGATTTGATCCCATCTTTGCAGCCTCTTCATCCTCGGTCAACCTTCGACCCGACCCAAGCTACCATTTACAACCTCTTCACCATCGCCCTACGCCCATTCACCATCCAGACGCCCTCAACCCAAGATCCATTCAATCACTGTCTAACCCTTCTCCATCTCCATTCACTCTTTCCATTCTTCCTCTCTCCTCTCTCCTCTCTCTCTAACCTTAGGTCCCCCTTTGCCTACCTCCACACCAACCTGACCCTTTTCAACTACGGTTGATCCCTTTGACTATTTGACTACTCTTAGGACTAGTGTTGACCCATTTGACCAACCTTCAACCCGTTTGACCGAGTCAACTTACACATACGACTGAGTCACTCGTCCAACTCACCCGATCCTGTTCCATACTTCGTCACATCCCGAGATCCAAGGCATCCAGCTCAACATAGGTCCAAAACCATGCATTGGCCTATGCACATAAGCTTTTCCAGAGGTAAACCCAAATATTAATCTCAGAACTGGTCTTTTAATCCATAAATCATGTCCAACAAATCGCATGTATATGGTTATGTTATGATGTTCTTCAGTTTTTTTTTTTTTGTCATTATTTCATACTTTCATAGCCTCTTAGCACTATAGGCACTATGATTGATTTTTTTTTCCAACGATAAAAAAGAGAAAAAGAAAATACAAGATAACATTCTTTAAAAAAATTGATTTTGGAGCAAGCTTTTGCTGTGGATTCAATGCCGATTATCCTCCAAAGCCTGATTTATGCCCTACATTGTCAGTGAGGCTAGCCCCCATCCAAGTAGCTTCTTTTGAAGCATGCCATGGTTTTCATGCATCTAACATTTCATATGACCATACCCTGTGCTTGTGTAATTTGTACTAAAAAAGGTTTTGTCAATTTGTCTACTGCAGATGTGAGAGAGTCCCAAGCACTGGGCAATTGCTGTGGTTCAACAAACAAAGCTCCTCTTATTGCAGGTGAAGGAGAGTCTCCAGTTTTTATTTCTAAAATTCAGCCAAACATGTTTGAGTACTCACAAGAATAGAATCAACCGTCTGCATGAAACACATCAAAAATAAGGAAAAAAAAGAAGAAAAAGAGCTTCACTACACGGTACAAACACATTCCAATAAGATTCAACAAGATTGTTACTATTTTTATAGTATGATTATAATATTTAATTTACCTACATTTGTTTTTATAATATCTATAGGAGGCTAATTCCTTGTTTGGTAGATTATATCCTGTTTTGAGTCCAAACTTAATTCTCTTTATATTGAACATTGATCCAGGTACCTATGCAATTTTAGCCTAAATAGTCCCCGTCTACTTCCTCAATGGTCATGATGTATTCAATTTCCTCCACAACTACTTTCATTGATAGCCTGTTTTGTCTCTGCTCTTCCAAGCAATCCATTGCCGAAATCCAAATGCCTTCATGGTGTCCAAGGCCACCTGACTTGCGAGATTCACATTGTCTGCTTCTCTATTGAAATCAATTGTCTTCTTCGAAGTCAAAAGCTCCAATAAAACTATTTCAAAGCTGAAAACATCGTTTTTATCTGTCAGCTAGTAATTTTGATAATATTCAGGATCCAAGTAGCACAGAGTCCCTGGGGCACATGTGGATATGTGGCTGAGATCAGTCTCAACCTGTCGGGAGAGCTCAAAATTAGACACCTTGGCATTGAACTTGTCATCAAGGAGAATGTTGCTTGAATCCACATCACGGTGATAGATTGGGTGAGACTATAGAGGAATGGAGATGTGCGATGCCCTCTGCAGTTTGGTGGGCAATTTTGAGGCGTCGTCGCCAGGTAAGAACATTGGGTCCAGCAACACGGTGAAGGCCATGGAGCTGTTCGAACAAGGTCTCATTGGGTATTCAATAGACGACCGTGAGGGGCTGCTCAAGATCAACACAACAAACAAGGAGTCGAACAAGACTGCGATGGTTGCCTTGTGCAAGAATCTAGACCTCATTGAGAACCTGATTAGTGAATAAGGTGTTGCCAAGCTTAGCACACTTGACAGCAACAATGGTGCCGTCGTCAAGTATGCCCTTGTAGACCTCACCAAAGCCAAGGAGGGGGTTGCGGGAGAAGTTGTTGGTGGCTTTCGTAATCTCCTTTCCTATGAAGTTCTTTGCTGACTTGCCACCATTGTTGGCGAGCATCTCTTCACGTTTCTTGGCAAGTCGCTCCTGCATATGTCTGATATGTTGGTGCTTCTTATAGATAAGAATGCTAACAGCAGTTGCAAGGAGCCACACCCAACCTGTTGTTAAACCTATCAAGCTCACAGTGGATGAAAACTTTCAGATTAGACTGAAACAAGAAATTGCCTCTCTAAAAGGCCAACTAGCTTCCCTCAAAGCCCAGAATGCTGATAGAAAGTCGGCACTTTGGAAGAAGGTACAATATTCTATCAATAGTAGCAATTGATCACCACAAAAACCAATGATCCAGAGCATTGTTAATGAACCAGCAGTTGAAGCAGCTGATGAGAGCTTGTGCACAAGACCCGATTCTCCTGAACTGCTGACAAGAAGAAAGACAGCTCCCAAAGTTCCAAAACCACCTCCAATGCCTTCTGCTACAAAACTGCACCACACATGGCAAATGGAAAGAAGTCAGCGCTGCCGCTGCCGCTGCCACCACGACCTCCACCTCTTCCATCAAAATTGCAAGACTGGGGTCTCAGGAATTCCCCTTGTGGCAAACACTAAGAATATGATCAGAGAAATTGAGAACCATTCAGCATATCTCATGGCTGTAAGTATGGCTAGTAATTCATCTAATTCATAATTCAGAGACCCAAAAAACCTGATTCAAATTAATGCCAAAGTCTGTCAGACCCAGAAAATTCATTGAGTCACTCAAAAGAATCAACCAGGAAAAAACAATCTTATATGCTGTAACTAGAGTTGTAAATTAGCTTATGAATATGACTCAATTTTAGGATGGTGAGTGGTGACTTAAACTGAGCCAAATTTCTGAGTCATGAATTTATTCAGTGTGCTTTACAATTATACAGGTGGATTCCTTCTGAGTTAACCTTCCTAACGTATCCATGTACTTGATTACAGATAAAGTCAGATGTCGAAAACCAGAGAGATTTTTTTGGATTCTTAACAAGTAGAAAATGCAGTCTATGCTGACATTTCAGATGTGGAAGCATTTTGAAATGGCTGGATGAAGAATTGTCCCACTTGGTAGATGAAAGGGCAGCCCTCAAGCATTTTCGACAATGGCCCGAGTGAAAAGCAGATGCAATGCATGAAGCAGCATTCTGCTACCGTGACCTAAAGAACCTTGAAATTGAACTCTCATCCTTCCCTGGCAATCCTCACCAGCCCACTGCAATTGCACTAAAACGGATGTAGGCATTGCAAGACAAGTGAGGATTTGTGTAGGATATGTTTCTTGAAATGGACTAAATTCTTCTTGTCCAATGCAGGTTAGAGAACTAGTGTTCACAACATAAATAGGATTAGAGAGAGCTCTATCAAGAGGTACAAAGAATTCCAGATCCCTTGGGAGTGGATGCTTGATACTAGAATTATCAGTCAGGTAAGTACATTTTTACTTTTGTTTAATAATCACTACATAATTCAAACACACAAAGTTGCTGTATATGCTCCGTGCAACCTAACACATGCCCACAATACAATTCACTAAATAGATAGCGAATGGCCCAACATCATTTTAGTCATGAACAAGCTCAAGGATGATCCTTTATAGACTCAAATTTCAGATCACTAGTCAACTTCATGACCTACTTAGTTGATAGCTGCAGTTTGTAGCTTTGCACATTGTCAGAATGTTAGGACTTTATGCAGTTTTCAGTAGCACAAGACATGTTGATGATTTGTAGTATATACAACAGAATTAGAACTTCTTGGACATTATGTCAATGGTAGAGAGAAGAAAGGATTTTTTTCTTCTTTTTTTAGTAATTGGTCTATCAAATGTATAATTTAGGCATTGATAAACTGCTCTGTCAATGCTAATTTCATTGTCATCCTCTATATACTGCTTCCATAGCCCATCTCAATGTCATCAAAATGTTGATAACACCGGATCCAGCTTGGATCCGTAGGCTGCTACTTGTTGTTTGATTTTTAGCATGGACTTGTTGGCTGCTCCTCTCAGAGGGGGGTAATATAGTGTCCACCTTCTGGAATCCAAACCAATCTAAAATTCAAAAAACCTGATTTAGTAGGCTACCAGATGTCATATAATAAGAGTAATAATCATAACTGGATGAAACAGGTCTCTGTAGAGTATTGCTCAAACATGAGATTCATTTCAATTCAATTTGGAAGATTTTGCATGTTACCAATCTAATGGTGAATATCAATCTGATTGTGACATGCCTTCCAATTCAAGGGGATTGCTAACTGAAAATGCAATTTGTACCATCAATTAACTGGATTGAAGATCCATGTAGAATCCGACTCTGCTCCAAAAAATTGACATCAATTAACTAGTAAAGCAAGATCCCAAAAAAGATGAAAGATTGAGTTAGGACTTTCAGTCTGCAATAATTTTGGAATCCTCCATCACAGTATAATCCAAAAAACCTTTCATGAATCAAAAACCAAGGCCCCATCATAAGGGTAGGTGCACCAAGAAACTGTACATGTTCGGCTGCATCAATGACTCAGGGCCTTATAACATCATGTTCGGCTGCATCATAAGGGTAGGTGCACCAAGAAACTGTACATGTTCGGCTGCATCAATGACTCAGGGCCTTATAACAACTCACAAGTATTAAATATGAACAGTAAAGCTATTGCCTCTTTAACAAAAAAACCAGTCTACATTCTCAGAATCCAAAACTAATAGAGAGGTAGCCATAGTTGACAACTTTGCTGTGATTTGGTAACAATGAAAACAGAAAAATCCTTTGTTGTGAATTGTCTTGTGTTCTGCAATGGTCTAGGCTATACTGGACACCGGCCCCAGTTCTCAAGGATCCACCTGCCCCTGAGCTGGGGTTCACAGGGGGCAGCGTCCCCCTTGTCAATTGGTTCAAAGGTGGAGCCTCTGACTTAAAGATTACAAGGGTATCTTCAAAATTTTGTGCGGGCATTGCCTATGTATTTTTAACAGGGTTTTAGGGTTGCGGGATTCACTCCATGTTCATATAGGTGAGGAAGAGTCAATATAACCATATTCTCGAAAATAGTGAAATTGTTCACATCTTACCATCAAACACACTACCGAACCACATAAATATTAGTATATATCTTTATGATTGCTTCTTTTTTGCTGCATCATGCTTATTTTATTTTAGTCATCCTTTCTTTCTTAGAATGCTTACTTTAGTGGTTTTCCAGCTGAAATTATGTTCAATGAGGTTGGCCAAATGCTACATGAAACGAGTCACTAGAGGGTTGAAATCAATTGAATGCACTCAAGAGAATGGCCTCATGCTGCAAAGGGTCCGCTTTGCTTTCCCAGTTCATCAGGTCTGTCTGTCTGACTCTCTCTCCCTTCTCCCCCTCAAACCTTCCCATGAATCCAACAATCCAGCTTTACTAATGCACAAGTCTTTTCAGTTTGTAGGTGGGTTCAATGTAGAGAGTATGCAACCATTTCAAGAAATGAGGAATGTGGGCATGGGTTATCAAAAGGAATTCCACAAATAACAAAATATTATTTCAACTCGGGCAGCAGTGCTACAAACAAAGACGTGAGTTCCATAGTTGCCTATCTATATGCAAGGATTTGACCCATTTATATGATTGGTATTAATCAAATGGATATTCTAGCAACCATTTCATTTTCACAGTGGATGAAAACTTTCAGATCAATTTGAGAGCTTGATAGGTTTAACAACAAGCCTGTGTGTGGTGCTTTTTGCAACTGTTGTTAGCATTTTTATCTATAAGCGGCACCAACTTATCAGAAATGTGGATGATCGACTTGCCAAGGAGCGTGAAGAGATGCTCGCCAACAACGGTGGCAAGTCGGCAAAGAACTTCACAGGAAAAGAGATTAAGAAAGCCACCAACAACTTCTCCCTCGACCACCTCCTTGGCTGTGGTGGTTTTGGTGAGGTCTACAAGGGCATACTTGACGATGTCACCATTATACTATCAAGTGTGCCAAGCTTGGCAACACCAAGTCCACTAATCAGGTTCTCGACGAGGCTTAGATTCTTGCACAGGGCAACCATCACATTCTTGTTCGACTCCTTGGTTGTTGTTTTGATTTTGAGCAATCCCTCCATGGCCTTCACCGTGTCACGGGACCCAATGTTTTTTCCTGGCGCCGCCGCCTCACAATTGCCCCCAAAATGCAGAGGGCCTCACATATCTCCATTCCTATGCAATCCCACCCATCTATCACAGTGATGTGAAGTCAAGCGACATTCTCCTTGATGAAAAGCTCAATGCCAAGGTGTCTGATTTTGGGCTCTCCTGGCTGGCTGAGATTGATCTCAATCACATATCCACATGTGCCCAAGGGACTCTGGGCTACTTGGATCCTGAATACCATTGAAACTACCAACTGACAGACAAAAGTGATGCTTACAGTTTTGGAGTAGTTTTATTGGAGTTGATCACTTCGAAGAAGGCAATTGATTTCAATAGAGAAACAAGCAATGTGAACCTCGCAGTCTATGTCTAACAGAAGGTGGATGAAGAGAAGCTGATGGATGTAGTTGACCCAGTACTCAAGGAGTGTGCAAGCCAGGTGGCCTTGGACACCATGACGGCATTTGAGTTTTTGGCAATGGGTTGCTTGGAGGAGCAGAGACAAAACATGTTATCGATGAAAAAAGTTGTGGAGGAAATTGAATACATCATGAGCATCAAGGAAGCAGGCATGGCCAACTGAAATTGCATAGGTACCCCCATATCAATGTTCAATATAAAGAAGATTGAGTTTGGACTTAGGACACAATCTACCAAACAAGGAATTACCCTCACATATATATATTATAAAAACAAACGTATGTAATAAAAATAGTATCAATCTTGTTGAATCTTATTGGAATGTGTTTGTACCCTTTAGTGAAGCTTTTATTTTTTCTTATTTTTTATTTGTTTCATGCATATGATGGATATGCGGTTTTATGCTGCATTTTTTCACTCTGGGTAGCACCGGAGAAAAACATCTATTGTGAGAAGAGAGAAAGTACACAACTTAGATGTCTTCCCACAAGAGAGAATAGACAAACCCTTGAACCAACTTATTGTTATTTTCAAGAACTAGGGCTGCAACTCGATCGGGCCAGGTTGGATTTTGAGTCTTTCTTAACCTATTGTCAAATTGTATTTGTTAAATTTTTGTCCTATTTCAAGTTCAAAATATATAAGTGAAGGGTTAGTATTTTTGGTCTTCAACTACAATTTCATAATATAAAAGGATTTTCTGTCATATGAGCATCTTATATGCCCCCAATTTATGAAAATAATTTATATGATTCAATTATCAATTTAAATGGCCAAAGTCGCTTGAGCTTTGAGGATATAAAGGGTCTTGAACGTGAACATAACGAAGTCGAAGTCGTGATGATTTGACTCACTAATATAATGAATTATTGAACTGAGTTAAAGAGGACGTCATGCGGCACTCTCAATTATAATTGTAATTTTAAGCTCAACCACAATGATCTGTATGGAATCTGCATCGCATGAGTCGGATTCGGTTTGAATCGAGTTGATATTAACTGTCATTTATTCTTGAATACAAAAGAATATATATTTTTTTTTATATTTATAGATATTTGCATAAAACTCAACTGAATTAGATTTAGATGAACTTTAATTTATTTGCATCAGGACCTGACTTTATGCAAAATTGAGTTGCATAAAAGTATGCTTAACTTACTTTTGTGTTGTATATTTTTATATCCTCTGCTAATATTGTGATGACGAAAGAGAGTAGTGACGGCGTGGGAACGTCACCTAATGGAAGAGAGAGAGAGAAAAACCATTAGTGTGGACGTGGAGATAGAGAACTGTGCCTGTGAAGTGAGTGAAAAGTCCCACATCATTTGGGTAAGCTATTCTGGGATCCTGAATATAAGCTAATGCCTCTCCCCTTCTAGTACAAAACTTTTTGAAGTTGTATGGAGGTATGCGCTCCTAAGTAAAACTGTAAACGCCTGTTGAGGCCCAAAACAAATAATATTGTATTATAAGGTAGGGGTTAAAATATCGTTATCGGCCGATATATCGGCTGATATTTTTCTCTCTCCTCCTCTTTTCTTTTAAATATCGGCCGATATGATACAACCGATACGATAAGATATCGGCCGATATATGACTCTTCAAAATCGATATATATCGGCCGATACGTATTTGGACCCCTGCTATAAGGGACGGATTGTTATAAATGTGACAGGTAATTTGGTTGGTAATTGGTTAAGATTGTGATTTGTCACGTGAGTTTTATGGTATAAAGGGTATAACTCGACAGTAAATGTACCATCTTCCTATTTTAAAAAGTCTCAACTCAACTAATTTATCAACCATAATCTTTGCTATAAAATTTATGAATCATATTTGAAGTAGAAAATAATTAGTCAGACGGGTCATGCCATTAAGGGTCCAATCCATTAGAATCATCAAGTCTCAAAATATGACCTAGTCACAGTCCTATAACTCATTTAACTTGCCCATTTACTTAAATTATAAGACCAAAGCTGAGCCGAATTTGGACCGGACCGCAACTCCCATTTGCACCTAAACTACAAAGACTGCTGCTTTAATTATAACCAATTTACCTACCATAAAAAGACTGAGGCTCTCCAAGTTGAGAGTTTCTTGCCATATTTAAAAAAGTATCGGCGGATATGTAGTTGGACTAGTATATTTGAATGTACTTAAAAAAATCTTCTTATAATTTGAAAATTCACAGATTAAGCTTTTGAATAAAATTCAACATATTAATTAATTTATTTTTGAATTTATTAAATTTGTAAAAAATTGAGTTCGCATTTGATTTGAGTCAACTCGTCTGAATTAGAAAAGACTCAACTAAAAAATTTAGTGAAATGAGCGAGAGACTTTGTCAACTTCCAACTTGACCCGAAATATCTCTCACTAACTTAGCCTCAATCAATTCTCTAAATAGCATTTTAAGAATGATGAAGGCTGATCATAAACAAATGTTTGTTGAAAGGAAGTTTCCAATGATAATAAAATTAATTTCATAATTAATTGTTACAAGCTAGTTGTTGTCAGTGCTTATTTGTCATTAACCTTAAGATTATGTCAACTCCTCAAAATATTTTGAATTAAAGCTTTGTCTGTTCTTAAAACATTTGTTGCTGGATGGCCTGTTGTACTTCCAAATTCCTATTTAAGGTGGAACTTGTCTTCACTAATAAAGAAAAGCCGTCAATAACCTATTATAGTTGCACTTATTTAATATTTATTTTTTGAGAGATTCGTGATCTAATTTTGAAGTTGGCAAAAATCTCACATCACGTAAATTGAAAAATCAATGACTATAATTTTTGAGACACCCTTCTCTTAATTACTAACTTTTGAGAGTAAATTTTACCTCAAAAATGTTAACATGATTTTCTTCGTAGTATCAAACAGGTTCTACGTGCAACTGATGCACGTAACACGTAAGGGAGCGTGAGAAGCTACATGTGAGGGATGGTATGAAATTGACAAAAATCGAATCTACGTTTAAAAATTTCTAAATATAAAGATGCATATAATAATTTTTTTTATATATATTTTTTTTAATTTACATGTGGGAAAATGCGCATTAAAATCACCACGGGCGAGCCCAGTACCCCTAGAGCACACCAAAGTTAGGTCATGCGGGCTCGAACCTCCAACCTTCCGCTTCTTGAGACAGGAGGCAACCAGTTGATCTATACAACATTATATCGAATGATTTTATAAAATCTAAATATGTATATTAATTGATAATTTCAATTTTTTCCTCCATGCTCTGCACTTGCAATCACAAACAGGTGATGTACAAATTCCACATTGATGACATTTGGGCTGTCCACGTGTCCCTCCCCACCTATTCTTCCCATCACAATCTGGTGATTTTCAAATACCATGGTGATGATCAGGAGGACTGTCCATTTGTCCATCATCCCCAACTACTCTCACTAACCATTGGTGGACCATACATTAATTACAAGGTTATGTCTTAAACTTTGAGTTAAATTAATTACTGGTGACGTCTAACATACCACTTTCTCTATAAGACATGTACTTAGATATAATAAATGTGCTTAGATATAATAAATATGACCAAGTCCAAAACTCCAAATGTTTCAAGTTTCAACTATACTTGTGGCTTGACCCCACTTTGTGGGGTTCATTTAGCCACTTGCATGAAATTTGGATGGTTAGATATGAAATACTTATGTCATTGATTTCCAAAAGCAATGGAATTCAACTTAAACGTGGAGGATATTGGATTTTTTTTTTCCATTTATTAAAAAATTTGATTATATCAATCAAATCATATTTATAAGTGCAATTAAAGTTCAAATAATAAATTTTAATTTTTATGTTGAATCTTGCATTAAGTATGCTTTTAAGAAGATTTATATACAAGTTCTCCAAGCGTGAAAGGTATTAGTCAGTTTCGAACTTTTTTCTCTTAAAATTTGACCATTTTGAGTTATTTCATCAATTTTTTGAATTTTTGCTCTAAGATAATCGCTTGGGGTTTTTGTGAAAAATAATTTAATAAAACAGTATTGAGTGCTTATAGAATTGAATGGTGATTTTTAATGTCATTGATATAGTTTGTAGGGTGTCTGTATATTTTCTAAGTTTTTTTTAACTTAATGAAAGTCGAGTTTTCTAAGATAACTCTCATTTTAGAGTTTCCTGTAGAAAAAAAATTAACGAAATAAGTATAGATTCAAATAAAGAGCCCTTAGTGTGGCTGATATATTTTTTAGGATGGTTGTGTGATTTTTCTTATATTCCACAATTTTCATAAAATTTAGATTTTTTTTACAATAAAAATTTATGAATTGTAATAGAAGATAGACATCCCTATAGGATACTAGAAAACATGAATTTTATATTACGTGTTTCCTCGTATTGCTTTTTTATTTTCTAAAATTATTAGACATTTATCAAATTTTTAGAACATACTTTATTCATATCAAAATTTCTAAACCCTCAAAATATTTTTAAAACAAAATATATCCATAGTAGGCTTTCCAGTTTTCCTATTTTTCAGTATTTTTTACGTATGGGCCTACTAAATTTTTTTTCCTTTAATTTTTTTTCTTTTTACCCAGATTAATTAAGCTCGACAAAATTTTGAGTGGAGTCTAAATTTTGAGTTCTTGAACATGACGACGGCCATTAATAACGAATGATTTGAATGCTTGGACGGAAGCTCTGGTAGTTTATTGGAAATCTCTCATGCAATTGACTATGATCATCAAATGAATTGATTTTTTTTTTTGGACTGTACAATCTGAACCGCTCAAATAGATGTGTTGATGGGCTAAAAAGGCTCCACAAAATGGACTTCAATAGAAGTTCAATCCTGTTCGTTGATCTGATCAGTTCTACAGAGCCAGTGGACCAGATGTTTGAATGAATTAGAAAGAAGTTTCATACATTTTAAGATAAACTAAGAACAAGTGACTTCTAAAGTCTAAACGAACGGCTTCTGTGAAAGATCCACTTTTCACATTAGGTGGATATGTGAAGGAGGAAAACCCAATGCCTTGAATTCAGAGATTAACACCTTTATTGACCAATTAAAATTTCTGATTTCCTTTCTGTCCAAGGAAAAAGTAAAGAAACATGTAAAACAAGAGATAACCGTAATTTCGTACATGTAAAATTAATCTCACTTCTAATATAAAATAATCTATATTATAAGAAAAAATGATAACGAGCAAATACGATTTTCTCTATTGAATCTAGATTTACAAATGGCCCTTTTTGGCCATGAAACATTCAAACTTGAAATCCTCAAATCACACCTTCTAATATGTATACGATTACAGTAGCTAGGTACTAATGGGTATGGCACCTTTGGCAGCCTTGGCCCTTATTTACAACCTTAAGAACAAAAGAAAGAGGAGATAGATGCATGCCCATTTTTGTACTATGCAGACCCGATTCACACCATCTAAAGCATAGAAAGAAAAGTAATTTTCACAATTTGATTGATGAATCTCAACACTTTCCCTTTTACTTTCGTTGGAAAGATGAAGCATCTCGAATCAAAATTGTAAATTATGTAACATGATGAGAGCCCATGTCACCTTTGTGACATCACTGAGGACGGCGAGAGACGGGACGGCGAAGAGGCGATTGCATCGCGGTGGAAGTGACTATCTGGGTGTTGGAGCAAGTGGTCATTGGAGAAGATGATACACGCTCCGGCCGGAAGAGCTGGATCTCCGATGTGTGGAAACGGCCTGAGTCACCTGGGAGTCTCATATAAGAAGCCGAAGGTGAATCATAGTACCATGTCCCTGCCATTGGAGCTTGGCCATTTGTCCTGTATTGGACTAGTGCTTTATAGACATACGGTATTAGACCTTCCATGAATAGGAGAGGGAGAGGGAGAGGGAGAGGGAGAGGGAGGATGATTCCTGTGGATGAGTTGGGAAGAGGAGAGGTGGTGTGTTTATATAGGGGTGGGAGGGGAGGTGGGTTGGATTTGGATCAGTTGACCATCAAAATAAGGCTTGATCCGATTCAAATCCAATCCAACCCAATTATCAAACTCATTTGAATGCCAATCTAATTTGGTTGTAAGGGGTGGGGTTGAGGAGTAGTGATTTTTGTTATCTCATTTTTTCTTTCGGTGCACTCTCTTTTTAAAAGAAATTCAATTTTACCTCTACTTTTGAGAAAGATGAAAAAGAGAGAAAAATAGGAAAGTATGGACAAATTTGAATTTTCTTTTAAAGAAAGTGCAACATGAGAAAAAATCGGAGTGCAAAAATCATTACCCGACAATTAATAAATGAACAAATATGAATACAACTCTTAATTCATCAATTAATAAAATTTATCTACAGTTTTTTTTTTAAAAAAACCAAGGAGTCGAGGTCTCTTAGAGCACTGTGATCCTTTTATGTTGAAAGTAATTTGAACTCAAGACATCCTACATCTTTTGCGAGATCTTGAGCCCCAAGCCAACCCACATAAAAGCTTTCTAATTCCAAAAGTTGCTTTTTAATGAATTTGACAAAAAAAATTAAAAAGAAAAAGAGTGAAATGGATCCTATGAGAGCATGTAATTTGAGTTTTGACTTTGAATTTAGAATATAAAGATAATTTAAGATTATTTTTCATATTTTTTTTTTTAAGTTGATTGATTCTTGTTTTATTCTTATCCTTGAAATTAGTATTTGATAATCCCTGGAATTAATATTTGGTAGAAATTTAATGGTAATTCATATTTTTATTTTATAGATCTTCAATATTTTTCATCATTTTATATTACTGTTTTTAAACTTTTTGCCATTCTTTTGAAATAGAATACTTTTATGACTAGAATGTCAGAATATTCAGCTACAGAGACAAAATTAAAATGAGCTTTAAACTAAAATATAGATTAAATTATTAATTTAATTAAAAATATTTAAAAATATTTTAAAAAAATTCGTCACCTATTTTTAAGGATGGCGTGCAAAGGATGGAATCAAATTTTCCACGCGAAGCCACAAAATAGCATGAAGTGGCTTTGGAAGATGACTGATAGCTATGTTCAAACCATTGACAGCTCTCTTATCCTACCAAATCTCTCGTTTTTATAAAATAAATAAATAAATCCAGCATTTAATTTTATTTTATTTTAGTGGAATTTCTTTGAAAAGCCTAATTAATTGGTTAATTGTCATTATCCTTTAAGCAAGCAAGCAAGCTTACCCACTTCCTTTTCTGTACAGAAAATTGATAAACACACCTTGCAGTCATACACAGCAAGTTGTGAGTTTCTTTTTCTGCAGACAACGTTTTTTTTTAAAAAAAAATTATAGAAATAAATTTCCTGCAAAAAAAATTCGATAAGAATCATTTAATTTATATGTAATTTCCACCTACTATAATAATTTCAAGTTTTCCAAAATTACTCAAAAATCGCACATGGGATAGATCTAGTGATCTACTACCAAATATTTGGCGGAAATAATTTGCGGGTTTGGACTGTGTATTTGTATATTTTGAGTCGAGTCAAGTTGAAAAAAATCGTATGAAATTTGTGTCGGATTTAGTTGAAAATTTAAAATCAATCCGATATGACCTACGTAACCCAACCAAACCCAATTGCACTAAGTTTGAAATAGGTTAGATCAGGTTGAGTAATTCGATACAGCAATTTAGATTGGATTAAGTTAAGTTCAATAAATTTTGACATGAATTGAATTGAGTTTATTAAAAGCCAACGTAACTCGACCCGAATTTCAGCCGTAAGTGAAACTCTACTGAGATCTCGTTTGATAGTTTACTATTAATTGCACTTCATTTCTTCATTTCTTCCTGAACTTGCTAATACCACTTCCAATATTTAATTTTTTTTAATAAAAGGGTCGGTTTTGGAGTAGTTATCACATGCTTTGAGAAAATATTATGATAATATTATAATAGATTACATGTAGTTTTCACGTGACTTACAAGAAACAATAATAATGTTTTCAATACCTCAGGCGTTAGGCAACAAAATCATGTTCAACAAATTTTTTTTATACCTGGGCAATTCAGGCTTAATTGGGATTTCGGGGAAATAATGCTTAAAGTTTTATGCAGATTATAAAATAAATTTTGAAAAGTAAAATAGATATCGGTATTTTTATAAGGGCAGTGATCCTCTCACGGGCATTTTGTTTTTAGCGACATGGGTTTTAGTTATTCCCGATTTTACCCTTCACATGAACAGTAAAATTTCGACAGGTTGATTTTTACTATTCATGTAAATTTCGGCGAGCCGATTTGTACTGTTCATTAATTTTGACGAGTCGATTGTACTATTAATGAATTTTGGCAAGCCAATATGCATTATTTATAAATTTTGGCGAGTCGATTTGTACTATTTATGAATTTCTGCCATTCATTTTTCTTCGGTATAGCAAGTAAAGGGAAAATTGGACATCACGGTAAAACTTGTGTCTGTATATACAAATGTCCGTGGAAAGATCACTAGCCTTTATAATAAGAGACATCTGCAAGTATTTTCATCATTCACATTAAGATAAATGAAGAAAAAAACAAATTTATTATCTCTTATTATCAAAAGCACTAATATACGTGTCAATTTCGTAAATTTCAATCAGCATTTAGAATTGTGAATCTTAGATTTGACTCAAATCTTAATCAACTCAACTTTATCAATTCAGTCTGAATTGAACTCATCATAGTTGGGTCTATGGTTACCAATATCATGAGTATATGGTTACCAATTCGGATGTTATTGGTTTGTTGCAATATATTCTCAATATGTTGATTTTTTTTTTATAGGGTAGACATAGTTTTAAATATTAGTTGATTTATCACACAATTTTGACTATTTTGTAGAATCAGTCTATACGTATCATATCGAATTTCCAATATACGACGTGTTGATACGACCTTTTTTTATTTTTACTCATTGCTGTGTAGGTTTTGAAGTGACAAATGATACATACTGGCATACTGCACTGTATAAAATTGATAAAACTTACCAACTCAGGAAAAAACTGTAGGATAAAAATGTGTCTACTACTTATAATATATATATTTCTTTAATTTAACAAGGTTTTAGTTAGATGTCACCACCAAAGCAAACTTCATTCATTGACCGACTTAGAGACAGAAGGTTAACAATATGGAGTCACATTATTTGGGACGCACCGACCATTTTATTTCTTCTAATGACTAAGAAAATTATAAACATTTTCATCACATGATAGAAGCATTGATAATTGTTGGACGAATATGGTCTATAAATTTCTGAGGTAAAAAACCAATCGGTATGGATTGTATCAGCCGCTACGTATTAGCCAGTAGAGAATTGATACGTTGTGCCCACAACATATCGGTTCATAGAGGGCCAAATCGTATCGCGTTGCGGATTGCGGGTGTGCCGTATGCGGTTGAGTTCCTTCAAATTTTTAGACCTTAAATGCAATACATAGATACAATCCAATTCATTTTCCTTTTTCTTTTATTTTTAATTCAATGTAGGGCCTAAGACAGCCAAAATATTTTTTATATGAGGTACACTCTCCATTAAACCCTAACATACCCTAGAAACTTCATTATCTAGTCGATCTTTGCTTCTCAATCTCTCTTCTATATTTTCTCCCTAAATTTATGTCTTTAAATTTTAACATAAATGAAAATAATGAATATTAGAATCATTACGCTAAACAAAAATAGTATTCATGTTTAGAAGATAAGACATTAGTTCCTTTTTATTTTTACACTTTCCTTTTAAGGGACCAAAAGTCATCCAAAATTTATATCCTATTTCAACTTATTAATTTTTTACCCTTAAAAATAATTTTTTTTCAAATTTAATAGATTTTATATTTCGATTTTTTATAAATATCATCATTTAAAAAAAAAACTTTCAAATGCTCCAATATCCATTTATTAAGGCCCACACACCATGGGTATCATGCTCATAATCCAATAATCCAATATAAAATTGGCTAATCACATCCAATCACTTTTTAATCAAAATTGGCTTGTTGTTTTAGTTTTGGGTAACCAACCAGCCTTTAGGTGGCTGACCTAGGTCTTATTTAAAAATATAAAATGTAAATCAATCAATAAAATAATTATCCTGCCAATCTGCCGGCGCCAACAGTGACTAATCCCATAGGGAAATTGTTGAATCTTCCTAAAGTCTTTTGACCGTTCTAAAACCATGAACATCAACCATTAAAAAGAGTTGGGAGTCATTAAAGTCGGATGGTCAGCTAATGATGTGTCAGACTATTTCGCTAAATTGAGAATTGACAACATTGAATGTACGTGTTTCTTTTGTGATCATTGCTTATCTTTTATCTTTGATATTTCTTTTTATTTTCTATCCTCTTCCGGCCTATCTCTTTTAGACCTTATCTCTATTTCTAAACTTTTTCTCTTCTTTTAATGAATTTCTCTTTGAATGCTAAAAAAAGAAAAATCATATGTTTTTACTTTTACTAAAGTGCAAGACTCTTATTTTTAACTTCTTATTTTTAATTTATCATTGCGATAAATACAGGCGGTTGTCACATTTATATCGGTGAACCAATACGTATTGACTGCAACAGGCTGATATCTATCTATCTACACCCATCCGTCATCCATTCAGACTCCAACTGCAATACACCGATGTGTTGCGGCTGATACGTATTGGCCTTCATTTTCCTAGTACGTAGTTGCTAATACACAACATATTGGCTGTATTTTTTATACATGAATTTTGACAAATGAAAAATAAAATAAATATGATTTACTATCTTTAGTAAAATAGCAGTGTCCAAATTAATTCCTTAAATAATTTTAGAAGACTAGAATGATTGTTGAAACTTCTAGATTTTTTAAAGGACCCATGTGCCTAAATGGATCCTAAGAGCTAGAAACAAAGAAGAGGAAGAGAGACCTAATAACTTGGGAGGACCTCTTCCATGGTTATCCAAGTTGGAGCTGGCTAGCAAATGATTGAAAAATAAGAGTTGGTAGAAAATTTTGAATTTGCAACCATTGGAAGAAGTTTCCACCTGGGAACTAAGCTAAGCAGGCACAAAACCCAGGGGTTTGGATGTTTGTTGACTCTGTTGGATAATGGATGGTTTTTTCTTCTTGTTCCATTCAAAAACTACCAACCCCATACATCCCTAGTCAATTTGTGAAAATAATTTAGAATGGGATTATTCCAGTTTCCAGATTCTGGCAATGGATATGTGAAATTCTGAATGTTTCAAAACCATCAAACACCCGATGGTTTGACCTCGAGGGGTTAGCCTCTAGGCTAAAAACCCACCTTGCGAAGTGAGGGTTTTGTATTCAACTCATGCTCAACTTCAAAGGGCAATTCCCTGTAATTTTATCCGATGTCTGTGGATTGAGAGGTTTTCACATGGCACTCAGTGGTTTAATTGATGTTAAAATCTGTCAAACTTTCAAGCAAATCTGGAGAATGAGTTGTACATTGGTATTTTTTTTTCTTAGAGGGGACGTCGAGATCATTTTGTCCTTTAATTTATTATGATAAATTGATAATATTTTTATTTAATATTTTTACTTTTTCAATTTATTGAGATAAATTGAAGGGAAAATTGATCCCAATGTTCTACTAAAAAAATACCAAATACCGGTGTACAATTAAATTAAATTCCACCAAATGGCGTTTTAAGAAACCCCCCATCTCTTTAATTTTTTTTAAAAGAAACTTCTATACATTATACTCCCTCTGGCCAAAATTAGTTGTCCTATATGAATTTTGGAATTGTTCCAAAATAGTTGTCTCATTTATATTGGAGTAGTATAAAGTGTGTTGAAAATGGATGAGATCATATGGAGTCTTAACTTATATAGAGAATTCCTTAAAAAATACAAATATTTTCAAATGAGACAACTAAAATGGGACGGAGGGAGTACAATTTTGAAAAAAATGTAGCGATCCTCCCACAGGTGTTTTGTGTAATTGGACATGGGATTTAGGATATTACCCATTTTACCCTTCCACTGCGGTATAAATTGGCACACTGACCTGTTCGTCGGATCACTGATCAGTTCATTGATCCTTCCACTGCGGTATAAATCGAGGTATAAATCGACTCACTGATAAGCTCACTAAAATTTATCCAAGTGAGACTGTTTTTTTCATACAGAATAGTTAATCGGATCACTGATTTTTTTTTAAATGCTTTCGGACGGCAGTGGAAGGGTAAAATGGGCAATACCCTAAATCCCGTGTTTCGTTATGCAAAATACCCATTGGAGAATCGCTACACTTGAAAAAGCCTCTAAATTTTTCTAGAAACTTAAAAAGAAAAAAAATTGCACACTGGTACCTTCTTTTAATTAGATAAAGTACATGATGGTGTGACGTACATAAGAAATTCCCCCAGCGACTACATCATGTGCTCTTCTCGATAATCATGATTAGAGTCACACATTGATTTAATCTAAGTCTATTAGCCATTGTTGATTTTTAGTTGTAAATTCAAACTTAAAATAATTGAATTTAATTGATTTTTCCTATATTACTTCATAAAAATAATATTCAATATCCCTAATCCCTAAGTAGAGGTAATTTCTTTTTCTCATCTATTAAAGCTCTCAAATTTTGAAACATCATAAAAATGAAAATGACATGATTTTCTTTTTTTTTTTGAATTTACGTGTGGAAAACCGCGGGAAACCCAGCACCCCCACGGGCGATACCCACTGCCCTTAGGGTACACCAAGTTGATTTTCACGATATTATTGTTATATTTTCATGGTAAATGCCTAATATCCCTGTGAAATTTAAATATATGGATTTAAACTTTTGTTAATATATAAATGCATAGTTTTATATTTTAAACAATTTTCTTAATCATTTTTCTAATATCATAATAGAAATATAATAGTTTAGAAAAATCTCATTATTATCTCTAATCATATTGCCCGTATGACAAACTTTAGAATGATAATGATAATTAAAAGGAATAATGAACGATTATTGGGTTTGAAACTGGGTTTTATGCTTTTTCCTTTTTCCTTTTCTAATAAATATATCAGATGGCATTTTAAAGATACCATTTATTGTAATAAATTAATAATATTTTTATTTTATCATTTTTACTTTTTCTTTTGGTTGTGATAAATGAAAGACCAAATAGGAGAATGTCTTATCTTAATAAAAATACTGTTGTCCAAATTAATTCTCTTAGTATTGATGCCTCTCATTTTCTTTAAGAGATACTCTCTGTACTTTTATTAATTAAATGAAGGGTTGCGTGAAGAAATTGAAAGAAGTGCCTTTTTCTGTTTAAAAAATGATTGTCCAAATTATTATTCTATTTTAAATATCAATTAATGAGTTTCTGCTGAGGTGGATGTGGAAATTTTGATAGAATATTAATTTTTCATGTTTATCCCCTGTCTCTCTCATTCATTGTCACTATAGATTGGGATAAAAAAAATTTGGTCGATATGTTATACATCAATCACAATGTCGTAGAAAAATTTCGATTAACACGTATCAACTGCAACGCACCAAAGTCAGATAGGTGACGGACTTAAGAATAAGAGTTGCTGTTGAAATAAACAAATCTTTCTTTCACATCATATTCCCCACAAATTTTATACCAATGGCCAGCATATTATTTTAAATAAAATAAAATCCTTTGGGGATTTCAAAAAAGAGATGAAGAACATTTACATTCTTTTTCAATTGAATTTGGAATCCTCAAACCACACACCTTTCATCTCTATACAATTACAAAAACAATGCACTCTGGGTCTTGCTCACACCCTTATTTGCCACCTTAACAAGGGAAAGATTGTATGTACATCTTGAAACATCTAACTATGGAGGATCATGAAATTTTTCACGATTGAATCCACAAATTTCCATTAGATAGATCATGGAATTCAATTCCATATGCAAATTATGCGGCCGCATCACTTGACCGGGTGAGAGATAGCGCGATGGTACGCCGTCTGAGTGCCGTTCAAGTTTGAGAACTGGACATTAGACGACGGCGCCATGTAAGAAGCAGATGATGATGATAGGACATATTCGGGTTCGAACAACTCGGTTCCGGATGCCTTGATTTGACCCGAGTCACCGGAGAGCCTCATGTAGGATGGGGAAGGCGATTCACAGAACCAAGACCCTGCAATTGGTGCTTGCCCATTAGTCCTGTATTGGACTAAGGCTCTATAGACTAATGGTATGAGACCTTCCATGCCAATGAGAGAGAGAGAGA
The DNA here is from genome assembly GCA_022113865.1 of Chimonanthus praecox. NCBI lineage: Eukaryota > Viridiplantae > Streptophyta > Magnoliopsida > Laurales > Calycanthaceae > Chimonanthus > Chimonanthus praecox. Next base: position 4,846,996 of record CM039090.1, on the reverse strand, counting down.
GAGAGAGAGAGAGAGAATTTTTTTGGGTGAATGAGTTGGAAAGAGAGGAAGGTTGGCAATGACTTATGAAGGAAATGGAATTGATAAGGATGAGTTGAAGGGGTGGAATCAAAGATTTTCACGCCAGTTGACATGATTTTGCCCTCCTGCGTTTCTTTATTTTAAAATTGTTATCTATGAACTGTGATAACTTGTATTTTCCAAACTCCTCTGTTGCTTAGTTGTATTTTTCCTACGTGTACACTTCTTAGGCTTATCCACTTCCTTATTTTCCGGTCTTGCACAAAACCATGTACCAACCTAAGGCTGCCAATGGGCTTGGTTTTGATTTTTGAGCCGACTTTGGACCGACCGGCCGGAAAATAAATTTTGGGCTAGGCTTGTCAAAGGGTTTAAAGTTTAACCAATAGTTAAAAAACTCAGACGACTCGATCGGATTTTGAGTGAAGTGGGTCAACGAGTTTTAGTTTTTTCAAGTTGAGTTCAAAAATTTGACTGAGTTACTCGACTCGATAAGATTTAAAGGTGAGTTCAAGTTTCAGAGTTTTTGAACTATAGTTTGGCCAGCCATTCTAAAAGGGATAAATTTTTTTAGGAGACACGAGATAGAGTGAAATTCCCATTTTACCCACAGTGGTATTTGATGAGCGGTACACCGGTATAATTAAAATGAGAATTTCTCTCCATCCCTTCTCTCTTAACTAATTTTGCCCGTGTTAGGATGGACGACCTTATAAACAGAAGTTTGACTTTTAATATAATTTGCATATGATCATTTTGAAAGATAATGATGATAATAATAATATTATTATTTATTCTAATAGTGTCCTCATTTTTTTATTGGTGGTATGTTTAAATATTAATGATAGATCAAGTTAAACTAATTCTTTAAACTACGGCTGATGTTACTACTTGAAGAGTCTATGTGCTTACTGCTTAACTCTACCACATCAATCTGTGTTCTGTTTTGGGAGGGCAGGTGAGATGGTGTCATCATCCAATTAATATAAATGTTGAGAGTGAAATTAATTAAGCAAATGGACTATTAAATTATTGTTCATATATTTATCCTATTGTTCTTCAATCTAATTTTATACCATATTCTATTAAGTCTTGATGAGACATTAGTATTGGACTGAACCTATTTCATTATTTTGTTTAGTCTAAGAAGGCTACAATGGATAGTAAAAGTTTCTATAATATTTAATTTGATGTATTACTCCAATTCTTGTTGAGTAAGAAACATGAGTTTTAAACCCAACTCGGGCCCATTTTTAACCCGAAATAAAGGAAATTGATATGAATAATAGATTTTTTTATAATAAGGGACACTAGTATACCACTATACCCCCGTATACATGCATTTATCTAAATTAGAGAGAGAGAGAGAGATAAGTGACATCTGTGTGACAGAGATTAGAGATTTGAGGGAGATGTGAGAGATTTGAGATTTAACAAAAATAAATATTGATTTCTTCGTCATAAAAAAACATATTTTGTTATTCGAGTTTCGTTAAAAGGGTATAAGATTTACACACAAGAAACACCACATTGAGAAAGGTCATGGGAACATATGATTAAGTAAGTGGAACATGAATCAAGATTTGGAGGAAAATTGTTGAGACACAAATATTTTTTTTTTTTTTTTTTTTGAGAATTTGAATTCTTAAAGAAAAAAATTATAGTTGGCATTTCAATCCAATGATTTTAACTTGGCACCTCAGTTGACTTTATTATTATAATATAGTCATTTTTTAACTATTTACAGAATTTAAAATTAAAATATTTATTATTTTTCTCTTTTTGGACTTTTTGGAATTAAGTTGCCACCTTGGTTGGGTTTGCAGGTTGCTTATGTGCACAAATTTCTTTTTATTGAGCCAGACTTGATTGAAGCTTGGGCTTGACACTTATTGGCCTAAAGGTAAAAGGCTCAGACCCATCCTATTACTAAATTGTTAGGCCCTTTTGTATTGAAACATTTTAGGTGGGCAGATAACAATAAGTCTCTAAGAAACTCAAAGTTCTGAGCTCAATCCACCTAACTATCGATTTGAGACTAAGTACCAAAGCCTGCTCAAACTCATGGGCTTAATAGGTTAACCCATATCCAGCCGAAAGCAGGCTACGGTCGGGCTGGTCCACCAAACTCTATTTTTAATAGGGTCTTTTGTGCTCATTTGAGCTCAATTACTTGTCGGATTATGGTGAGACTTGGTTTGTCATGACCCAGTAAAAAATATGATCTATGATACTTTTGATGTGAAATTGTACTATATTATGCTATACTGTATTTTTTTTGTATTTTCTTTTTATACAAATTTTATATCATTATTAGGGTTGGCAAGTTCGTGTGAAAGTTTGAAGGCCTGAAGTGCCCGGCCCAAGAAAAAGAGGTCTTGGGCCCTTCTCCACACATTTTACAACAAATTTATGCTAAAGTAACTGCACAAAATTGTTAAAAGTAGATTTTTTTCTTCATTTAAAGATTTTTTTATTAAATTATGGACAAATTAAACTCTCAACTGTGAGTTACCACAAGCCATAAATTACATCTCATCAAAGAAAACCTCTTATTATAAGACAAAAGATCCTCTATATAGTAATCAAATGCATAAAAAAAAAAAATTTGTTTATTTTTTTTGCTACATATGACTAATTGATAACCCTTCAATTCATATTGTTGGGCCTTAATGGGACTTTGAGAAAAAAGGTGGCCTCAATGGGCTTCTAAACAATGACATTAATGTATTTTTAAGGTTTTGAACATAGAGTCATAGATGGACTTTGAAAAAACAGGCCTTAACGGACCTTCATTGGCTTTGAGCAGATGGGCAATCATGATATTGGGCCTCAATGGGATTCCAAAAAATGGACCCCATTAGTCTTTAAACATTAGGAGTTCATGGGCTTTATACGTTAGGCCTTAATTTTATTTTTTGATACTTCACAATTTTCACTTGATCCAACACAGTGATTGAAGTAGATCCCCAACGGATGTTAGCATTGAGAAATGGTGGCCTCAGGCTTTTCTATTTTTGTTTCACATTAGTGTTGAACTGCATAGTGAGAGGCCTACTACATGGGCTGGGCCCAATTATTCAACATGATTTGATGTTAGGCCCAATAAGTTGTAGTGAGCTCAGGGCTCAACCGATACGGTGCGTATCTGCCAGAGATAAAAAAAATCGGTCGATACAGCCCATTTTTATTTTTTATTAAAAAAAAAACAAATATCGGCGTGGGCCTAGTCGATATCTCGGCCTATATTTATATTTTTTAATCTTTTTTTTAAAAAAGTCTTTTTTATTTTTTTAAATGATTTTTTTTTTAAAAAAATAGAGAGAGAGAAAAATCTAGGTCGAAAATTCGGTTCTTAGTGAGCTTTAATTTCATTCCATGAAATTTTCATCATCCACGTTTGTTCTCCACTTAGGTTCTAAAATATACGCTTTCAAATATCACTACACACTTTAAACTACTAAATTTAATTAAGCAATTCATCTTTGTTCAGCTAAATGTGGTGCAGCTGATGAGAGCTGATGGAAAAATAATACCAGTATCCCTTATTATAAAAGTACTAATCTCATTTACCAATGATTAACACCAGTCAGCTCTAAATGAAAAGATAAAGTAGATTTTTATTTTTTGAGGTCCGAAGGTGTTCAAGCAACTCATCTGATTAGTCCTTCGAGGTGTGTGAAAACCTCCTATCTGCATACACTGGATAAATCGATAGGACCTTACTCTATACATATTTTCATGAGAAGTGGCCTTTCATTGAAGATCCTATGATTTGAATCTAAGACCTCTCTCTAGATATCTCGTTGTCAAATCAATTGAGATAAACCCTTGAGGTTAAAGTAGATTTTTTTTTATCCAAGTTAAACTCATAAACAAGCCATTTTTCGGGATAGTTTTCTGAACCTAAGTTGCCCCTTCAAATCAGGGGTCGGAAATTCGGCTCATCCAAATTTTCAGCCGAGATTTTTCTTTCTTCAATTTTTTTTTTTTTAAATCTCGATATCTTACTTTTAAAAAAAATCATTTAAAAAAAAGAGAGGCTGTTTTAAAATAAAAAATAAAAAACTATAAATCCACCAATATTCGTTCTCGCCTGTATCGGTCGATTTTACGCATTTCGACCCCTGCCTCAAACCAACCATTCTCAAAAGATCTCGTGCAAAAGGTTCTCAACGAACCATTCTTCCTTCCTCTTTTGAGTCTTTTCCAACCCAACCCCCCACCCACCCACCCCGAAGCGAAGGAACTGCACCTCTTTTCTCTCTTTTTTTTCCCCTCTAATGGCCGAGAATTCCTCACCCTCTATACCTCTCCAGCCGTCGATTCCATCCACAGACGCCATCCAACCATCGAATCCTTCAAACCCCAATCTCCCATCTCCCCAAGGCGCCCTTCTCCTTCCATGGAAATTCCCCAAATCTCTTCTCCCCAACTCCCCCTTTCTCAACAGCAACAGCAACAACAACTTAATCCACCCTTCAACAGCAGCAGCAGCAGCAACAACAGCAACAACAACAACAGCTACAGCAGCAGCAACAGCAACAGCAGAATAAATGTCCAATTTCCAAATTCAACAGAATCTTCAAAGGTCCGCGTCTGTACAAAGGATTAATCCCATCCAACAGCAGCCGCAGCAGCAGTATGTGATGCGGCAGCAGGCTGGGATCTATGGTCAGATGAATTTTGGGAATCCCGGAGGAAGCCATCTCCAGCAGCAACAGCAGCAGCAGTTGGGTGGCGGGCTCTCTCGGTCTGCGCTGATGGGGCAGGCTGGGCAGGCCGGAGGTCACCTGGCAATGTTGCCTGGGCAGGGCGCTGCTGCCCAGTTCAATTTGCAGTCACAGCTTCTTGCACCGGTATCTGACCCCTCTTCTTCTATTTTCTTTCTTTGCTCATTTTATTGGGAGCGTTTTGTTTCTTCGACTGCATTATATTGTTTCCAGTGATGAAGATAAGATAATGCTGAATATATATATATATATATATATATATATATATATATATATATATATATATATTTGGTGTTTCCTTTATTTCATTTTGCATGTGATATCAAATTCAGAAATAGTTGAGAATTCTGAATTTGTATGATTGAATTAAGTTGCTTGAAGTTGTATCATGCAATGCTGATGGTGGAATTGTTGGTGTTTCCTTTCAGTCTGTGTTACGGACAGTGATTCTTCTCCATTAAGGCATTAAGCAGTGGAGACTCTCTAATCACCCGAGGAGTCCTTTTATGTATCATGTTTCCTTTTGTAATTTTTTGGGTAGTCTGTGCATTTTGTTCCCTTAATCAATATAATAGTTACTAATGAACTTATAAAAAATGCTTGGATTTTGTTTCTTTTTGTTTTTAATTCACAATTGTATTCATATGAGAAACATAAGGTACAATATAAGAGAATATACTGATCCTGTACAGAAGACGAGAGTCAATGAACTAAAGTCCCCAAAAAACACTATACATGGGTACAATTGTTACCCCTACTTGAATAAAAATATGGATTTTTTTAATTTCATTGTTTTTGAAAACTTTTTTAATTTCATTATTTATAGGGAGATGCTATGCTTACCCTCAAGTTCAAGTGGCAAATCACAATTGGTTGGCTTTTCAAGAGTTAGTTAAGATACCAATCAAATGGCTTGCCACATAAGCAAAGGGTATAAAAAGGTATAACATGAGGTTAAGCTTAGCATTTTCCTTATTTATATATGTCTAATTCAGATTGTTAATTGATGGCTGAGAATTGCGAAATTTTATTATTGCATTAGTTACAACTAAGAAGTTAGTGATAGAATTTTTTTTGTGTATGTCTTTATTTGATGTTTATTACCACTGTTGTTAAAATCTTACGATTCATACGATAAATAAGAGGAACTATTTGTATCCATTAACAAATCTTACGGTTTGTATAAATAATAGAATCATGGGGTTATTAGGAATATGAAAGCATGAAACATTTTGTTTTAATAGTTTTTAATGCTTGGGTTGATGGGTATTTAAGACTTTTTGATTTTGTGGAGGCTTTCTAGTTCATTATTGCCTTTTCACAGCATAGTTGGATTATATGCTGGTCTTATACTTTTGGGTGTTGGAGCATTGAAATTTGAGCTCCAATGAACTAATTATATAATATTCACTTAATATTGAAAGAAAGTTAGAGAATTTCTCATATAATTACATTTTGGGTATGTTTTACGTTAATTCATATATTAAATATTTTTGAGGGAAAACACTTATGAATCTTATGATTTTATGATTTCCGATACACGATTTGTGGTTCAAGATGTATAACGATTTTACGACACGATTCGATTGTCATGATATTGTTTAGTACAATACCCAATTTAGATTTTTTTTTTAATTGATAGCTGAGTGTCCAGAAATTTACATTTACAGGTATTATACAATAGGCTTCAATCATTGTTGTTCCCATTCAGTCATTTGTTCCATACAGGCATTCTCATTTTTGGTTGGTACAAATCATTCACAAGGTGGGCCTTAGAATGATAAATTCTGAGGACTCTTCCCTATCAAACCGTGGAAGCCTTCAAATTATGTGAGGCCCCAAATTGTATATATCATTTATTTGTTATACTCTTTTCTATAATGTTGTGCATTTTGTTGTCTTAAATTTTTAAAGACTTTGTTGTTTCAGTTATTTTACTTCACTTACAAACTGATAAAAAAATATATATATTTTTTTAGTACGTATAAAAGTATAGTTTTTATGTATGGAAATTTAGCTGGTTCATGAATAATTGAATATGTTGGTCCCAAAGCTATATTTTTATAACAAAATCTCTTCATTGCAGCAAAGACAAAAGGCAGGTTTGGTCCAAACTTCCCAATTCCATCCAACTAATTCTTCTGGACAGCCATTGCAAGGGATGCAAACAATTGGGATGATGGGTTCTCTTGGCTTGAGTTCACAGCTACGGGCAAATGGATCTCTTTCATATCAACAGCGCATGGCAGCAATGAGACAGCAACAACTATCACAACAAGCAGCACTTACCTCACCTCAGGTATTCATCTGAGTTTTGCACCATTCTGATGCTTATCTCTATCTGTTTGTACATATATTAATTGATTGACGGATAGATGGACACATTAATCTTCAAGAGAGATCCATTGCAGGAGAGACCCATGAGAAACTTGTGTGGGACCTCCTATGATCAATATCTCTCTCCTCCCCCCGCCCCCCACCCCACCATCACCACTCCCCCACAACCCACCCACCCACCCACATGCATAGGCACACACGTTCGCATGCATGCACACCCTCGTAGGCCCTACTTTGGCACCAATCCGACTTGTATCTAATGTTGGCTCACACTCCTTTAAGGAGCATTCTTTGTACACTGTAATCCTGGTAAACTTTGGGTCCTTCAAATCTTATCCTAGAGATGTTGATGCAAGCAAGATGCAAAGGGAATGTCAGTTGCTATCTTAGGGCCTTTCCGCACTAAACTAATGAATGCATGAAAACCATTACTTTGTGGGTAGTATCCAATGTTTTGCGAGTCAATATAGTAACATAATCATTCTAGGCATCAATTTGTATTCAATCATAAATCTTTAGATTTTATTTGATTTTCTTAATAAAAGGCTCGCTTGTCATATGCAGAATTATTGTTCATGATTAAGAAAAGAAATATTATTTTAGTAGAGCTCACTTATCAATTGAAAATCTATCAAAAATTTCAATTTTTTAAAAATCAGGATTCAAGCATAAGATTTGAATACTTTTCTGGAAAAGTTGTATCAAATTGTAAGATTTTGACAACTATGGTATAGTATCATCCAGCTGAAAGATAACAACGTCCAAGGATAATAATTTAATGGTTGCTGAAATCAGTTCATACTCCAAACCGCAAAGTAGAATTTATGTGTGAAATTATCACAGTTAAATATCATTGGATCCATGGCTTGCAATCAATTCTAATTCTGGTAAACAAGGGCTGGTTTACACATTCCACCATTAGTGTCTGTGGCTCTGACTTGAGTAAAATCAATCAGCGGATGAAAGAATTAGAGACTCAGAATTGATGAATAATCTCTCCAAAAGGAGAAAAAAGAAAGAGTCGATAGATTTGCAGGTCACTAATACTATGTAAGAGTTCTTCCCTTGCGGCACGAAGTCCATGTGTGCTTGGATATAGTTTGTAGGATGTCTGTGTGATTTTTCAAGTTTTTTTTTTTTAAATTAATGAAAGTCGGGTTTTCTATGATAATTCCCATTTTGGACTTTGTTGTGGAAAAAATAATGAAATGATATACATAAATGCTTATGGAATTAAATGAAAAGCCCTTCATGTGATTGATATAGTTTGAGGGTGTCTGTGATTTTTCTAGTATTCCAACATTTTCATAAAATTTAGATTTTTTACGCCAAAAAATTAATAATTTGGTAATAGAGGATACATGTCACTATGGGTTACTAGAGAACATGAATTTCATATCAGGTGTTTCCTCATATTAGTTTCGTAATTTTTTGTAATTTTTAGACATTTTTTTCAAAATTTTAGTACATACTTTATTTGTATTAAAATTTCGGCTCTCAAGGGTTAAATACTCCATAGATTCAGCATTTAGACAAAGTCAAAACTGCTCTTTGTTTCCCCAGATGAAAATGACAACAACTTCATTTTTTATTATCCTCAAGTCATAGAAGTTGGAATGACAATTTAAACAATTAAAGGAGAAAGATGGGAGAAAGGGATAGCAGTTTCAACTGAGAAGATCCATTAATGGCAAAGGGAAAGATATTGCAGTGGAGGCTTTCACTTTATTTGTGGGAAACCTCCTTGAAAATGCAACGGTGCTATGGTTAAAACAATCCTTCAGTAAATTTGGACAGGTCTGTGATATTTTCATTCCAGAGAAAAGGGATATTAGAGGTAAAGTTTTTGCATTTTTTAATAATGAAATATGCTTCTCAAGCTATTGCGGCTCTGAATGGATCTACTTATGAAAACCATAAGTTGTTGGTTAAAAGAGCACGATTTTGGAAAGGGGGTGATGGTTGCTTTCAGGGTGATAGCTTCAAGTCCATGGTCGGCATCAATAAGATGGAAGGTCAAGGAATTTTTAGCTTACTAGGAGCTGCTGGAAAGAGGTTAGGATGCGAGGAGGGCAAGAGAGCTGAATATGCATCTTTTGCCGAGGTCCTCAAAGGTGATGGGGGGTAGATAGGGAGAACAAGAGAAAAGAGAGTTTGATGTTTATGTTGAAGAGGCATACTTGGAAGCAAACAAGGAGTGGCTTGAGAGAGCTCTCATCGCTCTTATCAAGGTTTTAAGGTTTGTTTAGTTTGTGGAGGCCTTCTTCCTTTCCCAGGGTGCGGATGTGGTTGCTGTGAGGTGGTTGGGGAGTGACTATCTTTTGGTGTTGCCAGACGAAGGAAGCAACAAGGAGAATTCTAGAAAAAAGGGTGTCCATGGTGGAGAGATTTTCATGTTGTTAAAGGAGTGGAAACCAAATTTTAGTACTGCAAGAAAACTGATGTGGATCAAAGTGATTGGAGTCCCTTTGGTGGCATGGATAGAGAGCGTCTTTTAGCAAATTGGAGAAAATGGTGGGTAATGTTCTTCTTGTCGATCCTCTCAATTTGGCGTTGCGGGATCTTAGTGTCCATATCTTGGTCGATGTAAAAAGTACCGCGGGGGCTTCAAAGGACCTGGTGGTGAAATTGGGAGGCTTTCCTTACCGAGTTGCTGTTAGACCAGTCACTGTCGTGGATGCTGATGGGTGGTAGAGATTGACGATGGATTGCTTGGTTTATCCGACTGCTGTGTATCTGTCAACTTCCGGCGTCACACATGGGAACATGAATGGCATGTGGGCTTCTCAGTCATGCAGCCGTAATGAGTGGGACTTGGAGATTCAAAATTCAAATTTCCAGTTGTTGGAAGTAATGGCGAGGTAGCAGCATGATTGACATGCGACAACAAGGGTGTGGGGCTTCCCTCTTTCTGACGGAAAGTGCTCCATCAGTGGCGTACGGAGATCTCGCGATTAGGGGTGGAAATAAAGGAGATCTCGATTGCTAGGGTTAATGGCGATGGGTTGCAAAAGATAGTAGTGTCTTACACATGAAGGAATCTCGAGAGCTATGGCGCTTATTATTTAGAGAGGGAGACCCAGGAACTAGAAACCAACAATGACAATTACCAAGGAAAAGGGGAGAGGTTTCGGCGAAGATGGCGAAGCTATCGATACGCGACATCAAAGGAGTAAGGCTTCCATGTCACCGTTGGAAGACACCTTATCAACCGCGAGTGGTGATTGCGAGGTTAGGGTGGAAGATAAGGGGGAATCGACAGAGGAAGAAAACCTCAACCTTTTCGTTTCATCGGCCTCGCAGGAATGATAGGATTTCGCGGTGTTGACTCGAAGAAAATGGGTCTTATGCTTTTATTTTCGAAGAAAAGGGGTCATTGTTGGTGCTGGGCCTCAACGAACAAGGGAGAGATTAGGATCACTCCTTTTCAATTGGGCTTGGGCTTGGCCGAATGACTCTTTTGATTTGGTTGGAACCTCGACTGAGATGGGCTATGGGCCTATAGGGTCTGATTGTAACTTGAGCCAGAAGGAGATGAAGAAGTTTGATCTAACAGAGGGACATGTTTTGAAGACATTTAGATATGGGCTCAATTAATTTTGAAAGTGCAAGAAATGTGGGGAAGGTATTAGAGATACTAGAAAAAGGGAGACATTTATTGAAGATGTATCTAAGTTGGTCGAATTGTTAAAAAGGGATCATGCAGAGATTGTTCTTCAATGACTTTCTAAAGGCTTAGAGACTAAAAAGGGAAGGAAAAAAGGAGGAAAGAGTAGGAGTTAATTTTTGGCTGTAGATTTTTTCGGGGTTTGAATTCACAAGGTTGATTTAAGTGTTAATTGGAGAGAGAGAGAGAGAGAGAGAGAGAGAGAGAGAGAGAGAGAGAGAGAGAGAGAGGGGGGGGGGGTATAGTATTTTTCTTTTTCTTTGCTTTTGTTTTATTTTATTTTAAAAAAATTTCGTAACTGTTAAAAAAAAATGGGTCTAATACCCATAAAAGGAACGTTTTTAAAACAAAAATATGCTCACACTAGGTTTTCGATTTTTTCCCTTTTCCTCATAATTTTCTGTATTTCCTTGACAAAAATTCAAAAAAAAAAAGAGGAGAGAGAAACTATATCGGCGATACATATCGGGTAGCGTTTTTTTCACTTCTGCTTCAAACTCTATTAGCAAATGGAGATCATATGAGTGGGTGAAACTCACTTCCTGCATACTAAAAACAGAGAGCATCCATTTATGATGATTTTGTATCTCTCTCTGTCATGATAATTCTATATCTACATCTAAGGTTCCCGGCAAAGTTCACCATGATCATGCTGTCCAATGAAATGCAAAGACACATGGAGGAGACTTTAAAGTCCATGTGTGACCACACACCACTTGATTCTTTGCTTACTCCATATATCACATGTTAAAGGATTTCACCTAGAAATCCCCCAACGTATTTTGTGTTTATAATAATTGATGTTTCATGCTAAAAAAAACTTCAAACCTTTTGCTGACAAATATTTCAGCTGACCATCTTCGACTGTAATGCGTAAGAGGATAGTCTTTGCTGCCATTTTACAAGTGATCCTAAACTTAGCGTCCTGAAGTTAATTAGATATCAGCCTGCTTAAGACATCTGTGACAATGACAAGCAGTGAGATAAAATTGGATCACCTTCTCTCCTAGTTGAATCAAAGAATAAATTGGGGTCCATTCACCAAAACTACGGAGGAACTTGATGATAGACGTTTGAAAAAAAACTTGAGAATAGACGGTCTGCCATCCAAGAGCACCAACAGGGACAAAAACGTATCCTAAGAAGGAGAATCTCCATTCACTTAAATTTTTAGTTTTCCATCTCAAATGAATTAGTATAATTCTTAAGGGGAATAACCTATAAGCATTTTCTTTATTAGAGTTCTTTTGAGGGCATTGGACTGAGAAATGGAAGCAATAGAGTAGGATCCTTGGGCTTAAGGGTGGCATATATGGGCTAGAACTATTGAGCTAAGAAGAAAAGGGATTTACATAGGTATTTCATGTATTTTAAATAGGTCGGTCGCGTCACATCTGGAACTCCTCTACAGTTCCACCCAACTCACCTAGATTTTCAGGTCAGGTTGAATTAATTTTTTCAGAAAATACTTGTCTAGAACTTATTTGGGTGGAGTCAGGTCAAAAGTTGCCACCCCAAGTATACCCAAAGCTCAAAGACCTCAACTTCAAGTCAAGATTATAAATCTAATTCCTAAGGTTTTTTTTAATTGTTTGAAGTTCTATTGAAAGAAATGTAGGATATTTATAGCATTTTTTTTATTAGTAACAAAATTTTCATTATTGTACTTATGTTTAATGTTTAACCATTCTTTAGAAGTTACAGACTCAAGGTTTGACAAGGACTTCATCGCTGGCGTCTATGAATCCCCCTTTGTCAGGGTTGACACAAAACGGGCAATCAGCTATGATGCAGAATTCTCTGTCACAACAACAGTGGTTGAAACAAATGCAGCCAGCTATCTCTGCTCCTGGTTCTCCTTCATATAATCTTCAACAGCAAAGGCAGCAGCAACAGGCCTTCTTGCAACAACATTCGTCCTCTTCCCCTCAACTGCATCAAAAGTCAATGGCACTGAACCAACAGCAAATATCTCAGCTCGTTCAGCAGCCACAGCTGGGTACTCATCAACAAATGCATCACCAGCAGCAGCCTCCTTTGCAACACCAACATCAGTACGCACAACAGCAACAGCAGCAGTCACCTAAGATGTTGGGATCTGCAGTCCAGAAATCTGTGAGTTTGACTGGTTCACAACCAGAAACTAATGCATCTGGGACAACAACACCTGGTGGGAGTTCAAGTCAAGGAACGGAAGCTAGCAATCAACTTCTTGGAAAGAGAAAGATCCATGATTTGGTTTCACAGGTATTTTCCTTAATTCTTCTTTCTGATGTTTCATTCCACTCTTTAACAACTGAATACATCCCAAACCACCAATCTGTTCAATTATTTTGTCAGATCAGATTATTATCTGTTCTTCTTAGCACTTGTGGTCACTCAACATTTAAAAGTCACTTTTGGTGGGAGACTTTTCTTTGTATGAAGCACATATTTTTCTATCTGCTTGAGTTGTGCAATAACTTCCTATATATATATATATATATATACTCACTTTCCATTCATTACTCTTATGGAAGCTACCCTAATGAAATAATGTGATTTACATGTGAGAATTCCAGCACTAATGCACACAATCCTATCAGAACTCCATAGTTCAGTGTGCTTGGCTAGAGCACTACTAGGATGGGTGACCTCCTGGGAAGTCCTCATGCTGCACCTCTTTAAAACTCCTCTTTGCATTAAAATTTCTGTTGGATGAGAAGGCTGTGGGACAGGTTTTTGGTGCTTTTGGACATCAGATGGTGTCATGGAGTCTTGGTCTCTCCCTTGTCTTAGCTACAAGAGGAGACCAGCATGGCTTACGATACCAACGGTGATCTTGTGGACTATCTGGAAGGAGAGGAATTCTAGGATCTTTGAGGGGAAGATTTCGGAGTTTGATGAGCTCGTTCAAAAAGCAAAATGGAGGCTGAGTGTTTGTCTTTGCACTCACAAGGAATTAAAAAATCTTAAAGCAGGGTACCTCTTGCAGTCTTGGGAGGTTTGTAATCTAATCCACGAAATCCGAAGAAGAGGGTTGAGTGGTCTCTAGGGGCATCTTGAAATTTAATGTGGACGGGGGCCTCTAGGGGCAAACTGGGACCGGCCGGGATTGGGGGCATCTTTAGGAATCATTTGAGTTCCTCACATGTCGTATTCATGGAATCGGTGGGGACGAAAAATTCTAATGAAGTGGAACTTCTTAGTATTCGGAGAGCCTTGATCATATGAGCATGTTTAGGGGGAGAAAAATTAGTGATTGAAAGTGATTCACCCAATGCTGCCAAATGGGCCAGGGGTGTGAAACGCCCTCTATGGAGGTTGATCACTCTAGCAAGGGAGATTAAGGAATTGGCCTCGGACCTGGAGGTGTCCTTTGTGCAGATTAGTCGCTCAGCCAACGGGGTGGCAGATTTTTTTGCAAAATATGACATGTTGAGATTGTTGAGTATAAGGAGGCCTTTTGGATCTCTTCCCTTGGTTAGGTGCTGGTTGGCTCTGGTCAGCAGAGTCTCTGGGCTGTATTCTTTTCCTTTCTTGCAATAAAATTTATCACCATTTCAAAAAAAAAAAAGAAAAAAAAAAAAAACGTTACACTGCATACCCTTGATAAACATGCACTTTTGCCCATATCCGAACCACACAACTATTTATTTAACTCAAGCTTCTGTGGCTAATGTAGCAATCCATGTTATGAAATATAACAAACTCTTCAGTTATTCATACTGCAAATACTAAACACTAATGGTCCCCAAGAACCGATAATACCTCTTTAATCAATAGTCTTAGATCCCACCCATCTCCCATCCCTTTTCAAGATAACAGGGAATTATAAAATTCATGCATCTGAATGCATCAATTTGCTCTAATTTTTTCAATGTGGCAATTCCTTCTAACCAAAGGAACATTTTCTGTGTAAAGGACTTTTGATTTGATTTGTTGGAATTTTTCTGATACTACATTGAGGATGAATGGGTTTGTCTACCGTTAAATGAGCTATATTTTTCTTAATTAAATGTCCTTTGTACTCATCATTAAATAATGATGATGATGATTGTGGATATGATATATATATTTTAAAATAGTAACATGGTTTGAAGCTCAAACATTAAGGTTGTTAAGTAGCTGTCAAAATAAAAACAATGGCAGTAGCGGTAGTACCGCAGCAGCATCATCAGTTAAAATAGGACATATCTAGAGACTTTTTATCTATTAGGATTATTCCATTTACTTTCTCAAGAAAGTATTGACTTATTTATCTAATCAATAGTACACGATTTTGAGATGTTATAATTTGATTAATAATTTATTAATTCAATTGTTAATGTGTGAGAACTGAGTCCGATTTTCTCTGTGCAGCTTCCATTTTCTCTTGATGATCATCTTTGAATTGTATTGCAGGTGGATTCACAAGGAAAGCTAGATCCTGAAGTTGAAGATCTCCTTCTGGAGATAGCTGATGACTTTATTGATTCAGTAATGCCCTTATGATGCCCTCTTCCCTTATAAATTAGTTTAGCAGAATGTATAGTTTAGATAGAGCCACAATATTAGAGATTCTTTTTAACCATTTTGGTGCTTGAGATTACAATTTCTTATTTTTTTTCCTCTCTTTTAATGCTGATGCCTTTTTTAGCTGTAACAAGAATAATATATTAATAGAGAAAAACATTACAGGTACATGGGGAGGGTCTGAGAGACTTAAACCCAAAGATGAAAAAGAAATTAGCACAAGACCTACAAGTACATAAGGATAATATACAATGCCACATCTCCTACAATGAAACCCAAACAATGCTTCCCTATTCCCCCTTGAAGGAAAAACACGTCCTCATTTGGTGACTCCACTCCAAGCTTTGCAAAGAAATCCACCATCGTTGGTTGACCTTCTAACACGCTGAAAAGATACCTCAAGACCCGAACACAATGCCTTAATCTCCTTGACAACTGCTATCATTTTCCAAGGAGACCGCTAATCTCCTTGACAACTGATATCAATTTCCAAGGAGGCTGCTTAAGTCCCTTAACCCATTTAATTGCATTTGTTGAATCCCCCTCAATAAGAATTTTCCCTTGACCCATAGAAGTCCACAAGGCCAAAGCTCTCCTAAACCCTAAATGTTTTGCCCCATTTGAGTCTTTCACGCCCATAGACTTCGAGAAAACCATAGACGATATCCCCTCTGAATTGCGTAAAAGCCCACATATCCCCGTTAGCCCAGGTTTACCTATTGTTGCCCCGTCTACATTGAATTTGAGAACACTGGACAAGGAAGGAGACCAAATTGCACTAATTTTACCTTTTTAGGTCTGCCACTCATACATCATTCCCACAAGTTATATAGTTCAACTCTTTTAGTCCTTACGTGTCAAAAGCCTGGAGCATCTGCACTGAATAATTTTCGTCCTATCTCCTTGCTCGGTAGCATGTATAAAATTTTAGCAAAAATTCTAGCTAACCGACTGAAGTTGGTTCTCCCTCATTTTCTTTCTCCATTGCAAAGTGCTTTCCTGGAAGGTATACAGATTGTAGATTCGGTTGTAGTGACCCATGAATGTTTGGACTCTAAAATCTTAATAGGGGAAGTAGGGGTGGTCTGTAAATTGGACTTTCAAAAAGCTTATGATAATGTGAATTTGTCCTTTCTAGACTATGCATAGGGAGAATGGGTTTTAGTGAGTGTTGGAGGAGTTGGATATGCTCGTGTATACCTTCGGCCTATCTATCTGTTTTGGTGAATGGGAGTCCTAAGGAGTTTTTTAGAATGGAGAAAGGATTCCGGCAAGGGGATCCACTATCTCCTTATCTCTATGTTATTGTGGTTGAGGCTCTTCATCTCATGTTTCAGGTTGTCTCTTCTCAGGGATGGATTCATGGTTTCCATAATTGAGTATTCAGATATCGAGATTTCTCATTTGCAATATGCTGATGATATTGTTCTTTTCCTTAAGGCAAATGAGGAGGTGTTAAAGACGGTCCGAGCGGTTCTTCTGTGGTTTCAAATTTGCTTAGGGATGAAGATTAATTTTGATAAAAGTGAATTGATGGGGGTGAATGTCAAATATAGGCAAGGCGTGGAGTTGGTGTCATTGTTGGGTTGTAAAGTTGTTTTCTTTCCTTTATGTATCTTGGGATTCCTCTTTGCAAGGGTAAACCTCGAAAAGCTTGCTGGGATAAGATCATTGATAAAATGGAGAGGGGACTTTTGACTTGGAAGGGTAAGTATTTGTCAATTGGAGGTAGGATTATTCTGATTAAGGCGGTTTTATCTAGCCTTCCAGTCTATTGTCTTAATGTGTTCAAATGTCCAACGACGGTGGTTGATAAATTAGAAAGGATTCAAAGACAGTTCCTATGGAATGATGATAGAGAAAAGCGGAACTTCCATTTGGTCAATTGGTCTTAGGTTTGTAAACCTAAGGAGGAAGAAGGTCTTGGGATTCGGCCCATTTGTCAGTTTAATGTTGCTTTGCTGGAGAATTGTCTTTGAAGGTTGGGTGACACTTCTGAAGGTTTATGGAAGGACATCATTTGTAGGAAGTATAGGCTATAGGGATATGGGTGGAGGATTGCCAATGCTAATAAGAGAGATTCTGGTTTTTGGAAGGTGTTTGTTCAGTTGCTATGGCTTTTGACGTCATATTTGGTACTTAGTGTATTCCAATGATGATATTTTATTTTGGTTGGACAAATGGTTGGGAGATGCTCCTTTGTCTCAAAGGTTCCCTGTGTTTTTTTTCTCTAGCTGCTAATAAAGAAGCTTTGGTTAGGGAGTGTTATGAAATAATTCATAATAATGTGGTCTGGGGCCCTCAGTTTCGAAGAGAGTTAGAGGATTGGATGGTGGAAGTGTTGGTGTCCTTAATGAATCTTTTGGAAAGTGTATTTGTTGTGGGCAATGGGATGGATCGACGAATTTGGGACTTAGATCCTCATGGAATCTTTTTTGTGAAATCTTTTTGCAAGAAAACTATTGACTGTCAGGGTGGGGGGTTTGCTCCTTTTAAGGTGAAGGTGTTTGGATGGCTAGTAGGATTACAAAAAATCTTTACAATTGATAACTGGTGGTTGAGGAAAATGCTTATTGTCAATGCATGCCCTTTGTATTTATCGAATGCAGAGTCAGTGAATCATCTATTACTTCATTGTCGGTTCTCTCATTAGATTTGGGTGCACTTTTTTTAGCTGTTGGGTATTGTTTTTTGATTTCCACGAGCTTGGTGGTGTTGGGTAGTTTTTTCTGTCGAAGTCTTTGGAATGTGATAGTTCTGACTTCTGAGCATTGTTTGGTCTATTTAGCTGGAAAAAAAATAAGAGGATTTTTTAAGGTAAGGAATGCTCAGTGTTGTATCACCTGGACCTGGATGTTATTAAGCTTCGAGCTGCTTGGTGGTTGGTCAGGTCAATGAAGTTCCGGGGTGTATCTGTATTGGATTTGTGTAGGAACTGGGAATTGGTGGATTCAACTATGCTTCATGTGGATTTTAGGCCCCAAGTTCCTTGGTCTCCTCCTGCTTTTGGGCTTCTCAAACTCAATTTTGACGGCAGTTATATACGTGAGATTGGTCTTGCGGGTTATTGAGAGGTCATTTGTAATGACTTGGGGATTACATTGCTTTCCTTTGCTGGCCCAATTCCTAATGGGCCAATAATTGAAGTGGAGTTGTTTGTATTATGGAGAGGGACTTTTTGCAGATGGAAGAGTTAGGGGTTCATGGGAGTATTGTTGAAGGTGATTCTAAGGTAGTTGTGGGGTGAGGGGACTTGGCAAATGCAATTAAATGGGCTAAGGGACTCAAGCATCGTCCATAGAAGTTGATTATCTTAGCTAGGGAAATTAGGGGTTTAGCCACGGGAACGGAGGAATCTTTTGTTCAAGTGAGTCGCACAACAAATGGGGTTGCGGATTTCTTTTCTAAATTTGGAGTCAACAACTTAGACTCCGGGGTCTTCCTACTTTGAGCTTGGAGAGTTTTGTCTAGAGTTCTGATTTTGTTGTTGTTTGGGGTTTCTCTCTTTTGTTTTTGTTGTGTCCCTTTGGGGTTGGTCTAAGTCTCCTAGACCTCTCTCATGATGTATCTATCTTCCTTATACTTGGTTTTCTTATTTTATGAAATCTTTTTATACCGCTCAAAAAAAAAAAGGGTAGCTGTGTGGTGGGTGTTGGGATCTCAATGCCCTTGGATTTTCTCAGATAAAATAGAGAGGATTTGGTATTCTATTGTTGCCTATGATTTTAAGATTGCTTGAGCTCCTCATTCACCTAACGCAACTGCGGATGATATGGGTCGTCAGGGTTAACTTTAACTATGGAATTGTTATAGACGGACGCATCACACGGTCTCTTGGCAACTTATCTATAGCCGAAATTTGAGAGTTTTAGAACAAGAGTTGTAAGGATTTAATTCAAAGGCTAAAAGCTTTTCCCTTAGCAGTTTATGAAGAGGATGATTTGCTTTGGGTCGGTGACTCAGATGTGTTCTCTGTGAAGGCGTTAGTCCACTCAACCCTTCATCAACACAACGAGGAGGAGCCTATTGTGGACTTGGCCTAGAATGGCCTTGCCCCTCCTAGAGTACAAACTTTCATATGGTGTGTTCTAAAAGAGAAAGTATTGACAAGGGCAAAACTTAATAGAAGAGGGTTACTTGGGGTGGATAACCACCTCCATTGCATATTTTGTGGCCATATGGAGGAGGATATTGATCACTTGTTTGCTAATTGCCATGTGGCTGGGAAGATGTGGGCAAGCCTTATAGATATGGTGGGGGTATCATGGGTGTTGGATCGATCATGTGCAAGAATCGTCTGATCATGGAACATTCAACACTAATCCCGAGATAAAGGCGGTTTAGAATACTATTCCATCAGTTATGCTTTGGACGGTGTGGAAGGAAAGGAACACTAGGATATTTGAACTGAAGGAGACGGAGGAGAATGATCTTATTCAAAAGGCTAAATGGAGGCTTTACACATGGCTTCTGCCGGGTTCAGAATTCAATGGGTTCAAAGCAGTTGACTTTCTCTCTTCTTGGGACGGTTGCCTCAGCAGGGGGCTAAAGAAGCACAGAGTCAAAACTCCTTGGCAACCCCCTTAAGCAAGTACCTCTAAATTCAATGTCGATAGGGCTGCCAGCGGAAAACCTAGCCCGAACGGTATTGGTGGCTTGTTGCGTGATTGGAATGGGAGGACGTCGGTGGTTTTTTTTTGAATCCACAGGAGAATGCGATTTTAATGAGGCAGAACTTCTTAGTATTAGGAAAGCATTGACCATTTGGTCCTCAACAGGAAGGAGTAAATTGATCATTGCAGGGGACTCCACAAATGCAATAAAGTGGACGGCATGGTTAAAAAGACTTCCATGGAAATTGATCGCAATAGTAAGCGAAATTAAAGCTTTATGCTCAGGCAGGGAGATCATTTTCGGGGCAATCAGGAGATATGCTAATGGTGTTGCTAACTTTTTCGCTAAAAACGAGGTGGATTCTAACACCACGGGCGTGTTTTATCTTTGAGACTTCTTGGGGAGTTTGGGCTTTTGATTATGTTGGAGGGCTTTTCTTGTACTTCTGTACTCTACTCTTTGTATTTTGTTTCTTCTTTTTGGCTATCTTGAGATTTATGTCTCTCAGACCCTTGGTTGGCGTCCTTTGTAATTTCTTTCATCATTAATATATTTTTTTCCATGTTACCGCTCAAAAAAAAAAAGGGGGATTGTAAATAAATTCTTGTAATTTTTTAGGAAGGTTTTGGTTGGTTCTTCTATGTGTGGTGGGTTCGTTGTCGCCTGCCTTTGTTTGTTATTTTTGTATCTCCCTTGTGATTAATGAAGTTACGTTTAAAAAATAAGTCTTTATTTAGCCTTTTGGAATATCTCACTCTCCTCAGAGCCTTTGTTGTAAAAAATCCTACAGTTTCTTTCCTTCTATACCGGCCACGAAATAGCCGCTGGAATAGTATTCCAAGCTGCCTTCATCTTGGATCCAAGATTTGAAATTACCCCACTATTTAGAATCCCTCCACTTGACATATCAAAGACCAACAAGACACCCATCAACTTAGCAAAACTGTTCCACAGACATCTTATCACAAACAAATGATCAGCATCCTCCTCCTGAATACCACAAAGCATACAGGACAGATCTTCATTAGAGCTCAAAACACCCCTTTTTAATTCCATTTTGGAAAGGATTTTCTTTTTGAGAGCACACCATACAAAAGTTTGAACCTTGGAGGAACCAGTCTTGACCAAGCTGAAAAGGAAGTGTGTGACCACTATTTGGTTCTTGCATAGCCAAGTCCACCACTGCTTTTACTGAAAAAACATCTGAGGGATCCCCCGTCCATATACTCTCATCTTCCTCCTCACTAGCATAGGGATCTCTCTTAACATGCACTTCATCTCCTGTAGACTTTCTGTTCAAAAGCCGTTAGCTCTCTTCTAAATGCAATCTCCCATCTAGTGACTCTCCTCCACTCTGTAGTGATCCTATACCTTGGATTGTCTATTGTTTGCGATCCTGAACAGTCTTTGGAAAACATCCTTTAAGGGTCTGTCCCTGATCCAGATATCTGTCCAAAACAGTGTTCTATCACCTTTCCCTACTAAGAGTCTATTCTTTTCCTTCAAAAGACTACCCACCATACCTTTTCCTCTACCTATTCTCTACCAGGCTTTTAGTAGTGATAAACCACTCTTTTAATGTTGATGCCTTATTATGCCGTTTTACTCTTTCTGAATAAATCAGGGTGACTGTGACTTGTAGCTACATAAAAAACCACTATAAGAACTTTGTTTCACTTTATTTGTCTTTGCTTTGTTGTTTTTTGTTGTTCACTAAGGCCGCAATGTCCTTAGGTTCAATTCAATTGATCTAGTGCTTGCTATTGGTCGCACATAGAAGTAAATCATGGTTATTTTAGGCATGCTACTCAAGAGTTGGTGTGCCTTGCTGTTAATTTTTAAACTGACATATGATCCTTTGTGGGGAAATTTTGTGCAAAAGTTAGATCTAAATCCACATTAAACAGAACACTCAAAAATTGTCATCAACCTTGGTTATATGTAAGCT
This sequence comes from Chimonanthus praecox, assembly GCA_022113865.1. Taxonomy (NCBI): domain Eukaryota; kingdom Viridiplantae; phylum Streptophyta; class Magnoliopsida; order Laurales; family Calycanthaceae; genus Chimonanthus; species Chimonanthus praecox. The sequence continues at coordinate 4,825,182 of CM039090.1, read as the reverse complement.
ATTTTTCCCTTGGTATTTCATTTATCTCCAAATATCTGAAGATTTGAAGAAGATAACCACCTTATTTGTCATTTTGGAAGGATTTGGCTTATTCTTCTCAAGGGTAAGGAGGCCAAAACTCTATCTAGACTTTTGACTGCTCTTTTAGAGGGGAGTTCAATGGTGGCAGATGTTTTGACAAAAGTATAATTTGCACAATGAACTATTGAATATTCAAAAATCATGTTGCTTGCGTGCTTCATGGCAAGCTAGCAGAGTAGGGTGATTTTATAAAATGACCATTATATTGGCAATGCTTTCTGGAGCAGAGTGCGGACGATGAAGACAAAACAAGTACATCAAATTATGGTAAGAGAAGTGTGTATGCTTGGATGTATGGGGTAACACTAAAAAATAAAATTAGAAATGATAGAACTAGACAAAACAATATGGCCAATAGATGAGAAGAGGAAATGTCACTTAAGGTGGTTTGGACATATATGTGGGAGATCAAGAGCAACTGTAGTTCAAAGGATTGAAGGACTATAGTATAAGGTGTGAGAAGAAAAGAAAGGCCTTTAGAAAAACTTTGCTTCAGGGAAGAAAGGACATGATAGATGGATTAAATAGAAGCTACTGTTTTCAATAGAGTAGAGTGAAGAAGTAGAATTTGAAAAGCTGGCTCTAGATTAGATGGGATTAGTGACTATGATAATGATGACCTGTCTATCAGTGCTCCACATTTTAAACTTGACATGGGAGATACTCAATAATATGCTGTATTTAGGCAAAAGTTCAAAGTAGGGGCTAACAGGGCCTTGAGCACATTGGATGGTGCTTATTGTTGCAACAATAGGGTTCTAGGTTTGGGTCAGTTTACCTTTCAAATAAAAGGGTTCAAGCAGGACTGAAACCAGTACCAAGGGTCCTCAGGAGTGGATATGGGCCTCTAGCACAGTGGGATGGTTCTCAGTGTTACAATCATGTTCTATGTTTGGGTCTGATTGTGTTTCAAGAGAAAGGTTCAAGCAGGACTGAAACCAGTAATGAGAGTTCCTTGGGATTAGAGTGGACATGGGCTCTGGCAGGGGTGGATGGTGCTCACCGTGGCAACAACAAGGTTTCAAGTTAGTTTCAGTTTACCTTTCAATCGAAAGAAGGTTAAATCATGACTCGAACCAGTACTCAAGGCTCTTCTGGAGTGGAGCAGAATGGGCCCTCTAGCATGGTTTGACGGTGCTCAGTGTTGTAACTAGATTTGGAGGTTTTGTTAGTTTACCTTTCAAAGGGTAAAAAAATCAAGCATGACTCAAACCAGTTCTGAGGGTTCTGCAGGACTGTCCCAGTAACGAGCGTCTCTAATAGGAAATGCCAAACCAGTAAGCTTGAAGACTTGAGAAAAGCCAATGGTGCAACTTTTAGTCTTCATACCAAAAAACAGGAGATCCTTGGAACAACATGGAGCTGTACAAGTTCTGCCAGTGGCTGACACTGTTGATTGCCAGCGTGCCCTTGAATTTTGACCTAACAGGCTTTATACTGGTCTTGTACTTGAATTTTGCTGAGGTTCCACTTCCTATTCATTGAGAGTTCCCTTCCCCTCAACGGGAAGGGATAAAAAGGCACATGTTAGATAATTGCCTGATTTATGACAGGGTCAAATGGCGAAATAGAACTGAAAAAGCCAACTCCAGATAGATGGGATTCTGGCTTATGATGATAATGATGATGATGCAAATTTATATATCTCCTTACTGTTTAAAGCAGCTTTTATTGAAAGCCCGTCAAATTTGATTTTCTGTCGTTGGACATATTATGATTTATTGGAATTCCATTATGATGAAATGTGTTCTCTATTGTCTTTTATTTTGAGAGTCTAAATCTTTTCTATACAAAAATTTCCTGACATTTTTTGCTTTTTATCTTTCTTTTCAGGTCACCACATTTGCATGTAGCCTCGCAAAGCATCGGAAATCTTCAACATTAGAATCCAAGGATTTGTTGCTGCACTTAGGTCTGATACTGCTCAAAATTCTAAATATTAATTATAATTTCATCTTTAAAATTTTTGTTGCTTATTATTGAATCTATGCTTGTATGGTATTGGCAAGTCATCGTGACAGTTGTTATGCACTTCTATTTTGAGGAGGGATTGATTCTTAGCCAATATGTAGTTGCTGAAGCACCCAAATTCTGCAACCACGGGCCCATGGTAAAATGATCTGGACCAAACAGTGAATAGCATTGACTACCCAAAAATAATTCAGATTGGATCTATGCTAATCCCACAGTCAGCTACCTGCAAATTAACAGTTGTGAATCGAATGTGTAATACATTAATTGTCAAGAAGAAAGAGAGGAGGAATGAAAGATCAGAATCAATCTGTGGTCCTTCGAACAATTGTATGCTTATTAAGGCTTAGAACCCTCAATACCTCCTTGCAGTTATACCTGCATTTTTATATGGAGCTAAATGTTAGCAAATGAAGAACCAGTAAAAAGAGTGGCTGAGATGCATATACTAACTAATATGGATGCGTAATAACATACTTTTTTTAACGTTCCTAACCGAGAAGAGAATACAATGACTGCAATAAATCAAACATGGTAATGGCTGTAATATTGGAAACAATGCAGTTTTCTGTATGATCTGCTACTTGTTTTCACTTACTGTATCTAATTAAAGTGGGAGACATTGCAGAGAAAAATTGGCATTTGACAATTCCAGGATATACAAGCGAGGAACAAAAGAATGAAAGAAGACATGTAAGTGATGCTCTTTTATCTCCAAGTTGACATTTGTACATACACATGCATGCAAGCACACACCATCATCTTTTTTCCCTGCTAGAGATTGCATCATCATCTTCAAAGCCTTCATCCCATCTATCTAGGATTTTCGGTGTTTTACTTTTCCACTCAACCCTTTCAACAATCATGTAACATACATGTGCAAGTCTTAGGGAAAGATCATCACCATTATGCATGTAAATTTCCATCTGGGGACCATATCTAATTTGAAGTTTGTATGTACTACCTTGTGGATTTGTATGTACTACCTTGTACCTGGGTCCAATATAGCTCCCAAATTGCTTGAAATGTCTAAAAGGGGTTAAAGGTCTATCTGCTCTTTTCTTGGGCAAGACATATAGTCACTGGAGATCTTCTCTTGTAGTTTGATTTCCTTCCTTGAACTGAGCAGTGGTTCTATTAATTTTCTTCCTTGCAGTAGCTATACATTAAAAAAAAAATTAACAGTGGTTCAACTGTTTCCCCTCCTGGACTGGTGATTCCATGAGAAAATTTAGTGTTCTAATCACCTTGTATCAATCATGCCACCTTGAATGTTGTATCCATTTGATTTTCCTCTTGAATATACAGATTAAAATGGGTCCGATGCCTGGACACCTCTGGACCTCAAAAAAATAAAAAATAAAAAATTATATATATATATACAGATTAAAATGAATCAGTCAAATTGTCCAATTCTGTGTACAAGTTGATGGATTTCATTAAAGATATTTCTCGTCTCCCCCTCCACATTGTAAAGTATGTGTAAAGTGGACATACTCCATTACCTATCTAAATTAATTTCTCATCAATCTAAATCCTCTCCGCCCTTGAACAAGGTGTTCAGCTCCTGTCTTGGGGCTCCCCTTTGATATATACCTGGATGCATATTTAGACAATCTGAAGAGACTGAAATATATCTGGCTTAGAAAGATATATTGAGATTGATTGTTGCTTCATGTATAATAACTGCTGCTGATACGGAGGTTGATCAATTAGTCTTCCAATTCCAATTAAAAAAGTTGTTTGAGGAAACTCACTTCCTTTTCTTTCTGGTGTAAACTGGATGACTTGAGGATGTAGCACATGTGGTTTCTATGTAACTGGATTACTTTGAGAACAAAAGAAGTGCATTAGACTTCTCTCTTTTTTCCATCTCCTATATGGTTTACTCCTGATTGGTGGAAACTCTTGGTCTGGATGCAACATGTGAGCATCAATGGAGAGTTATGGTGCCCAGATTGGGATGGAAGAAGAAGAGGCAACATGGGATCATATACTACTGAAGATCCCTTGTCTCAAATTTCTTCTCTTTATAGCTTTTACCTTTAGGGCCTTTTAGCTATGTGATATTAGAAAGGGAATGGATGGAGAGAAATGGTGGATTTCCATCAGAATCCCTGGAAATCCAGTTGTATTTCTGTACATGCCTGAGATATTAAAAGGTGGAATTACATTGGTTTTTGTCCTGAAAACCTTCGGTCTAACCAAAATATGTGTGCCAAACAGTCCCAAAGAATCTGGAAATGATCCAAGATTAATTTTCATTTATTTAATTTTTTTGTAATTTCAGATGTCAAACAGTCCATAAGTCTTCCCTCTTGTTCCTAAATCTACTAGTCCCACAATTACTGTTCTGATGTTAGCAGGCACATTAATGCTGAATTCACTTATCATATTGCTTTTCCCTATATTTGATAATAACACGAAATCTGATTGGTCCCTTTTTTTTTTTTTCAAAAATACGTACAGTTATCAAGCAATCTGCACAAGAAGCGTGTTGAAATGGTAACCGTTGATTTTTTATCCTTCCAATGCATCAGGTGTACATTATGATTTGTTCAACTCAGATTTATGATGTTTCATGGGTGATGGTCCCGTAACCTTTCAGATTGGACATCCTAGCCATCCAGTGGTTAGTTCCCAAATAGATGGATTAAGAAAATGGTATGGCATCAAAATAGGAAAGTGTGAGAGTTTGAATGGCATAGTCTGATCTGAGAGATTGTAGTGGACATTCCCCACGTATTGGCCGGTTCATCTAATGAACAATCTGAATCACTGAACCTGGGCAGACGTGAGTGCCATTTACATAAAAAGACCACTTCGAGACATTGTGCAAGTTTTTCTGCATCAGGGCTTTATACTTCCTGTTATTTGTATACCTTCTTTAAATTGCATTTGATGAATTTGTCACGGTTGGGAAATTGCTAAAATGTGAAACTATTAAATCAGGTAAGAGCACTAATGGAGTCCTCAAATTCAGAGACAGTTACAAGCAATGCTAGAGATGTGACTAGACAAGGCTTTAGCAATTCTGTTACCATTGATCCCTCAATAAGGCCTTCACCAAGTTCTGAGCAGTTGGTTTCTCCTCCCATTGGCTCGTCAATGCTGCAGAAAGGCAACGGTTTTAGTCAATCTTCCAGGGCCTTAATGGATTCCCCACTTTAATGGCGTGCTGCTTCTTAAACCTTTTTGGTAGGTATCTTCTCTGTTATCTAAATTTGAAATATCAAGACTAAGAGGGTCTATTTCCTCAGTAATATCAATGTTTAAAATCTTGTTGGGGCTCTACTCGACTTGATTTGATTTCAAGAATTTCTGGACTCAAATTGAGTTGAGACTGGGTTTCGAGTTTTTCAACATTTGTTTGTATGCAACTGGCTTGCTGAGGCCCTTGGTTCCATAAATATGCACCCATAGTTATCTGGTCAGGTCCTTTGATCTGATGAGCAGAGCCCGCTTTTGGTTGGGGATGTCCTTTTAGTCTTTAAGTCAAACAATCTTGCTCAATATTTAGAATGTTTTGCTCAGAATGTGGACAATTTGTATTCTAAATTAATATAATAGGGTATTCATCAAGGTTTAGAATGTTTTAATCTAGATTAATTATGGTTTCCCCCTACCAATGTGGGTCCATCAGATCAATGATTGTATCCTAATCTGCAAGCTTCTCATCTGAAATTAGGTGTCTCTGCCATACTTTTTATGCGGCACCAACTCTATCAAATCTGGGCCTTTCTCTAGACTAGATTTGCCCAAGGTCCATTTAAGGGCAGATCCTGCCAACTCATTTTTTCAGTATCTAGATCTGCCTCACATTGACCAACAGAGTTCAACTGTAGCCTCCCTTTTTTTAAGAATTAACGTGTGTAAAATAACAAGAAAAGGTTGTGGGCTCGAGTCACCTCACCATGTAAGATAAAAAAGGAGTTCAAATAATATTTATTTTGGTTCTTGGATTTTTCTCATGCCATTATTGAAGGAGACTCTAAAAGTGCCGTCAATTGGGTTTCTTACAGCAATTTTCCTTGGCATATAGCTGTTTTTTTTTTTTTTTTTATGAATTCTGAGATCGTTAAGTCTTGTTGCTTGACTGTTGGAATGAAGAAGCTGATCGTCTGTCCTGTGACATTGCTATTCTTCCTTCGTTATAATTTCTTTCTTAGCTTCTTGCTCTCTTTCTTCACTCTAAGACATTGGTCCCTTGTATTCTTTTTTCCTTCTTCAATCTGATTCTCTTTTATCTTTCAAAATAATACATTAGAGATTTATAGGTGAGCAGCAAGGTCAATTTTTGAGATATTACCTTCAGCTGCGGGTTCCAAAAAATCACCCAAATACACCTGATCAAGAAACGACAGGTTTCTTTTATTTATTTATTTTTAAAAAAGTAAGCAGTGTGACTTGAAGCCACAACTTTTGTGGTTGCAAACTGAGCACTTATCGACATGTTATGGCTTCAAGTTGGAACTACTATTACCCTTTTGGGGGCATGGATAGGGATGTCATTATTTCATAGAACTCTCGGTAATGTCCAGAAATTGTTATTACTTGTAAGGTGGTTTGAACTTCTGATTCCAACATTTTTATATTTAATAGGAAGTTCCTTAATTTTACTTTTGTTGCTTTTTCAGATTATAATGCTTATTTTTTGTAGTAGTAACGAAGAGAAATATATTAAAGAAAGAGAACAAATACATGAGAAAAAGGTCTAACAGGATTAGACCAAAACAAAAACAGGGGAAATAAAAAGAAAATACGAGTACAAATGAACAACTCTAAGCAGTAAGTAGGAAAACTCCAGAAAAAAGGTCTGTGACTCCAAGCTTGACAAAATAATCTGCCACTCCATTTTCAGATTATATTGCTTATGCATTGTAATCCATGTCGAGTGCTTTTGTGTGATTGGTGGTGTTTTACAATGCAATTGTCTGTTACCCCGAAAAGAAGAGCACTTGTCTGTTGATTGAGTAGTCTTGCTTTTGAGCAGATAGTGCTGTCCCTTTGGTCCTGAGCCTCTGTACCTGTATCATTTATGGACTTGAGTTTTCATTGATCCAGAATTTTGATTTTATTGGCTTTAGAAATGATAGGGACTTGCCCAAAAGGTGTGGATGATCCTAAATTTTAGATCCCTTTTCTGTTTCTATGGCGTATTCTAAATTATAATTAGCGATAGAAAGGATTTTCTATCTGAAAGACTTCCCATTCTCCCTGTCCAGTAAGGGCCTCAAAATCAGTGACATGGATAACCAAATCATGCTCCTCAAATGTGTGGAATCATGTGCTTCAACAATATGCTTACTCTCTCTGGTGGGCATCAGAGAACAAAGTCTACATTTTATACTTTGATGTTTGCTTGTCTGTTTTGATGGATCTCACAATTAGAAGTGATACATTCTTCTTTAGGGGGTAAGCTTAACCTTTCATGTTTCATTGCAGGTTGAAGCATCCAGTGCAGGGAAAGTTAACACCTGCTTGCACCATGTAGCAAACGCAGTTCCTGATTCAGGTGTAGTTTCACTAGCATGCATGGAGTAAATTATTTTTTTAACTCGTATTTACCCACATCCTTTATACATCAATATGTAGCTTTTTATGTAAAATGAGGCTTTCTGCGAAGTGGATTAAAATGGTTGAAAATGGGAAATGCAGAAAGTCTGGAAGTCTTCTTCTATCCTACTTTTTTTGTTCATGTATAATTCAGAAATGGAATAAAGGTATTTCACTAAAATGTTTTGTAAAATACACACACACAAATATTTGCTTGACTATGTCTAACAATCAGCTTTTGGTGTTGCCTTTTTTACCATCACAAAAGAAGCCGGCACATCTGCCAATGCTCGAAGCCATTCATGAACGAAAGTATAGACAGATGTATGCATGCATAGCCTACATGATTATGCTGCAGGATAAAATTTATTTTCTTATTGTTTGTACTGTTGATTGTTGAGGAAAAGTTGGTGTTTCCTTCAACACTTAGTGCCTGTGAGGGTTAAGAATTATGTGCAAGGTTGTGCTTCTGCGGAAACTGCAGAGAGCAGAATCCATGTGTTAGGGCCATGAAATGTCTCAAACCTTTCTGACGTTTATCTAGTGATCCACGATTATGTAGGAAGATTCTTTGCTACCCCCTTCACAGTTGTTAACCATTTGTGCCTTCTGTATGGGGTTGGTAAAGTTGGATATGGCAAATTATTTTTCAGACACTGTCTTGTTAATCTGATGCCCATGACTTAATCTATTCTGATACTAGTGAGCTACAAATGGATCTTCATCTAGAAAGGAATGCAACAAAAGTCTAGGAAAGGTGAATGAATAATGCTGAATGTTTCTATCAGCATATCTTGTATAAATCGGAATGGGGAAACTTGTTTCTTGTGATTCAGGGCCATCAAATGCCTCATTTGCAAGCGAAAATTTGTATCAGCGGTCCATTCAATCAAATGCATGTGGTTCAGACCAGTTCCTTGCTGGATCCAATTCTAAAATGTGTATGTATTTTCTCGTTTACTTGTTATTCCACAGGACTGGTGACATTAGAGTTTCTACTGGAGTGTTTCTATGGTTTCCTCTTTTGAACCATTTGAAAAATTATCTACCTTTTAAAGGTGGTGGTTACATGGAACATAGGTTTAAAATAAAATTTTGATGTTCTAATGTATAGTTTGGACCCTATTTAATCATTTTAGAACCCAAGTCACATTGAACTAGAGAGAATATGTTATATTCAAAGGGTCTTCCAGATAATATGATGACAATGGGTATGCAAGGTTGAGGTTGACTAACATCTTAATCAAGGAAAATAACCCATACAATATGTATTACTACCCTAAAATTAGGACTGCAATTCAGGTCAGGCGGGTCGGATTTCTTAAAACCCAACCCGACCCAACTTGACTTGAATTTTAACCTGAATCGACCTACATTCTGACCCGACCTGCATTTTAGTTTAATTTTAGTCGGGTCGGGTTGGGTTAACTTATAAAATTCTCAACTTGACCCGACCTTACCTGACCTGATCTGCTGACTCAAAATTCTCGACTCGACCTGCATGATTTCTCGGGTTGGGTCATGTGAGTGGGATCAAAACCCGACCTGAGTTGCAGCCCTACCTAAGATGGGTGTTTTGAGAGATTATGATGGCATTGGATTATAGACTTCTTATTTTAGGCCTATTTTGATTCTAAATCACTCAACAGGAGGCTATTTCTTGTTAGTTTTAAGAAACAATAATAACTAGGGTGCTCAATATAATTTTGCATTTTAAATTAGAAATAGTATACAATGGGTGTTATTAATAGAATTTGGGTTGCTTGATTATAAAATGATCTTTAATATTGACTATTTTTCACTAGCAAATGCATAAATCCGCCATCCAAACTAAGAAAAAAATAAACGAAGTTATTGATAAACAACCATGTTGCAACTTCAACTTATTTAATTTTTTTTCCGAATTCAATGGCCATGTAAAATCTAATTATAATAAATTATGTGAAATTATAGATGTACAATATCTTACTATCTCAAAAGTATCATCATTATTAAAATCATTTATTTATTTTTTTTATATATTTATTTTCATTATTTCATGTTGGTTGAATTTATAATAAGCATAAGTGAGCCCATCCTCCCTGAGACGTTGAGAGTAGGAGCTTCATGTGGAGCCCATTTTCTAGTAAATCCAAACCACTCAAAATTTTGATTTTTCATTTAGATTTAGTTTCAGCTTAAATTATGTCAATTTAATGCATCCTTATTGTTGGATTGAACATTATAATTAATAATTTGTTTTGGTCTTAAAATTGAGATTAAGATGATTCAAAAGCCCTATTCTAAATAATTTTATAGACTCCATCATAAATTATCTAACTATCCATAATTTTAATTAAAATGGTTTAATCTTTTTACATGACCTACAACACACTTGCAATACTTGAATCCTATTTGGTATTTAGAATTATAAAAAATCATTGATAATAAGAATGGTTCCGAAAAATTAGATATTTGGTGAATTAAATGGTTATAAAAAAAGTAGATTAAAATTAATTAATCTCTTTGAAAAATGTATTATTTTAACCATTTCCATCTTGGGAATTAATTTCTACATAGATACTTTCTCCCAAAAAGAGTAACCGATATCATAAATATAATCATTTTTTTCCATTTTACCCTTATCACTTTTAATTCATCAACAACAAAATCAAGGTCATAATAGGAAAGTGTCCATATTTGTAAGTTGTAACATCGGGTGCACCCTTTGAAAGAGACGGGTCTGCAAATAAATTCCCTTCCATCTTGAATGACCTCCCAAAGAAGTCCTTCACTATATAAAATAATAAGACATTATTAAGAAAAATAATAATTTTAAAAAAGTTAACATATTTGATAGAAGTAGAAATGACCTATGAATTTGCCCTTGGGTGTTATCTTGCCTTATGTTGACAAATAATAATTTTGATATTTGGCTTGAAGTGACCAATCAGTCTCCACCAGGGTAAAAATCTCGATATTGGTCGATAATTTTTTCTCCTATTATATTTTTTTTAAAAAAAAAAAACCCGCCAATATCGGCCGATACATATCGTATCGGCCGATATTATCACCCCTGGTCTCCACTATATATTATTAAAACTTAAAAAATATTTTTAAACAAATTATAATAAAAGTGATTGTTAACTATTTGATCTAAATACTTTCATATAAATCATTATCTCAGTGTTAATTTCATTGATCTAAATCCAATAACTAATAATCATTTTACTATAATTTTTTTTTAAGATGCTCTAAAACTATAAAGCAAGAATCCACTAATCTAGAACATACTATGTATTAAAATAATAATCTATGTTACAACTTAGCTTTCCCGCAAATATATCTAGCATTTTATAAAAGGTTTTTTTATATTACGTGTTTTAGAGAGTTTGTATCAAATTTATGTATACCAATTTTACAATTCTAAGAAAAGGTAGAAATGTGTTACACATGTTTCAATAGTTCTGTTTTATTTTATTTTTTCTTATTTATGATAAAGAATATATTAATTTATTATCACATGTAAGAGAACATATTAAAACCCAATCCAAGTTTCACCCCTATGTGAACATCTGATCTGAATGAATCTCTTAACAAAGTAAAGATATCCAAGCAAATAAATAAGAGAACTTAAAATAAGGCCCAATCCTCCCAAGGGCATTTTGTGTTTAGCAACATGGGTTTTACTGTATTTTTTATTTTACCCTTCGCATGAATAGTAAAATTTCGACGGGCAGATTTTAACTGTGAATTTCGGTGAGCTTATTGCACTATTCATGAATTTTAGCGAGGCGATAAGAATTTCTGATATCCTTTTTCTTCAGTACAATAAGTGGAGGGCACCCATCAAGGTAAAATCCATGTCTGTATAGACAAAATGCCCGTGTAAGGATTTGCTGGCCTAAAATAATGGTCAACATATAAATTATAACTATATTTTATAATTTTATAAATCAATGATAAAATAGTATGAATAGTATAAGGGTGGCCATACATCTTACTTTTTTTTAAAAGACATTCTATTTTAAATTTTTGTGTGAAAATTATCATTTTGTCATTCAATTTTTTTAAAAAAAGACAATTTCTCTATATAAAACTGAGGACAAAATGATAAATTTCATATAAATTTTTGAAATAGAGTGTCTATTAAAAGAAAAGTCAAATGTCTAAATGGCTACCCATTGTATAATATCATTTCACATTTTATATTAAGGGGTGGCCATTCTAACACGAGAATAGTTTAAGAGACGGGATTCATGGATTCCTACTTTACCTTTCACCCATTCAATACGAAAACCTTTAAATATCCATTCACTGAACTAATTTATTGTTTTGTATGAAAAAATAATTTCAGTTAAATAAATAAAAGTAATCTGGTAAGTGATGAAAAAATAATTTCAGTTAAATAAATAAAAGTAATCCAACTGAGCTCATAAGATTCTTCTTTTCTTAAAAAAAAAAAAATTCAGTACATCAGAATGAAATAAAATGGGAAGTTATCTTTTAAAAAAACATTTTCGTGTTAGGATGGCGATCCTAAGTTACTAACAGCCTTTAAAATAATAATTTATGAATTTTAAATTTTATAATACAATTCGTCCAACGTTTGTCCTGGTGAAAATTAAGTGTCATAATTCTTGCAATACAAGAGTAATTTATACAATTGAAACAAAAGAAAATAATAAATTAAAAATTAATATTTACATATTCACCATGTTTCACACCATCTTTGGCCACATCTACACCTGTAGCCTTTATATCCGTCCCCATCTCATGTTGTCAAGAATCGCAAAATAGTTAACGGCTGTCACATGAATGTTTAATTCCCACCAAAAATAGAAAGACTCGGAAAAATGATACACTGAACTTCTACACTTCTTTCTTTCATGGTTTCTTCAACACAGATTCTTGAGAGAGAGAGATGAAGGGCGTCAGCAGCTTTGAAATCCTGACCGGTAATCTGTTCGCGAAGATCACAGCCGTTGTTCTGATCTCGTTCGCCTCCTTCTACCTAGGCAAGCACTGGTCTGAATCCGACGGCTATCAGCAGATCATCTTCTTCAACCGCCAATCCCCGCCTTCCATTTCCATTTCCACCTCCCCCAACGCCAACAGAATCTTCAACATCACCTCCATCATCTCCAACCACACCGACCAAACCCTCCCTTCTCTCAACCCCACATCTACCCAAATCCCCTCTCCGCCGTCCGATGCCCCGTCTCTCGCCCCCCGCCTCCTCCGCCGCCGCCACCCCCCGCCCAGTCACTTCGGTGTGGTCGACGAGAATGGTGCCATGCAGTCGGAGTTCGATGTGGGGGAATTTGATTCGGATCTGGTTGAGAATTCTGGCGATCGGAATCAGACGGTGGAAATGGGAACAGATAGGGAAGCAGATTCGAGGGTTAGGATTAAGAAATTTAAGTTCTGTCCGGAGAGTATGAGAGAGTACATACCTTGCTTGGATAATGTGGAGGCCATCAAGAAGCTTATTTCGACGGAGAAAGGAGAGAAGTATGAAAGGCATTGTCCCGAGCAAGGGAAAGGTCTGAATTGTTTAGTTCCACCGCCCAAAGATTACAAGACTCCAATTCCGTGGCCCAGAAGCCGTGAAGAGGTAGTGTTCTTCTTCCATGTTTCATCTTTTGTAGTTTCTTGGACTGAATTATTGGAATTCTTTTCTCTGTATTTTGTTGATCTGGATCCGGAATTTGTAGTTGTTATTTGATCTCTTCTTTCAAACTCTTAGATGCTGAGTATGGGCTCTGAGTTGGAGTCCAGTGAGCTGACTCGTTTGAGTTCCAATTCAGTCTCTGAAATCTCGAGCATGGGTGTCTTTATTAATTCACTTGTATGTCTCTTTGATTCTTTAACTTGTTACTTTTCTTGCATTTACATCACACACCTTAGAATCAGAATTATATTAGCTTTTAACCGTTGAATGAGTACATAATGGTGTTGAAATCCTGCAATATGAGTTGAACACCATGATAAAACAGTTCTTGATTCAGTTCAAAAGCTGTTTGACAATAGTTAATTTTTACATTAGTTTATGCTGCATTAGGCTAAAATATCATCAAATTATAACCACGGATACTTTGGTTTCCTAACAAATGACTGAAACACAAAATAAACTCCAGTGGGTCATTTTTTTTTCACTTTCCTGCACCCACAAATGCATGCACACATGAATTGGTATACACGTTCCATTAGATCCCATCTATCTTCTGAGCTCACCATTGGATGGATGACCTTTCATGTGACCCATAAAATTGTAGGGCTCGTAGTTGGACAGGATCCAATGAGGCGATGTGTTACTGGCAAGGGCTGGTAGGTCTCATATTGAGTTAGTGTTTGACCAAAAATCAATTCCATTGGGAAACTATGTTTATAGATTTAAGGGCACTAAATACTCGATCACATAATGCCAATTCATGGTATATGGAGTTGATTAGTGGTTCTGGATCAAAGGAATTGGTTTCATAAAAGGCACTTTTAGATGGCATAAACCAGGAATGTCCTCTTGGGGGACCAATATATAAATTTGCTTTTCAGAGGAGAGTATATAATTTTGGCTTTCTAGAGGTACAATGTATAAACTTTTTGGTCCCTTTCAGCACCATTGTTCCATGTACATCTAGAATCTGTGTGAGAGTGAAAAAGTAACCTTAGAGCCATGTAGAACTACATGCAACTACCACTAAAATATAAGAATAGAAAATAATTTAAAATTTTCTTCTTGTTTATGCAATCTTTTGAAAACTAGTTAGGATGAATTGTTTTGATTTGGTCTACCTTCTGTATAACTTCACCATAAAAATTGACTTTCAGTACATGTCAGTACAGTTTCCCATCTAGCTCTATATTATTACTTTGTTATATGCATGGGTGGCTTCTTTAGAAGGAAGTATACAATGTTATGCTGTGCAACACATTTAGCTTGCTTGTTCCTTTGTTATGTATGTGTGAGCTACACTCAGCCATGTCAATCAATGATATGTATGTAAATGATGGCTCCTGCATTCATGGTTCATATACCAAGTCTCCTGCACTTTAAATGGTTGCCTGTGAATTAATGTTAAAGAAAGGAAATGAGGCTGCAGTTTGTATTCACTATAAAGAAGATTAAGGATTGGATTAATGGGTCTAAATTTAGGAGTCTCTATGTGCTTCCCCATCTTAGATCATATCAAAGGGTGAGACATTGAAATAGAAACCTGAGAAGACCATACAAACTTGAGTCAAGTCTCTTGTAATTCATCTTTTAGCATGAGCTGCATATCAATGTAGCAATGGTCTTCTCTACTATTACTCATCAAAATATTGTAGATTTTACTTTCCCATGTTAATTTCTTCATCACAAAACAGTCACGGAGGCTTTGAAATCTTGTCACAGGTTTGGTACAGCAATGTACCACACCCACGCTTGGCAGAAGATAAAGGGGGGCAAAATTGGATTTCAATTGATAAAGATAAGTTTAGATTTCCAGGAGGTGGTACCCAGTTTATACATGGGGCAGATCAGTACTTGGATCAGATTTCCCAGGTTTGTTGCTTATCAAAATTTACTGTTGAATAGCATATTATTATTTTCTAATATTGTCTCTCTTTTGACATTGATATAACTATAATTTTCTCATTCTCTAACCTGAATATGCAGATGGTTCCAGATATTGCTTTTGGCCATCACACGAGAGTTGTCTTGGATGTTGGATGTGGGGTAGCAAGCTTTGGTGCATTTTTGCTTTCACGGAATGTCCTTCCCCTGTCTATAGCCCCAAAAGATGTTCATGAGAACCAGATTCAGTTTGCTCTTGAGCGTGGTGTGCCTGCAATGATAGCAGCTTTTTCAACGCACCGATTGTTGTATCCTAGTCAGGCTTTTGACTTGATTCATTGTTCAAGGTGTCGAATTAATTGGACACGTGATGGTATGCTCTTCACTTGTTTTATATTTTGTGGTGGAATGCATCTAGTTACTATAAGATACATCCACAGTTCTGAAAGCAGTCATCTTGTGCACAGTCTGCCTGACATATCTAGGGTTTCAAATGGGCCAGTTGGACTGAAGCTTTGCCAAGTGTTTAGTCTTTGATTCAATCTGCAAACTTGAAAGTTAGCCTGAATCTGAATCCTCAATAAAATATACTGCCTGCTTGGGTTATGTCAACATCTATATTATCAGTTGCTTGCCACTTTAAGTTAAAAAAGAAAAAGAAGAAAAAAACTATTACGTGAAATATATTGACAAAAGAATGTTGGTGGAATATACCTTAGGGTGTGTTTGTTTGCATAGGTTTTCCTAAGATTTTTTTTAAGAAAGTACTATTTTTCCATGTTTGTTTGCACAAACTTTCCTAAGAATTTGAATTCTCAAGGCTAAATTTTCCTATAAAAATGGGCCAACTTTTTTCTCTTTAAGATCCATAGAGATTTGTTTTCCTCAGATAATTTGGAAAGGAACATTCATAGACTTGACACAACCAATTTTAAACACCTTAATCATATGCATATCCAATTTAACCCATTTATTAAACGGGTTGGACACGAAGCTACGAGGCTTATATGTGTTGATCTAACTAGGCCCACTTATTAATGGTTTGTCCCTGACCATGTTTAGATGGACTTTTCTAAGTAGTACCTATTTATCCAATAGGTTGAGCCAAAAGGAGTTTATTCAACCCATATGCAAGATGACTCATTATTAAATGGGTTGACCAATCTAAAGTATTCAAGCATGCTTAAATCTGCTAACCCAACCTATTTATTTATTAAACGGTTGACCCAACCTAACTTGTACCTAACCTGATCTATTTATTAATGGGATTGATCCAGCCCGAAGGATCTTAATTCTTGAGTGCATTGATATAATCCATACATAACTCGTTTATTAAATGGGTGACTCAAGTACCCAACCAAACTTAGTGGTCTATGCAACTTTTCCCATTTATTAAAAGCTTGATTGAATTTGACTCGCACCAAACCCATTTTATTAATTAATCAAATTGAGCTCGACATGGACATGTTCGATCATTATATTTGACAATGATGGACATGTTCGATGATTATATTGACAATGGTGATGATGATGATGATGATAATGACAGTTTTGAGATAAACTCTTTTTTATTGGATTGGTAGTGGGTGGATTTTGTGATACACACACTTTTAACTCTTTTCTTTTATTTATGATTTTGATTATTATTTGGTGCTATACACTAGGCTTTTGTCATTAACTTCTTGTATTATGCATTTGTACTTCTACATTTGATATATTTTCTGGGAGCACTTACACACACCCGGTTTTTCTGCCTCTACACACCCGAATTCGGAAATTCGGGTGAAATTACGATTCTGCCCCCGTGTTTCCATTCATTCGAATGAATTCCCAGTTCATTTTGTCATTCATTCGAATGAATCACCAGTTCATTTTCGATTCATTCGAATGAATACATTCATTCGAATGAATCACCGGTTCATTTTGGATTCATTCGAATGAATGGGCTGAACAGTAACACGGAGTACTGTTCAGCCCGATCATTCGAATGCCCAGTCGTTCGAATCCGCCGAATGGATTAATTCGAATGAATGACCAGTTCATCTTGGCATTCATTCGAATGAATCAATTCATTCGAATGACTGGACATTCATTCGAATGATCGGGCTGAACAGTACTCCGTGTTACTGTTCAGCCCGATCATTCGAATCATTCGCACACGATTCCGCTGAATACATTCATTCGAATGAATGGGCTGAACAGTAACACGGAGTATTGTTCAGCCCGATCATTCGATTCATTCGCATACACAGCATTCATTCGAATGAATCAACTGATTCATTCGAATGAATGCCTTCAAACGTGCATTCATTCGAATGAAGCAGATGATTCATTCGAATGAATGTATCAGAGGCTGCCACGGAATGAAAGTCCCTCTGGTTCAGCTCATTCATTCGAATGAATCAGCCCATTCATTCGAATGAATCCTCTGTTATCGGGCATTCATTCGAATGAATCAGCCCATTCATTCGAATGAATGCCTGAAAATGTGCATTCATTCGAATGAATGGCATGATTCATTCGAATGAATGCCCTGGACTGCCACTCTCAGGCAGCCTCTGATGCATTCATTCGAATGAATCAGCCCATTCATTCGAATGAATGCCTGAAAATGTGCATTCATTCGAATGAATGGGCTGATTCATTCGAATGAATTCCTGGACTGCCATTCTCAGCAGTCTCTGATGCATTCATTCGAATGAATCAGACCATTCATTCGAATGAATGCACGTTTTCAAGGCATTCATTCGAATGAATGGGCTGATTCATTCGAATGAATGAAACTTATATAAATCGATCCACGAAATTTCACTCGTCTCATTCCATTCAAAACCCTAAACCCTCGTTTCCCTCTCCCTCTCCCTTCCTCCTTGAACCCTTTCTCAATCCCTTCTCCCTTAAAACTTAAACCCCATTTTCAACACCCACTTTTCACCCTTAAACCCTTTTGCAAACACTTCTCCCCTACAACCTCATTTTCAACCCCCTTTTCAACTCTCTTTTCAAATCCCAAACCTTGAACCCCATTTCAATCCCAACCCTTATCCCATTTTGAACCACGTTTTTCAAATAATTAACCCTAAAACCCCATTTTCAACCCCCTTTTTAATCCCAAAACAATGAACCCCTTTTAAATCCCAAACCCTTAAAAAAAAATCATTCCCATTTTCAACACACTCACTCTCTCAATCTGTTACCTCGGGTCGAAGTTATCTCTCTCAAGCTAATGTCTGGATCTCGTATCTCGAATCGAAGGTAAGTCCTATCTCAGTTTTTTTCTAGAAATCATTATGGAGTTTGTTGAGGGATGTTTTGAAAGTCGTGAAGACCTTATAAATTATGTTAAGAATATAGCTCTTAAACAAGGATTTGTATGTACGATAAAGAGATCATGTAAAAAGGAAAATAAATTAGTCCTTGGCTGCGATAGAGGAGGTAAATACCGCAGCACGGTTAGCTTGGATGACGATGACAGAAAGAGGAAAGCATACTCTCGCCAATGTAATTGTCCTTTTGAAGTTAAAGGAAAACAGATTGTTGATGGGTCATGGAAGTTGACCATAAAGAGTTTGGAGCACAATCATGATATATCGGATGTATTATTAGGTCATCCAAGTACAAGATGTTTTTCAGATTCTGAGAAAAGAATGATCATTGAAATGAGGAGTAGCAATATACCACCACGGCAAATTTTGACGACCCTTAGAAATCAAAATCCAGATATTGGAATATCAGCGGCTGATTTGTACAACTTTTGTTCTGCGCTTCGGAAAGAGCAACTAAGGGGTCGAACTACAATTGAAGCTTTGATAGAAGATCTTCAACAAGGTGGTTATCAATACTTTCTTGACTATGACAGTGATGGTCATCTATCCCATCTCTTTTTCGCACATCCGAAGTCAATTTTTCTTACCGACAGATATCATAATGTGTTTCTGATGGATTGCACGTACAAAACCAACAGATATCATATGCCATTGCTTCATGTCGTTGGTGTGACAAGTTTCAATAAGAATTTCTGCTCATGCTTTGCATTTCTAAGAAATGAGAAATTTGAAGATTATGTATGGGCATTACAGATGTTTAAAAAGGTCTTCGGAGTGTACCATGATCGACAAGTTCTTTTGACTGATAGGGAATTGGCGTTAAAGAATGCCATTGATTTGGAGTTCCCTAATGCTGTACATATTTTGTGTTCCTGGCATATCAACAAGAATATTGTCGCTCGTTGTAAACCTTTGTTTAAGAGAATGGAAGACTGGAATGCATTTTTTACCGAATGGAATGGCCTGATTGAGTCCCCAACCGAAGAAGCATTCAATACAGCGTTTGAGGCATTCAAACAAAATTTTAGAGCTGATTCGCAGGCAGTGAATTACTTAACAAGGACATGGATCCCACTTAGAAAACAATTCGTCAAGGCATGGATCGGATGGAGTTTACATTTTAAAAATCGAGCTACTTCAAGAGTTGAGGGTGCACATGCTATTCTGAAAAGTTATATATCTACATCTACAGGTGATCTAGATGTTGTCAGAAGAAAGATAGCCCATGTCATTGAAAATCAATTTGAAGAGTTCAAGATTCAACTTGAGGATGAGAAGATTCGGTTTGCATGTGATGTGTCTATTCCTTTCTTTGATGAATTGAAGGGCAAAGTTTCTCATTTCGCAATGAATGAGGTTTACAACCAATATGATATGCTTATGAACCGATCATTGAAACCCATTTGTACGGAAGAGTTTACAGCTTCAATGGGCCTACCGTGTGCGCACAAAATGCAATGGATGGACAAATTACATTTGGATGACATACACCCACAATGGAGAATAGACTTAATCTCATTGGCTGACTTGAGGATTGAAAGGAGGAGCCCTGGGGATGTATTAGATGTACACTTTGAAGGTATTAAGAACAAATATGGACATTTGTCTTCGTATGATCAAGAGATGCTCCTAAATCATCTTCAAAATCTTGCCATCCATGATAAGCCAGTCAGTCACCCTATTATGCAATATTCTAGAAGACGTCATCCAGGTTCAAGGAATTCATCACAGGGCCAAACATCTACACGTCGAGATCCTTCTGCATTTGAGATTGTAGAGAATCAACTAAATGGAAGGAGATGTGGGTTATGCAAAAATACTGGTCATACGAGGAGAACTTGTCCGAATAGGCCACCTTCTTCACAGGCATCTACGAGTGTAGATTTAAATGCTGATTATAATGTAGGTGATTTCATTGAATCAGAAATAGCGAGTTTTCCACATGATAGTGGATCTTACAACTTTGGTGACGATTCAACATATAACTCTACAGAAATGACCGAAGTAAGTTCATTCCTTAAAGAGTTTATATGTATTTACCAATCGACATATAACTTTTCCATATGTTCTAATGTCATTTTTTTAAAATGTTATGCAGTGGTCTGGTGATCTTAGAGATAATGACGATTTCTTGCAATGGTGGAATCAATGAAGTGGAGATAGGATTGTCAATAGCTTAATTTTAAGTTAGGAATGCTGTTGAATGTACTTGTCAGCTTGAATGTATTCATTTTATGTGGAATATTTAAATGCTAATTTAGTTCAAAATAACATTTTTAAAGTAACGACCCAATTCACAATGAGCAGGAGATAAATAATATAACATGTTCATTCAAAGTACATCAAAGACAAATAATATCCGGATCAGAGGTAGAAGGTGAGGCAGGTGAAGCAGCAGGAGGTGCATCAGGAGGTGCAATAGGTGGTGTAGCAGGAGGTGCATCAGGTGCAGCAAGTGGTGCAGCAGGAGGTGCATCGGGGGGCGCATCAAGAGGTGCAGCAGGAGGTGCATCAGGAGGCGCATCAAGAGGTGCAGCAGGAGGTGCATCAGGTGGTGCAGCAGGAGGTGCAGCAGGTCGGGCAGCAGCTGGTGCAGCAGGAGGTGCAGCAGGTCGGGCAGCAGGTGGGGCAGCAGGAGGTGCAGCAGGTGGTGTATGAACTGGAGGTGCAGCAGGTGGTGCAGGAGGTGGTGCAGCAGGAGGTGCAGCAGGAGGTGCACCAGCTGGTGCATGAACTGGAGGTACATATGGAATAAGTGCAGTATGACGAGAACGGGGGCGAGAAACTGCTGGTGCTCGACTATGAACAGAACGAGAGCCAGTAGCAGCTGCAACACCAGTCGGACCAATACGGGGGCCAGAAGTTGCTGCTAATCCAGTCGGACGAACAGAGTGGCCAAAAGCTACTAATCCAATCGGTCGGACCTGGGGGCCTGAAACTGCTCCAAATGGACGAGCAGGGGTGCTAGATCCTGCTGCTGCTGCTGAAGCTGAAGCACCTGCTCCAGATGTAGGAGCATGGGTGCCAGCACCTGCTCCAGATGTAGGAGTATGGGTGCCAGATCCTGCTCCTGAAGGTGGAGCAGATGATCGAGATGGCCGAGCAGGAATGTCAGATGCTGAAGCTGAAGCTGAAGCTGCTGATCGAAATGGTCGAGCAGGGCTGCCAGATGTTGCTCCTAAAGCTGAAGCTGCTGATCCAAATGGACGAATAGGGACAAAAGCTGCTCCTGCATATTCTTTAGATACCCTTGCTCGTAAACTCCCATCTGCTTCTGCTCCTAATGCTGCTGTTATCCCCCTCTCTTGTGCTATAAGCACAGCCAATCTCAAAGTATCGATAATCTGATTCTGCATCACATCCAACCTTGCAGAAACCTGATCATATCTCTGATCCATCTTCTCCTCCAAAGAAGAAATGCTATCAAGAATCTGTTGTGTGTTGATACCAGTTGATCCTTCTTGAGGAGGAGTCCCTGCCTCGCATGCCTCACGCGCCTCAGATGGCTCAGGTGGTGGTGGTACCTGAAGTTGAAGTGCCTCGACAACTTTGGGTACCCATTTCTTACTCACTGTGTCGAGTTGGAATCCCATCTTCTTCAAAGTTGAATCATTGAAATAATCAAATCGGTCTAAAGAAACTTTATCATCGGGGAGAAGAGGGATTCCACGTTCTTCAAAAAATGAACATAGAAATAGACCATACGGAAGACTGCATCTTCTGGTCTTCCGGCAGGCGCGCATGTGACTAATGATGATATGGGAGAGGGAGATTTTTTTCCCATTCATGATGCACCAAATCAAGAAGACATCGAACCATGTCACAGTAGTATGCCCTTTTCTAGGGCACACACAGTTGACAACTATGTGGTGGATGATTCGTGCCTCTAATGTCAAATTCGTCAGAGGGGGGGTCTTCTTTTCAGTAATATCTGTCCTCCCACAGATTTCGTTAAGGGCTACCAAAACGTCAAAGCCCTCAACATCAGTGGGCCATGTACGACTGTCGTACTTTCTAATCGCATCTTTGGGCAAATTGTATAGGAGGTCTAACCTATCCCGTGTAATGACAATTTTTTGCCCTCGGACAGATGTTTTAACCGACTCATCGTCAATTCTTTCCACATTGGCATAAAATTCTTTAACGACCGTCGGATACATATCACTTTTTAATGCCAAAAATGACCCCCAACCTATTTTTTCAAATAAATCTTCAACTTTAAAACCAAATTGTGTGAAATATGAGAGGTCCACGATTTTACCGAATATGAAGGACCGTGTGGAGAAATCCTCTCTGTACATGGTCGCCGCTTCCGAAGATACGAAATAGGTGGGGTCGAATGCGGTATCCTTCTTTTGTTTTTTCCCTCCCCTTGTTGAGGTCGTTTTCCTTTTCGAGGACGATGCCATGGGTTAAAGGGTGGGTTTTTCAAAATAAAGGAAGAAGTAGGGAGAATAGGGTGGGGTTTGGGATTGAAATGGGGGTGATTTGAATGAAAGGGGGGTGTGATTCGAATGAATGGGGTGTGATTCGAATGAATGGGTGTGTGATTCGAATGAATGGGGGTGTGATTCGAATGAATGAGGGAAGGGCTCGGGAAAGGGACTTCGGAATGAGGGAAGGCCGAGCTTAGATTGAGGAAAGGGAGAGCTAAGGATGAGAGAGACACGGCCGGAACCGGCGCCGGAGCAGGAGAGTGAAAGGGGGAGGGAGAGATTCGATTTAGGGTTTTGAAATGGACTCACGGCGAAGGAGGGAAGGGGTTAGGGTTCGGTGTCGATCGAATGAATCGACGGTTCTTATATTAAGTTTGCATTCATTCGAATGAATCATGCCATTCATTCGAATGAATGCACATTTTCAGGCATTCATTCGAATGAATGGGCTGATTCATTCGAATGAATGCATCAGAGGCTGCCTGAGAATGGCAGTCCAGGGCATTCATTCGAATGAATCAGCCCATTCATTCGAATGAATGCACATTTTCAGGCATTCATTCGAATGAATGGGCTGATTCATTCGAATGAATGCCTGGACTGTCATTCCCAGACAGCCTCTGATGCATTCATTCGAATGAATCATCCCATTCATTCGAATGAATGCCCGATAACAGAGGATTCATTCGAATGAATGGGCTGATTCATTCGAATGAATCAGCTGAACCAGAGGGACTGTCATTCCGTGGCAGCCTCTGATACATTCATTCGAATGAATCATCTGATTCATTCGAATGAATGCACGTTTGAAGGCATTCATTCGAATGAATCAGTTGATTCATTCGAATGAATGCTGTGTATGCGAATGAATCGAATGATCGGGCTGAACAGTACTCCGTATTACTGTTCAGCCCATTCATTCGAATGACTGGTCATTCATTCGAATGAATGTATTCAGCGGAATCGTGTGCGAATGATTCGAATGAATTGATTCATTCGAATGAATGCCAAGATGAACTGGTCATTCATTCGAATGAATCCATTCGGCGGATTCGAACGACTGGGCATTCGAATGATCGGGCTGAACAGTACTCCGTGTTACTGTTCAGCCCATTCATTCGAATGAATCCAAAATGAACCGGTGATTCATTCGAATGAATGTATTCATTCGAATGAATCGAAAATGAACTGGTGATTCATTCGAATGAATGACAAAATGAACTGGGAATTCATTCGAATGAATGGAAACGCGGGGGCAGAATCGTAATTTCACCCGAATTTCCGAATTCGGGTGTGTAGAGGCAGAAAAACCGGGTGTGTGTAAGTGCTCCCTATTTTCTTTGTAGTATATAGATTGCATTTTTTAGCTGATGGTTGGTTGAAAAGGTAATGCATTGGTATCAATATCTTAAAAATAGTTGTAAACATTGCATTATATCTGTATCAGTGGAAAGAATATACATAGTTATATAAATTCACATATTAAAAATATATTAAAAAGTGCAACTAAAATGAAAAAACCCATGCCTTAAGTGTGGATTGCGCCTTAGGCTCTAAGACCCCCTTTGCACCTTAAGCACGGCTTGCACCTTGACTACTATGGTTGACGCATTTAATAAATAGGTTGATCCAACTTGACTCATTTTTTAGATGAGTTGATCCAACTTGAATAATCTTGAATTGTCAAGTCTTAAACCATGTTTAAGATAACTCTTTTATTAAATGGGTTGACCCAACTTGAGTACTCAATGAAGCTTAATTGGGTTGACCTATCTTGGCCCATTTATTGAATAGTTTGCCTAACCTAATTCCAACCAATCCTGATACATTTATCAAACAACTTGACCCAACTCAGTCCAACCCATATATTAACCTATTTCTTCTTATGTAGGTTATAGTGGCAAACAAACATAAAAATTAGAAATAATTACTACCAAGTCATTTTCCAGATTTTTTTTTCACTGGAATCCATTTTCCCATGAAACCAACAAAAGTGCGCTTGAAATCCAAATCTAATATGTTTGCTTCCTCCATTGATTTTTTTCAATCACATTCTTGCTCCAAGGTTTTCAAAGGTGGAGGAACAGATAATTTATAAGTGAAATCACAACAAAAATGTTTAGTAATTTTCGAGAGAAATTATGTTGTGTAATGTTGCTATGCAATAATGCTAGATTTCTTTAATCTTACTCCTATACCTTTATCTGTAGTACTGATAATTTTACCTTGCTTTTTTGTGATATGATGAAGATGGAATTTTGCTGCTTGAAGTCAATAGGATGCTTAGGGCAGGAGGGTACTTTGTTTGGGCAGCACAGCCAGTTTATAAACATGAAGAAAGCCAACAAGAAGCGTGGAAAGGTGATTGAATAATCCCACATTCAATTACAAGAAAGATTTTGAGAAGCTTTTGCGTTTTTATAATGTCTAAATTTTTTGGTATTTGATAACAAAATAAAAACAAAATCAATATGACAGTGAGGATGTTGTTGATGGGTATCTTCAAGTAGATCATTATCAATCATTTCTCAGGCACTTTAATTCTATTTACAAATTTTCTTTTGACAGGAAATGCATATCCAATTAGCGGAATTTGTTACTCTGATACTTACTCCAAGACTGAATTTTCATATTTAAGAAGGGGGTCAAATCTACCATCACCTGTCAAATATCTTGTGCCTTCAAACTGATTTATAGTTTTTGAGCCAATTTTATTTGCAACTTTCTTCAGGTTGTAAACTTAAAGTATGTCTTTTTTAAATGGGAAATGTTCAAAAAGAAGTGTTTTTCCTTAGTGACTGAACCGATATGCATGCATAGTACACTATGAAGGACCCACACACTTGATGTCAGTTCTTTCTTTGAAATCAAATGACACTTGGGTACTGTTGGCTTTAACTTCCATGAGTTCTTTAGGTTTTAGGTAGTCATTAATAGTGCTGTTTGTTCTCATGTTTTTCTACTTTGAAGTTACTGTTGCTTCAAAATTTCCATTCAGAATTTTCTCTCTTTTTTTTGAACTGACCATTCAGCATTTTCATTTTGCTGCCATATATAGTCCATCCATCGTAATTTTAGAATACCTTCCAATAGAGGTTTGAAGTGACAGAGAACACTACTTTTCAGTTTAGGCAAGATGTCAGGACATTCGTATCCATCACATGAATTATGGACAACCATTAATTATATGAAATAATGGTCATATTTCTGCTTACTTTTTTAGGGTTTATGTGAGAAACTTTTGCTTCGTGGAAACCCTATTTTTTCAGGAGATAAACCATTGTAAAGGTATACTACAATTTCATGATACAAGTTCCTTTTGTGCATCAAAAGCTTCTGATTGACGGTCCTAAACCAAGAGGAAACCCACAAAATGAGAAACTTTTACATCCATATCAGATTATGTATTGACAAAACCAGGGATTTCGTGGATCAAATAGTTTCTCGCATCTTGCAGGAGTGAGGCTTATGGGTCCTTTTTTATTTTAAATGTCTCAAATGATACCCTTTTTTGTATTTCATATCATTTTATTGTCCTAAGTTGATGTACAGAGATGGAAGACCTTACTGCTCGTATTTGTTGGGAGCTGGTGAAAAAGGAGGGATACATTGCTATCTGGAAAAAACCTTTAAATAACAGCTGCTATATCAGTCGTGGTGCTGGAGTTAAACCCCCACTATGCGATATACATGATGATCCAGATGGTGTTTGGTATTTCCTCTATCCTCCACCTGTTCTTGTTGTCATTTATTGGTGCTGCTGTTACTGGCTGCTACTGCTACTGTTTTTTTAGGTTGACTTAATAGTTGTTTTTTTTCTTTTGAAAGATAGTAGTTTTATGCCAAGGATAAAGTACAATAAAAAGGCCCGAGGGCCAAAACTGGGAAGAGATACAAACTAAAATACAAGGAACCAAACAGAAGAAACAAATGGAAACCGCACACCTGATATGCTGCAAACCACAACTGACAAATAATTACAACAGACAGAAATCGAGCTCGCTTGAGCGCAGGGAAGAGTGAGGTGGGTGTTGCTTCACCATATTAAAAATTATGGTGGCTGTGGAGAAACTGTAGAAAGGATTAACGAAATGCTCAAGTAGGGAAAGGAGGAATACAAAGTCCCATCTGTTCTAATAGGAGAAGGTGATAAAACCTAAGAAGATACACAACTTTGGTAATTTGTAGCACTTAGTAAGGAATCTGGCTCATCTAAGCAAATCATGGTAGAGAATAGGTTCTTCGGGCCTTCTCAGAAAAAGGGTTCTTTGAAGAAATGTAATTGCTCATAAAGTTGGGATTTAGAGCCATAAAAAAGGGAAAAAAATGAAGAGGAAGGCCTATAATTATGTTGCATCAAGTTGTCTACCCAAGAAGAAGAAAAAAACCCTTCGTGGATTCAATCGTTAATGCTTGTCTTGAAATCTTTGGGAGTGGGGTTGTATTGACTATTGTGTTTAAAAGGGCCTTAATGATGAAGAATACAAGATGGAAGAATATGGGCAGGTTCTGTTTCCAAGGTTTCACTGCAGTCTTTCAAGTTTGTTGGTTCCTTGATGTTAGACTTCTATAGATCATGGGAGGTTGTTTGGTAGGAAATCTAGGAGGGAGAAGATTAGGGAAGTGTGGTAACTGCCCTTACCAAGAGCTTTTAAGTTCAATGTAGATGGAGTGGCGAGAGGCAAATCGGGATCGGTTGGAGTTGCAAGAGTATTGCATAATTCAGAAAGAGCAACCTTGTTGTTCTTCACGGTACCAATAGGTGTCAAAGGCTCTAATGAGGCAGAATTGGTGGGGATTAGAAGAGCCTCAGATTTGTGGGTAAATTATGGTCAAGGGAAGCTGATAATTGAAGGCGACTCGCCTGATGTCGCCAAATGGGCAAGGAGAAGAAAAAGACTGCCTTGGAAATTACTTTCAGTAGTCAAGGAAATCAAAGCCTTAGCTTCAACAATTGATATAAACTAATCTGCTCTGGCTGAAATTAAATTCAATTAATACTAGCAAATCCAATTATAAGTTTATCACAGACAATCAAGAAGTTCTTGGAATCTTATGTAAGTATAGGATGCTCCAAGCCAAGTTACCACTCACGGTGGAAACCTCTCAAAACAAAAGGGTTGTCAGATCCCATGGCAGTGAAGACCTATCGTCAGAGAAGGGCTAGATCTGGCTGTTTGCATCAAAGTATGGGAGGAAATATGGGGCAACAACTAGGTTTGGAAAATATGGAATGATTGTAGGGTGGCGGCAGCAGTATGGGGGCTAGAGAGGGTGACGATAGCAATATGGGGCCAAGGGAGGGTGATGATAGCAATATGGGAGCAAGAGGGGGTGGCAGCAGCAATATGGGAGCAAGAGGGGGTGGCAGCAACAATATGGGAGCAAGAGAGGGTGGCGGCAGCAAAGGGGAGGGACAAAAGGGGTAGGGTTTAGGGTTTGTAAGCGGCGGCTGCAATATAGAAGAAGGCAGGCTAGGGTTAGGATTGAGATGTGGCGGCTAGGGTTAGGGTTTGAGGGTTTGGATGGGGCGTCAACAAGATGATGGGATAATGACGACTACGGTTTGGGTGTAGGGTTTGTATGGAGGCAGCAACACGAGGAAAGGATAATGACGACTAGGGTTTGGGTGAAGAAGAAGACAAGCAAAGGAAAGAGAAAAGAGAGATGGAAAAGATAGAAATGTACCTGAAGATAGAATAAGGTTACTCACCTTCTGAAGATAGAGGAAGGCTTCTCACAAAGCTTGATTTCTCACCAAGGTTCCAACACATGGAGTAATGCAATTTTTTTATTCAATCATCAATTAGCCCTAATGAGAGGGCTTACAAGAAGAGTATTTATAATGTTTACAATAAAAAAGACCAAAATACCCTCAAATAAAAGACATAAAAGCCGTCTTTTTATTTTAATTGGGGTTTCTTTTATTTAGGGGCAGTTTGGTCATGTTTTATTGTAAACATTATAAATACTCCTTGTAAGCCTCGTTAGAAGGGTTCTTGAATGATTAATGAAGAACAGCTACAAGTTTTTGCTCTACACGAGTTTGCCCCCTTGGTGAGAATCCAAGACCCTTGGCGAGAAGCCCTCCTCCATATGCATATGTTTTTCTATCTTTTCCATCTCTCTTTTCTCTCTCCTTCCTCTCTTTCTTCTTTCCTCTTCTCCTTTGAAACCCTAGCTACCACGATTTTCCCCTTTCCCTTTTTCTTGTTGCCGCCCTACCCCAACCATCAAAACTTAACCCTAGCTGCCACAATTTTCCCCTTTTCCCTTTTTTTGTTGTTGTCCCACTGCAACCATCAAAACTTAATCCTAGCCGCCACATCTCAACTCTAAACCCTAACCCTAGCCACCACATCTCCATCCTAAGCCCTAACCTTAGCCACCACACTCAACCCTAACCCTAGCTTTTCTTCTTCCATATTGCAGCCGCCATTTCCCAAATCCTAAATCCTACCCTTCTTCCCTCCCCTTTGCTGTTTCCACCTTATTGTGCTTCCATACTGCTGCCACCACCCCATAATAGCCCCATATACTGCTGCATATTGCTGCCACATCCATCAAAGGTCCATCCAAAGGACCAAAATACCCTCAAATAAAAGACACCTAGTTTGTCGATTTTTTTTGAAACCCTAATTACAATAAATGACTAAAGTACCCTCAAATAAAAATAAAAACAACTAAACCAAGGAAAATAACTGGAAAAATAAAATAACAAAATGGTCCGCATCAGAGGGTGGCGAGCTTAGGCTTGGGCTGGCCCAGTATTGAGTCTATCTTTTTGTAAAGATCCTCTTTCTTTGTGAATAAAATTGTTAACTTTCAAAAAAATAAATAATGGAGGGAAGGTTGTGCTGGATGGCAAGCTTCAACCGAACAGGAGAGCCTTTGCTTCAGCAACAAAGGAAAGGCATGGAGGGCAGGGGCCTAAGAAAGCAATAACAGAGGAACCCCTATCCTTCCAAATCAGGCCACCATTGACCTGGAGCACCCAAGGCACACCCATCAAAATTTAATTTGTTGAAACCTGGAGGACGGGGATACCAGTGAGGGATTTGGGGGGTGAAATACTTGGATGATCCTCCACAGCCGAAGCTGAATTCCTGATGGACTCCACCGAAACATATCTGAGTTCTGGAAGAATAGAAGCCCATAAAGCGCACACTGTTTCAAGAGACCTTGTTCTGAAAGCATCTATTGTTCCTCTCCAACCATAAGGGCCTGCAAACCACCATAAAAGCAATGTGCCATAGCAGGTGACCTTTCCTACTGAAGGCTTGAAATTGCCAGCTTGACTAATGGTCCTCAAGAAATGCAGAAATCCAAGAAAAGTTGAATCAAGTAAAAACCTGCTGCCACACCTGAGAGACCACTGAGCAATGGAGACACAAATGAGTAGAGGATACACTGCTCCAAAGACACAGGAAGCAGCCATCGGTTGGCATCAATTTGGTGTGATGCTTCCTGAGGATCTCGATAGTGAGGATATAATCTTGAGAAGTAGTCCAGACAAATGCTAAACATTTAAAGGGAAGTTTGGCAGCCGAAATGAAGGTAGTGGGCATGGAATGGAATGGGCCAGATGTACATGGACTTGGGCCAGGTTCAAAGTGTATAAATGACACCTGAGTTTGTATGTTGTCCATTAAAGAGAATTGGCAATTTCTCAACTAATACTGTCTACATTGTGTTTCCTATAACCATTGCACTCAAATGGTATTATCCCTACTCCAAATGGTATTTCTGATTTTTAGGCTAAGCATAGGGTAGATAGGGAGGTCTCATGGTTCTTCTTTACAGTTGTGAGTATGCACAAGTGTGGAAACTGGAAAGATAGAAGGATTGCATTTATTTATTGGAGGGATGAGGTGTTGCACAGTGTTGGTAGTATTCTTTGTCCATAGGCTTTACTATGCAGTATAAATATCCATGCTGTCTCTTGTATTTCCAATTTCCTTTTTTTTTTTAAGTAAATTTAATTACTGATAATCTTCTGAGCTTCACCAGATGAATGTCAACATTTGGCACTGATAATGATTTGGATCAACAAGTGGAAAGAAACAGTAGCTTATGTTGTGTTTTAGCTGTTTTCTTTCTTGTCAAATATATAGTAGAAAGGATAACTATCTTTTTCTGGAGAAGGGCAATTGCCAAAATGTATTCTAAACTGCTTCATTTCAACACCCATCCACACGCAGGAAAAGACTCATGGAAGGATAAACACCCTTTTCTAATTTTGCTTCAAATCTTGGATAAATACAGATGACCCTTTAGTTGGCTTGGATCATCCTTTGTACCGCACTTCATAAAGCCTTTGCTTGTTTTTTTTAATGATAATTAGTTGTTCTTGCTACTCTTTTTGCAGGTATGTCAATCTCAAACCATGCATCACCCGCCTGCCTGAGAATGGATATGGAGCAAATGTTACAAGATGGCCTGCACGCTTGCATTACCCACCAGATAGGCTCCAGTCTTTGGAATTGGACGCCTATATTGCAAGAAAAGAGCTCTTTAGAGCAGAGTCAAAATTTTGGAATGACGTAGTAGGAAGCTATGTTCGTGCTTATCATTGGAAAAAATTAAAACTACGAAACGTGATAGACATGAGGGCTGGCTTTGGAGGGTATTTCATCAATACTTATGGTTCCTCATTTAATCGCAACAAAGTACCTGAGCTATTATGTAAAATCACCAAGTCCGAGATACTGCTTCATTCAACAAGAAATGAATAAAAATGCATTCTATGACTACCTTATTATGCATGCTAACTGCTTCATATGGATGATATGGATGAAGGCTGGTTTTGGTCAGAAGGCAGATCTACTTCTGCAGTTGCATTTTTAAACTTCCACCTCTGAGTTGAAAGTTTAAGTACTGCAGTAGCAAAATTCTAATGTTGCAATGTGCAGTTCAAATTGGGCTGTTTAAACACACTGTTTGGATAATTCCCACAACAGTATTAACATACCATCAAACTGAAATGATATGGCCAGATCATGCTTGTCCAAATAACTTTAATTTATTGTTTTATGACTGCATATGTTCGTTGCAGGTTTGCAGCTGCATTTGTAGACCTTCAGATCAATGCATGGGTAATGAATGTTGTTCCTATCAGTGGGCCCAACACCTTGCCGGTAATATATGACCGAGGACTTGTAGGAGTTATGCATGACTGGTATGGTCCATCAACGTATCATTTTTGGCAATTATAAGTCCTTCCTCTTTAAAAGAAAAGGGATAGTGATTTTTGCACCATGAGTTTTTCTCACGGTGCATCAAACTTTAAAGGATATTTCAATTTTTCCCTTACGTTTCTCCTTCCCTCTTTTTTCCTCTTTCCCAAAAGTAAGGGCAAAATTGAAATTTCCTTTAAATTTGATGCACCATAAGAAAAATTCATGGTGCAAAAATCATTACCTGAGAAAAGGAAAGAAAACAATTAGAGTAGGAAGTTCGAAAAAGATCTTCCTCTTAATTCTAATGATAGATGTCCAAAAAACATGAAAATTCCTTCTAAAATTGCGTTCTTGTGGCTTTGCTGCCAAAACCAATTAGCAAAATGCAGATGAATATTTGAATATCTAATTTTGCTGCAAAATATCTGATTTATAATATCAATGTCGCTCCAGTTGGCTTGTCATTTGTTCCTAGAACTTTGGTTTTATGTGCTTATATTAGTCAAGCTTGTAGCTCAATGAAGAACCTGCTAACAGACTGTACATAAATCTAGGTTGATGGTTTTGGTCATGCCTTAAGAAAATGAGGAAAAAAGGTTGATGGTATAGAGAGATAAAATGAGCATAATTGAGATGAGAAATAGCTTTATTCTTGCCTGGAAGATATTTTAACAGTCACATGTCATTATTGAGGTCGTGAGCCATATTAATTTTTTTATCAGTATGATGGGCAATCTCATGGATGAACCATGGTGAATCTCTTGATGCCTATAACCAACAGAGTATAACTTAAAAAAATAAAAAAAAGAAAACATTTTTAAAATGTTGCTTGGAGCATGTGCATGAAGAAAGTCTAGTAATGGGATTGTATGAGATCTGCATCATATACTCATATATATATTTTGTCTTGTTCTAATATTTTCAGTTTAGGTGTTGTGTTTTGTCATGTCGTACCTATGTTGGGGTGTCATAGTGATGAATTTTATGTAATTCTGCTGCTTGTATTTCATGACTATCATCATGAGCATCAAATATATGGTACTGAAAATTTCTCAAAACTTCTTCAGGTGCGAGCCATTTGATACATATCCAAGAACGTACGATCTAGTGCATGCGTCTGGCCTCTTCTCCATCGAGCGGAAAAGGTTATCACCACTCACTTTCTATTGAGTTCCATGAAGGATGTTGTCTATCACCCTTTTCACTGATTTAATTGGATATGTAACCCTTTTACCCATTCATTTTGTTCTGGCTCAGATGCAATATCTCTAGCATCATGCTTGAGATCGATCGGATGCTGAGGCCTGGAGGACGTGCATACATTCGTGACACAAAACCCATCATTGAAGAACTTCAGGAGATCGCCAAAGCAATGGGATGGACTGCAACAGTACAGAGCACTGCAGAGGGCCCTTATGCTAGCCGTAGAGTGTTAAGATGTGACAAACATCTACAGCGTCCTTGATTTTGCAATTCGTAAAAGAAAAATGTTAATGTTCTTTACTTTTCTTTTCTTTTTTAAAGAGAAAATTCAGGCAAGAAAAAGAAAAATGTAATGCACAAATACCATCAAAACACTTTCATGGATATGAAAGTGATAATCACCTATTCTGAAAAGAGGATGGGTAGGTGGTATGGGTGTTCACTCCTTCCCATGGTGTATCAATCAAGCTAATCTTTCATTAAATTCAGGTGATTTTTTTCCTTCTTTTTGCCCTTTTTGGTAGTTTATGCATTAATAGTGATAATCAGGGGTGAGTTCGACTTCTTTTGGACTTATGAGGCTTTTAAGTGGTTTCGTGTATCCATGAAATTAGTCTCATCTCAAATGTGCAGTGGGATACTCATGATATCCAAAAAAAAAATAGTGATAATTAGTGATCGAGGACACTTTGGTTAGTGGGAGTGAGACAACTATGGATATGTTAACTTGAAGTATAGAGCTTTGTATGATGTATTTTTCATAACAAAATATGGTTATTCTTTTCTGATATCTAAGAACTCAGCTATGAAATTGCCCATTGAAAAAAAAAAATGAAATGGAAAGTACTTGGTGTAAAGTAACTATTGTTTTTATCATGTTTTCTGAGAAAATAGGTTGATGTGGTGAGCTCTTATGATGGGTTTATTAGACAACAATGAAGATGTCTTCTATCAAAAGTTGATGAGATTAATTAAGTCATAGTTTTAATTTTTTTAAATTTAATTAATTTAAATTATTTTATGTACATTTTTGTACCTTTTGATTATTTTTTTTATGAAACAAAACATGCAACATCCATGTTTTCCTTTTTTCTTTCCCCACTTTTCCCTAATTCCATGCCTTGCATTAGATTTTGCATTCATTTATTTATTTTCTTTTTCCCTTTTGACAATATTTTTTCTACTCATTGTTTCCAAGCAGTTTATATATTGAATTTGTAGTTTTCAAATCGCATATTGATTATCTTAAGGACTAGGTTTATTTTTTTGTATTTGTTTTGAACTTTTCAATTTATTTTTTGTTTTAATAAAAAATTATTTTTTCAGATTTTCATAGTTGTCATGTTTTATGTTTGTTGTGATTTCTGTTATTTAATTTTAATATACTAATTTTTTTTCATAGGATGAGATCATACAATTGTCTTTTATTTTCATTTATCACTTCTTTTTTTGTCTTCATGTTATAGATGTTGTAATTTCATTTTTAAAATTACTTACCTGATTATCTATAATTTTTTTATCCAATTTTGGTCATCCCAATAATTTTATTAAATTGTAATAATTTTGTAATTTATTTGTGCCTTTTTATTATACGAGTTTATTAATTATTTTCAAGAAAGCATTCCATCCAAAACTTGTACAGCATGAGGGGTTGAAAACTGCAATGGATGTAATGTTATGAGGTCCAATCAAACGTCCCAACTTCATAAAGTTTACACTGTGAAATAAAATTAAATTTTCTGAGACTTGATTTTACTTGATTTTTTATAGACATTTTATTCATCTAATTCATTATCAATCAATTTTTCTTTAGTCGTATGTTATTGAGTGTTATAATCCATTATCTTTCAATTTTCTTTAAGATCCTTGGATCTATGGGATTGGGCTTCTAAGTCCTAATATTCTAAGGTCTATTTGGTATTTTATTTTATTAAAAAATGATATTTTAATATAATATTAATATAAAAATAATTATCTATAAAAAAATTCATTCAACTTCTAAAAAGAGTTATTTAGTAGAATTGTTTATTAAATATCATCATTTTATAATTTTCTCAATAATAATTTTATAGAAAAAATAAAAGAATAAACATTAATTGAATGATCATACCAGGGGTATAATCTCACCTTTGAATGATATCGAATATCAGATATCGGCCAAGATATTGGCTGATATTATTCTCTCTCCTCCTTTCTTATTTTTTTTTCAAAATATTGGTTACTTATTTATTTATTATTATTTTTTATGAATAAAAAAATCAAAATTTGTCTGGTTTTTTTATTTTTTTTTTTAAATATAAATATCGGCTGATATCTTGATTAATATTCAACCAATATGAGCAAATATCGGCCTAGACCCATAGATGACATCTATTTTTATATAAAAAATAATAATAACTAGGGAGATCGGCCAATATCATGAAAGTTCGACAAATACTATACATATGAGTCGAGATTTCGTTTCCCTATATCATACTACTACATTGTCGTGCTCGTGCTGCTACATCATTCATGCTATCTCATTGAAGAAGATCCATTCTTAAAATATAGACACATTAGTACATATTTCTTATCCTATTCTCTTTATTTTTTATCCTACTCAAGCCTATTGTGCAGTTAGAGTTGCGGTCAAATTTAATTTAATTTTATGGCTTCTAAAACTTTAGCTTCTTCGTCTTTTATATAAATATAAATTATTCAAATAAACTTTAGTGCACTGTAATGTCTCCAAAAGAGGGTTTTTTTTTATCCTATAAACACGAAGAGTTAGTTAAAATGTAATTCTGTAAGGGTGTATTTTACGATATGTAGAAAATGGCAAGGGGCTATATGAAAAAACTCAAAAAATAACAGATATAAACGATTCGAGGGTTTCGATCTCTCCCGAAATTGTCAGGCCCTTCTCTCAGAGTCAGGATTCTTCCCATTTCACATTTTACCCAGAAGGTCTCTCTCTCTCTCTCTCTCTCTCTCTCTCTCTATTTAATTTTGTAGTTATTTTCTTATGTCTGCTCATTTGTTTGCAGTAATACTAGGGTTTGAATTGGATGTTTGCAAAGATTGGTTTTTTGTGTATACTTTAACACTAGGGTTTGAATGGGAATATCTGTAAATATTGGTTTCCGTGTGTTTGTTTCGATAACTGGTTCTGCAGGTTCAAAATTGAATACGGCATGGAATAGTAGTAAATTTATTTTTCTTTAATCTTTCAAAAAAACTATAGTAGTTTTTTTTTTTTCATTTATGCACTTGAATTGAATGTGGGGTAAGTCACTACTGCACTTACTGTCTATATGTGTAATGACCGATCCAAGCCTCTCTGCACACTACTGTACCTCTAGATTCAATCGGATCCATCTTTAATTGTTGGATCAAGTATCTACAGTATAAAACGAAAAGTTAGAATGATCTGAGGGGGCTACTGTTGTTTCCACATGATTCTGTGTCCATCCATTGTCTGGCCATGTCAGAGGGTGTGGCTCACCATCTGACATGGTGTTTTCTAGACAGGCGTTTGCTAGGATGTCATAGTCACACCACTGATATTTTTCATTTGAAGAATTTGCCATTATTTCACTATAAATTGGATCCCCTTGACGATGTAATGCTGCCAGCATCATTTGGTTCCTTCCCTTTTCATACTTGTACTCTTTGCATCTATTTCCTTGCTTCAGATAGATGTCTTGTAATTTCTTTTCATTTGTAGGCATCGGTGTGTTTTGATTGGTTCACAACTGTGTGAACCAATCAATGAGATCGATCATTTGTAATGAATGGATATAGAATCATGTGGACTACATCATATTAGCAAATGCCTATCTGCAAAACACCATGTCATTTAATGCTATGAAGTGGATGCTTGAAATCAATTTTTACAACCGTCTATTTTTTAGCCTCCAATCCAATTGATTTTTGTTGTATGGCTTATTGTCAACCCTTGCTTTGGTTTTCTGGGGCTAACTTATCCCAAACATTGCCACTTGTGGTATTATTAATTGTAGTCTTCCTTGGTAGGAAGACCAAACAAGTATCTCATTGTGACTTTGTGGCTTTGTGCATGTTTGGTGCTTGTTGAGTTGACTACTCTAACATCTTGATGAGGACATCATAGCTATCATGGTTCATGAAGAAGAATACATTGAAGAATTGGGGCAATTTAATGAAGACATTATTGAAATGGCACTTCGGGTGCATAAAAAATTGGAATTGCTAAAAGGGTCCATTAATGGTTTCATTTGGGTCCAAAAATATCAAAATATTTGGTTCATGGGCTGGTATGTTGGGTTAGGCCCTTAATAATTGGCTCATAGGCTGGTATGCTGGATTAGGCCCTTAATTTTATATTTTGAGCTTACTTTGGTCCAAGGAAAAGGCCTATACGTGGAACACATGGAAGAGTTGTAGGATTTCAAATTCCAAATTCCACCTCCTCAACTCCACCTCCTTAGAAAATTCAAATCCCTGTTTTTGGTGGGTTTAAGAATTTGGATTGAAAGCAGATCTCTCTACTTTAAGCAATCTTTGGGCGGCGCCTCCTTTCCCATTTGGTATTTATCTATTTTTATTTTTAGATATGAGGATGTCACTTGGGGATTAGCAAAAAATATGGTGCAACTTTGCAGGATATTTGATGTGTACCAAACGATATCGGATTTTCATAAAATTGGATTCATTGGAAAGCCTTATTCAATAACCTTTCTAACAAGCCCAAGTTTGTGCAATTTTGACATACGTAGACGAACTTATGACCAGTTTTGTAACTAGGGTCAGATATTATTAGGAAAGTTTATTTTTGTTATGTATTCCAAACACTATAGATAAGAGGGCTTGCATGTCGTAAGGAAATGGTACTTTGGATTATTCAATTGAAGCATTGGTTGCTTGGTTCCTTTCCAATTTGAATTTTCTAGCAAATTTATTTTTTGTGTTCTGTTAATTTCTTGCATGCAATTTTTGGATCCCTTTGTGTGATTTGCAAATTCATGTTGCAATTTAAATTAATTAATGCACTTGTAGAAATTCAAATTTATTGAAGCCTTTGTTCAAATTTTCCTTTAGAAAATTTTGACCTAGGTGAGATTTTGGGCTTTGAATTTGCATTCTTTGTGGGTTGGATTCCAAGTTCTCTAATCAATTTTGTGTTCCCTTGTCTAATTGGGCAATCTTAGATTAGTTTTTAGGCGATTGATTTCAATTTCCTTCACTCTCTAACTTTGATTTCTTAGAGGCAAAATCTTCAATTTAATTGTGGAATTCTACTATTTGTACCTTTATCCAATTTCCAACAACTGAAGACTCTAGCCAAACTCAATCCGTAGCTGAAACTTCTTGTTTGTTTTCACATGTTTGGCCTGTTGATGAGGGACATGGATTTTGCACTTCCTCATACACTTTTAAGTAAGAAGGAATATATGCAAGTTAGGTGGTGTCAGTAATCTTAACAAAACCCCTTTTTCATTTTTGTAATACTCATTAAAACATTCCTGTTTTCTAGTTTCATTGTGGTTTTAGGGCCCTATTGATGCTGCCACTATAAACTACTATCATCACCACCACCACCTACCATCATAGTCATATTTGAAGTGGTGACTTGAGCCTACAACCTTTAAGGTTGCATAGTAAGCACTTACAACTTGTCATCATGGCACACATGCCATAGTCTTACTAAGTTGATATGCTGTCACAAGATTGGATCAAAATACGATTGCATTAAGTAATAAACATTATGCCATCTCGTCAAATTCAACATTGCGATGACACTTAGCCACACTATTATAATTCTACCTTATATCACAAGATGGGGGGGATAACCCATTAAATGGGGATTTTCATGCTCGTCATTAGGTTGACTTCGTTGCTCAAGCTCATCAGCTTTTTTTATTATCTAATGCCATAGTTTATTTCAGTTTCATTGGCTTGTTGTCTTCATACCAAATCATTAAGTCGAGACTACTACTTGAAAGAAGCCTGAGTTAGATGATCTGGACATTGCAAAAGTGCATGACGTGATACCCATCATTGTCATCATCATTGAATCCTTGTCAAATCTATCTAGGCTTGTTGCATGATGTACACAAGATGTATACAAATAGTCCACTTCAATACATCATCAAAGACCCAATCTATATCATTTGTCTGCAGATAAAAAATTTCAAAGCAAGTTATCTGAATTGAATGTACAAGCACCTCATTGCATGATTTGGGAATGCATAGTTAATTTTACTACTAAAAAAAGGTTAATTTTGTGAATAGATGTAGTTCATGACTTCCGTGCTTGCTAAACATTGGTTTGTCTCCACTGTGCAGGATGACAGAGACACCCTTTGTGCCAAGAGAGAGGCTTCTGAAGCACCAGCAACATTTTCAAAGCCTTCATAAACACACATACTTGAAAGGGCGATATGATAAGATTACTTCAGTTGCAATTCCCATTGCATTAGCAACCACTGCTGGATTTATGATTGTGAGTTTTTAAGTTTATAAGAAAACTGAATCTTTCATTTCTGTAGTGGTAGGGGTGGCATTGAGTTGGTTTGGATTCTCGTTGGGTTGGCTGTTGATGTCGACAACCGTACACTTGAATCTGAACCTGACCTGGAATACATTTTCGGTATACTCCTTCGCCTGAACCTTGATATGGAGTACTACCTCCATAGTGGTCAAGGTGCATGCATATGTCTAGGCACCTGCTTTAAATATTTGTACAGACAATGTTGTGTCCTTGGGACTTCAATATTAACAAAATAAATTTTTGGTCCAGACATTTGTAACACATAAGCATACATACTTGTCCAAGTAGATGCAAAATAGATGTGAAAAAATCATCTCCATAGTGATTTTTTTATTTTTTATTTTGTGGAGAGGTATTTTGGAGTTGGAAGAGCTTGGGTTCCATGGGAGCTATGTGAAGGTGATTCCAAGGTAGTTATTGGATGGTGTTGGGCTCTCTCTGCCCCTGGTTGTATTTAGATGAGGTTGAGAGGATTTGTTATGCAATTTCTACTTTTGACTTTATGATTGCTTGGGTGCCGCGGTCAGCTAACTCAGCTGCATATTCTTTGGCTAGACATGGTGTGTCTTTAGATGCGGAAATTGTTAACAGAGTGTTGTAATTTGTTTGTTTCCGTTTGGAGGGTCCTTCCCTCTTTGTATCCTTTTTTCAGTTTAATGGAGTTACCTTTCAAAAAAAAAACTTTCACCAAGGCACATGTAATACCCCCACCCACCTCAAAAGAAAGTCCCACATCGGTAGTGAGGTGGGTTGGTTGGGTGTTAATATGAGGGAAGCCCCCCTCCCATGTGTGAGGCCTTTTGGGTCTTGCCATGTGGGCCATGGCCCAAAGCAAAATCGTGAGGGCATGATGCGCCCAAAGCGGACAATATCACACTGGAAAGTTGGGGTAGGGTCGTTACAAGTGGTATCAGAGCACGGTTCAACACTCGGACTGTGTGAGCCCTCTACCTCTGTGATGTAACAGAGCCTGAGACGGCTCTGATTTTAAGGGGGGTAGATTGTAATACCCCCACCCACCTCAAAAGAAAGTCCCACATCGGTAGTGAGGTGGGTGGGTTGGGTGTTAATATGAGGGGTGCCCCCTCTCCCATGTGCGAGGCCTTTTGGGCCTGGCCATGTGGGTCATGGCCCAAAGCAAAACCGTGAGAGCATGATGGGCCCAAAGCGGACAATATCACACTGGAAAGTTGGGGTAGGGTCATTACAGCACACCTTTGAGCACACCTATTTAGCTTGTGCATGTGATCATGAGGAGTGCAAAGAGTTGTTCCCAGTGCCTTGTCTTGCATCTAGGTGCACCCTTTGGTGAGCCAAGTTACCCCTAAGCCAACCCAATTTTTTTTTTGTGTGGACCCTCTACCCCTCAAATGGTTTCTTCTCTAGATTCCTGGGAAGTGGTGTTTGGACGCTCCATATTAATTGCTCCATTTTTGGATGCTTGCAATGTTTTCCCCCTTGCCAAGGAATTGATGCCATTCCAACC
The DNA here is from genome assembly GCA_022113865.1 of Chimonanthus praecox. Lineage (NCBI taxonomy): Eukaryota > Viridiplantae > Streptophyta > Magnoliopsida > Laurales > Calycanthaceae > Chimonanthus > Chimonanthus praecox. The sequence continues at coordinate 4,783,896 of CM039090.1, read as the reverse complement.
AAAGGCAATATTTAAATTTAATTGCTAAATTTAAAATAAAGAAGCTAGCATGACAGTTCATCACATGACAAGTGGCATTAATTTTAAAAGCCAGGCACTTGTTATGTCGGTGCAGTACACCAACCCCATCCTACTAAATGGCAAATGTGAATGTATGGTTAAAGAAAATTATCACCATCTAACTTTTTTAGTCATTTCATCTTGAACGCCACAATTATGAAGAATTGACTAGTTTTTATTTGAACTATACATTCCATTTGCCTAAGTTGGATAGGGTTGATTACTGCTCCACATGCTGTGTCTATGATTGGGCCAATGAGCTCCACTGTGCCCTTTAAGTTCCCATTGCCATGACTTTTCACAACAGTGGGATCAATTTAGTAATTTTGGCAACTATGCTATTTTTACCACCACTACACCCAAACACAAACTAGTATACGAGATGAGAAGCAGAACTATGAAGGTTCGGCAAGCATTTTAAGTGTGTTATTAACGAAGGGGTTCTGTTTGTCCAGATACGTGGGATCTACAACATGTCTCACGGAATTGGGAAGAAGGAATGAGTTGCTTGGTGGGGGATCTACAGCATGTTTGAATTTGGATTTAGTGTTTTGTTTTCCTCTCCCTTGAAACAGTTTCTTTAAGTTCTAATAAGAGTTTGTCTCTGGAACTGAGGTTATGATGATCTATTGTACTGTTTTTTCCTGTTAATATCACTCCGGATACATTGCAATGAATTGAAATGTGAGTTATGGTATGAAAACTTCAATATGGTGTGGCCTGTATTGAGTCAATGTGGGATGTCCATCTAGAGGCACATTGAGCTACTGAAGATGCATCATGGCCCAGAAGTCATCCCAATCAGATATTTAGTAATTTTTTATGCTTGGCATGCATGATATTTGTTCTATGTTTCTAGAGAAGTTATCTTTCTGTACCCTATAAATGTTCATGAATCAGATTTGAACTATGTTTGTATGTGACCCAAACCCAGATCAGAAAAACCTCATAAGTCAGTCTTCACTCCAAATTCGACCTAGTAATTGGATGGAGATTTTTTTAGGGATTTTTGCATGAAAATACTTAGGATTTGTATCATTTGCACTAGAGTGCCTCTGAAAATTTCTTTTTGGTGAGAGTACTTCTTACACTCACATCAATGTGATGGATGGTGAAACTAAGTTGTGGTACAACATGGGCTGCGGTTTTGCAACTTACTGTTGCGGCCAATTTAACCCAAGTTGCAATGCAATTAAAGTTTTTTTTTTTTTTTTTGTAGAACTGCAACATGGATTGCAGCACTATAGACTTGAGTTGCGTTCCACAATGTCACGGAAACCTCGCCTCAAGGGTAGTTTGTCATTCTTGATACTAATGTAGACATACGAAGCACTCACATGTAAGACATCTTTCATGAAAAGGTGCAAATCGAAGGTATCTTCGTGCAAAATTCCTTTTTTTTTTGAAACTTAGGTAAATTTGCTGTTTCCACTTTATCTCAATTTGGGTAGACTCAGTTTGAGTCATTTCTTTTCCAAACTGTGACTCATAAATGCATTCACTTTAGTCATCAGTTATATCCTCTTCATTGAACGGACGGAAGTGTAGACTTCTCTCCTGCCAAAATGCACTAGTGCATGATCATATATGATGGTCTAGACCAGGTTATACTTAAAAAGAGTTATGGGCATCATGTATGGTGCAATGTTTCAGAGAATGTAGGCCCATGAACGGCATGCATCCTGCTATGGGCCATTCTGGGCTTGTAAGATATGCTAATTACATGGGCTTGACTGTGGGTGATTGGACCCATCTGGATTTGGATCCTGATGTTCCCTTCAAATCATAATGTGCAGAAAAGAAAGATTTTATCAAACATGTTTCTGCATTTAATTAAAGGAACATTAAATGAAAATATAGATCAAAATAAAACCGTGTGCTTTTTTTAAGGTTCCAATAATTGTTGGGGCTGTCTCCAGTTTCAACATGCATTTAACCCAAAGGGATTGGAGTGATGGCTAGGAACTTGCCTCCTTAGTTAGGTGCTCTAGGAGGCCTGAACAACATGGTCATAAAAAAAAGTCTTCACATGTATTTAAAGAGGTGAGCAGTAAAATTGCACCCTGAAGTCCAACGGATGCCTAAAATGCCAAGTGCAAACTAATTCCATCCTTCAGATTTGAAAAAACAACTGAGGGTTTGATACTCCAACCTCTTGCTTTCTGAGGCGGGAGGCAACCAATTAAACTACACGTAAAAAGGGTCATCCCCAATTTATTAAAAAAAATGTGCTGAGACAAACTTTTCTATTCTTTTACCGAATTAAGTAGCACTGTAGCGTTGACATACAGATTTTCTGTTAAAAACACTATCAAAATATAGTAGTGGCATAAAATTTGGTACAGACTATGCAGTTTGGGTAGGTGATGTTACTGATTGCAAATCTACAGTTGTTTTTGCATTTTTCTCTGTGATTCTCATATACTGAAATTGTTTGGCTTCGATGTCGTCTTAATGACATGGGCATCTCAGTTACCTCTTCTAAACTTTTGTTTTGTGACAACAAAAGTGCTAATCAGATTGCTCATAATATAGAATTTTATGGGCACCATTTTTCTCTCTCATGTTTCTAAGTACCCTGCAGCTAGACGTTCTTTTCACAAAAGCTCATATATTATCTTGTAAATTATCAATAGTAGAAATTTAGGAGCTAAAAATCAGAGGTGTTGTGACAAACGCGGTAATAAAATCGCATTCCCTACTTGTATTTATGAAGTGAAATAAAGCAATACAATACAAGGAATTCTAAGTTTAACAATGAGTACTTGGTGATTGTAATGTGGTCCTCGTCTAGATTGTTACAATCTTTTAATTCCATTGGATTAAAATATAAAAATCTGATTATACTATTTTTAAGTATTAAAATTAATAGTTAGTCATTAAAGCTGATTTTTTAGCATTGCTGAGCCCTGAAGACCTTCATGTCCACTTTCACTCTTGGTTATCCCAAGTCAACATGGTAAGTCTATGAATAAATTTTTTTAATACATTGTCTCTAAGCTGGTTCTTCGTTGGTTTTTCTAATTTGCCAGATTCTAGAAGAGTTTGTTATTAGTACTATCCCTTATTTGGTATTATATGTCATAAAGTGTATACAACATTAGATGGTATATTCATTTGATAAGTTTGTGACAATTAATTTTGGAGAAACTTTATAGAAGATTTTTGGAGTTAATAGATAATGACATGAAAATTAGATGTAAAATGTTTTCTCCACTGGTCATCCTAACCTTACGGGTTTAAATTTAAAAAATTATTTGTCATAGGCCATTCATTCTTCACGGATCGTCGAATGAAGGCATAAAGATTGAATGAAAGAGACTCTTAATGATCATCTTATCCATGCAGTCAATTACACTTACCACCCATTCAATCATGCTGAACCCAACAAGTGATAAATGACCAACTTTCCTATCCATGTAGTTAGCCACCTAACCACATAGAATGCAACCCATGATGGATGGCCCACCTCTCTAGAGAAAATGAGTACTTCATCCTCTCTAGAGTTGCTTATGCAATTAGAGAGTTTGTGTACTTATTATACAAGATGGATGCCATTTGGAATCTCAAAACCCAAGTGTCTGCAATGCTTTTGAGCCCATTATCAAGATTCTTATTAAACTAAAACATGGGATAGAAATATAAAGATTTGCCGTGATAAAATGGATCATACAATTCACCTAAACCAATAGGCTTTGAATCCATCATGCAATATTTTTTTTTTCTGACTAAGGTGTCCAAGCCTTTCAGAGTACCCGACTAATCCTTAGGGCAGTGAAAGCTTTCATATCCACACACACCTGGTAACTCCACGAGTAGTGATTTTTTAGAGTGGAGTGAGAATCAAATTCAAGACTCTCACTTCCTGAAGTGGGTTTCTAGCCATCACTTTTAACCCCTTTGGGTTAACCCATAATATGGTTTGATATATCAAATAATGGAATTTACTTTCTAACAAAATTTGTGAGATTTTATAATAAAAAGTACACAAGAATTTTTTTTATTACCTTTTTAAAAAAGAATTTGTTCTTTTTTAAAAAGACCTCTTCCAAAGTTCCATCCAAGATTAACCTTAATCTGAGTGCAAAGGAATTCCAAAAAGACAAACCCAGATGCACAGAAATATGACTTCGATGATGGTGACAGTAATAAGAATAATAATAGGCAAATGCATGTGTTGGATGATACAAAACTTAGGTTGTCACGAAAGGACAAACACCACTTATCACAGAGACACAAGGAACGTTAAATAGTAATTCAACCAGCCCAATAAATAACACTAGCATCAACATTTCCAGTCATTCAAGAGGATATCTTGCATCAGGAGCAGTGCCTCTTTTTAAGGGAAAACATCAGAAGAATAAACCCACAAGTTGATTGCAAACCAGAAGAGAAAATTCATACCTAGCAAAATATAATGTTCGAAATTAGATCAGTGGTCCCATCAACACCCATTTTATCTCAAGGGTTCCTGTGCCTCCAATGTTGTTGGCTTTGCATTTGAACTGTCCTAGGTCTTTGAAATGATGTAGTAGATGAAGATGGATGGCTTTCCAGTCGCAGAGCTCGTGTAAAAAGATCTTGGGTGGGTGTCATGATAGCACTAGGCAACGGTGAATGGGGATTGAAGCCACTGGAACGACCTTGGGTGTTTCTTTCTGAGAGACTTTCACTGACTAGAGGCCTGGCAAGATTGGCAATCAAAGCATTCCTGTGTGATAGATAGGTCGAAGAAGAAAGAATACGGTGTGTTTCTTCAAATGCTTCTGTTATCCTGGTAAGACCATTCAGGTCAACAGCCCTTGTAACATTTTCTAAGTGCTCAAAAGGATCAAAAAGCAGCAATAACTTCAAGTAAATGAAGCAGCAATCTACCATCAATATCTATATCAATCTATAATATTCATCTTAATGCATGTTTGTGTCGGTGTCTTACAACAATTTGGTATCTTTTCTGCATCCATTTTTCATTGCTTCTTTTGCTTTTCCAGTTTCCAATAAATGGGCAAATTGCATATTCTGTCACGAGGTCTCCTATTGTAGAGAACTGAATTACACAAATTAAAGATACAGCTGTGATGAACAGAAAACAAAGAAGTGAGGAATATAAGCATCTATATTGTATCATTGGTTTTGGCCCAAACCGACAATCATACATGACAAGCCTACCTTATGACCATTAAAGCTGTGATAAGATGAACCACATATTGAATAGAAGATACTAAAAGCAAATCACAATCAGGCGATCCTACCTATCACACTTTGGATTATTTAAATTTACCACAGAACTGCAGATATTATTAATAAGCTAGATCATTAGACTGACGTGGAATGTAAGAAAATATTAACAATTTAGCTTCAAACCAAACATCTGAAATTTTTAAGGATAAACGAAAGGCTCCCTGATTCCAAAGACAATAGTATATGGTAATTAATAATTTAATCAAACACTGACCAAAACATTTCCAACAAAATGGAGTAGCTTCAAACCAAACATCTGAAATTTTTAAGGATAAACGAAAGGCTCCCTGATTCCAAAGACAATAGTATATGGTAATTAATAATTTAATCAAACACTGACCAAAACATTTCCAACAAAATGGAGTATCACTGGTGGACTTGCATGACCAATATGCAGAGTTAATACATTACCTTTTCAAAAAACGAAACAAAAAGCTCACATAAAGAGCTTTGGTTAACATGCCTGAGGGCTTGGGATCTAAACCTTGCTAAGTTTGTAGCACATGTCTCTTGTATGTTTTCTCCCCTCTGCCTCATTCCTACATAAAGGATAACATGAGAATGGAGTGAATAAGTTGCCTCTTACACAAGCAACAGAACCCCAACAAAATTATTACCTGAAGCTGAAATTGGGAAAAGGTAAACAATAGCAAACTTTACTTTTATTAAGATTGGCAACAAAACTAATACCATTGAAATGGAGAAAAATTCCGAAGAACAATCAAGATAGCAGATGGAAAGATCTCAGACAAAAGGAGCCTCAGGAACATCAAGGCAAATAGTTAGTAGTCACAATTGCCAATTTAAAAAACACAATTAAGGATAAGTCCAACAAAGAGGTCTTGTTTGCAAAAAGGAAAACTTTCATAGTTCTAATTCTTATGAGGCATATGAAAAAAGGAGAGTCCTAACCAAATTATTGCAATATTTGTACCGCCATAGATCTTACTGAAATTCCGTTACACTTCCATCTTCTTAATATTCCAAATATTCATCTTCATATAGATCTCAACTTTTGGAACTGCAAACTGATGCAAAATTTAAAGTTGCCAAATCTTACATTATTTCTAGCAGTCACTGGCAATTGACAATATGACAAACACAAGGTATTGTGATACTCAAGTGCTGCCATATTATGTTGCCATATGTACTTTTAGCTATGAACTTATGGGATTGCTTCCTTTAAAACAATGTAGAGGTTCAAAAAATTCTTTTAGAAAAAAGAACAGTATACAAAGCCTTTCATCCTTGATGCCATCCACAAGAAAGAAATAAAATAATATAGACCTGTGAGATCAACAGCAATATTTCCGTCGTAGACATCCTCCAATGGAGGTAAAATAGGAGGGCTGCAAGTCTGCAATAAGGCATTTCAATAAGGTAAAATGGAAATTGGACAACCAAAATCCCAAGCTTTACTAGAAATCCAGCATGTGTAATAATTTAAAAGAAGAAATGAAAGCTAAATATAGTGCTTCAATAAAAACACACAACACCTGATCAAACTAAAAAGAAGACTTGATAAAGGAGAAAAACCATTGGGGTCTCTTTTTTCCCTTGTCAATAGCAAGAATATCAGATCTAAGGAGATCATATGCCAGGCCTGACCCCATATGGGTCGTTACAAAAATTTGGGCATCCTAACCATTTGAACATTTCAATGGGAACCAAAATTCCAACATTTTCATCCATTATTTTCTTCAAGCACAGTTTATAAGATAGATTGGAGTACTCTAGCTGTATACAAAACATTAGAAGGGAAAGTATACAGTTAAATAGTCAACTAAAGCTCAGATGAGTCCTTGGGGCACAGGGTTAGGATAACCAGTCACGGACTATGGTCGATACCTTGGTAAAACTACTGGATGAACAGTTTAAATCCCATATATGGGCATTGATGCATTATATAAAGAGTAGCCGACACTCCAAGGAGGATAAAGTATCTAATGCATCAACTTTCAATAATAAGCAAAATTACTTACGCAACTTGAACGAAACCTTACCTGAAAATGGAATATAACCAGCAGACAGAGAGAATATGAATTCAATGTTCCAGACTTCGGATCATTTATATTCTTTGCTTTTGCCCATTCCTTAATCTGGAATTGAAAAATCAAAGGTAAACCACCTATTTACTGACAAAGAGTTTGTTTATAAATTATCAACACACACCAGTAGAACCATATCACGAAATCTCTCATCAATCTCAGTGATCCACAACAAGAATTTAGACTTCATTTGACCCTGAAGATTACAAACAGAGATATCACATGAAATGTGTCGGTAATTGCTTTGAAATATAAGAAGGGGGACCTTGCAGTTGGAATGAATTGCGAAGAACGAGCACGACCTGAATGCAGAAGAAATAGCCATTAATGTTATAAAACAAGTACCAATGGTAATCAATTCAGAGGGCAGAAAGAGACTCATTCAAACAAGGGATTCTGAATATGTCGATTAAGCAACTTTTGAAAATTGAATTATACATTAACCATTCTAGCCTTCAAAGATTATATATGATTATCTCAAAAAGAGTAAAATGCATAATTTTTTTAACAAATTAAAAAATCACAATCAAAGATTTTGTGTCCAAACCGATATTAATAAATATAGTATCATAATCAAAACTTTATCGACGTTTATGTAAATATTGTTCAATATTGTACAAGACTACAAAAAAAGACATGCATGTATACAGACTGGTAATTACATGTGTGATTATGGATAGATTATAATTGAAAACTGACTTGGACTACAATGTAGAAACTAGATTTGATTAAAACTACCGTATAAATTATAAAAAGTTACCAAAAACTGAAAGGATTTGAAAAATCAAATTTAAGCATAAGATTTAAATTATAATGTATCGTGAGATTCAAATCATAACTCGTAACAATTTAACAACTACGATTGAAGTATAGTGTGCATTTTTTAATTTAAATATATCAAACGTGCTTTGTATTGGAAAAATGTCATAGATAACAACTCCTATTTCACTATATGGCTAGGACTAGTGTTTGAGAACCAAGAACAGGGTTGACCATTCAAAGAAACGCACCAGTTAAACTTTTACTTCTAACTTTGCACTGGTTATTAAAAATTGGTGAAAGCTTTTGTCTGCAAAGGTGACGTTGATAAAGTTTCATTTTTTTCATGAGACTCTTTGTGGAACTTTGTTGCTAGAGTCGCAGAAGACAAAAAGAAAATCCTTTAGGCAGAGCAAGTTTTCATTTGCCCACTAAACTTATGTGGATAGGTTGGTTGAAAAGATATTTGCCGGAATTGGTTGTCTATCAAAAACCACCTCGATCAAATAAATGATGTCATGTCTTCTAGGGGCCCAGGATTCAATTTTATCGAAAGGTGGAAACCATGGGTTTAGATCAACAGCTATGTAACTTAGATTTGAGCCAATTTTGCTAAGAAACTAATTCCATGGATGATAGGTGAATTTGAGGAAGCTAGGGGTGTCATTGGGGTCCACATGGACAACACCACACGAAAATTACATGAGCACTAGTTCATATGAGAAAAGTTTCATATTGAGGTTTACCCTAGGCCCCTTATGAGAACTTAGATTCAATTTTATCGAACGGTGGAAATCATGGGGTTAGATCAACAACTATGTAACTTAGATTTGAGCCAATTTTGCTAAGAATCTAATTCCATGGATAGTAAGTGAATTTGAGGAAGCTAGGGGTGTCATTGGGGTCCACATGGACAACACCACACGAAAATTACATGAGCACTAGTTCATATGAGAAAAGTTTCATTTTGAGGTTTACCCTAGGCCCCTTTTTGAGAACTCCTCATTGGGGTCCACCCTAGGCTCATTTTTGCCCTTTTCCATGCATTCACATTACTCACCTGTGATTTAGATCTATACCCAATTGAGTCTTATAACCAAATTACATCCACCATTACTTTGAACTTGACAAAATTGTTTCCTATATCCTACCGTTGATTTTTGGATTCTTGAAAATCCTGGCTCATGTCATTCAGCTAAGCTGATTTTTAAAATATTGACCATATATAGGCAAAGACCTTTCTAATGCAACCTATCTCATGATTATAAGTGGATTCCACATGGAGCTCACAACATGAGAACCCCTAGTGGGACATGTGAGGTGTGGTTGAAGATACCTCTCACACACATGAAACCACTAACAAACCCTATGAAAAACATGGTTAAAGTCATCAAATCAAATCATTTTTTTATAAGCATAACATATAGGCATAGACCTTAACCCAACCAACCCCATGATTATAGAGGGATCTCATATGGAGCTCTCACCATAAGAACCCCTCTTGGGACATGGAAGGTGTGGCTGAATGTTACCCCATACACAAGCAAGCATGCACAAATTAAAGATGGAGTGGGTGCGATGTCGCTAGGTATGCAGACTTGTTAGATGTTGTAATGTTGGTGCATTATATCAGTAAGTTCTTTCTTAGTAAATGATTTTGCGGTAAGTTAACACAGCCATTAATCTAACTCTGATGATCTCGTTTTTAGTAAGTGATGAATTTATGTTGAATCATGTACCTAGCACGTAGCACGTGGCAGATTGTTATGGATGTCAAACAAGCAGTTGATCCATGTAAAACAATTTGTTGTAATCAAACATAAGTTTTACTCAACTCGAGGACTTCAATGATTGTTACATTCTCACAGCAGATTGCAGGGCATATGCAGGTTCCGTGAGGGTATATGCAGTTTGCAGGACATGTGCAGTAAGAATAGATCTCAGTTGGCAGGGCATATGCAAGTATTGTGTGGGTTGAGTCAACAAAATAAAGTAGTGGGTCGGTTGTGTCAGTCATGGGTAGTTAGTTGAGTCGAAGTAAGAGTAAAAATAGGATCTCATGATGTGGTTGGTGTTGTTTTCAGTTCTTTTCTCAGATGTACAAAATGACTGGTTCTGTAAATAGTGGAAATGGCAATTTACATCTTCATTTTGTTAACTGAGTTAACTTGGAGGCTTTGTTGGGTTTCCCTCAAAGAAAACCAACACTCTTTGTTGTTGTTTTTTTCTACACCTCTTTTGATATTTAAGATTTTATTCTACAGATCTAGCATCAAAGATAGGGAAGCAAAAGAATCTTGCATCCAAAAGGGATCTGTCATCCGACACCCAACCAATCACTCGATCTGTTATGTTAGCAAGTAACAATAATGATGTCAATTATTTATAAAAAGTAAATGTGGTCTAATTACTATTAACAAAAGGAGCACTAGCATGCACACATGGGATGAAAATTTGAACTTGAGCAACATTGTCACCAAATTTACATGTAAATGGGGTTTGAAAGATCGAAACAACACTAAGAGCCATGGACGGTCTTAATTCCCTATAATGGTTTGAATGGTTCCAATCATTTAAAGACTTCAGTGAATGTAAACATCATCATATAGATTTTGTCCCTCTCCATATCTCAAATGGGGCATCTTCTATTTACTGTCAATTACAAACAGCTGCCATGGACATGTATAGAGCTATCAATGAGGCTTTCAGATATTCAACATTCCAAACATAAAGCACAATATATGTTTTGAAAAGGAAAAAACAGCAATAGATAAATTAACCATTTTACCTCTCCAAAATGCAGACAACTAGGAAGTTAAATTATGAAATCAGTCATTTACTTTTTAGAAATGTCCTCCAAAAGGAACCAAGATATTTATGACGTTTTTATTGTCCAAAGTGCAGATTATTACTGAAATCACGCACTAATGCAATATAACTTATCAGAACTTTGTCATGCCTTTAAAACCCATCCCTACATGCTTTTGTCATATTTATGTGATTAATATGGGCATGAAGTGGAGAATATAGACTTTTTTAATCAAGTGGGAGTACTATTACTAATGCATGCCATATGCCCCTCAAGAGCATCTTAATTGGAAATTTCATACATAAAGCACACCACTTTGTCCTTCCACCAGTTCTTTCCTGCCATAATGGGAATCTAAATTGGAACCTAGGACCTACATGATGGTGTTTGTTAGAAAGGCGATGATTATGAATAACACCATTTGTTAGTCACGGGAATTAATATGCAGAACTCAAATCCAACAGTTCAAACTCGGGTGGTTTAATTGCATCTAAACAACTCTTGCTAGAGTTAAATTAAGAATTTAAGATACATTCAAATGATTATATAATTCATAGATTTTGATCATAGTTCAAAAACTTAAAAGCTCAACCCAACATATGTATCCCATAGGTATCCACTAAGACAAATTGAACACTTAGTAAGAAAGAAAACATAAATGCAAGACAATCCATGCAATGAGCCCAAAAGCAAGTAAATAAAAAATGATTGGCAATCATAAAAAATAGGACCAAATAGCATGAAAAAGTTACCAGATCTTTGCAGAGCTCGCATTACATCCCTCAATAGGATTTGCTTCTGCCTTTTCTTGGCAGATGGAACAAGTGATCCACTAGATACATCAATGGAAATATCCAGATCCCCCCATCTATTGTACAAATTAGAAACATATGATCCAAAAGGCTCCACTGTGGCACCTGCTAACAGAATCTCCCTTGTAAATACAATGCTAATCACAAAGGTGCTTAAAACTACAAATAAATTTTCATCAGAAACTAAATAAACGAGATACAAGGAAAAAATCATTGATATGCAAGCTATACACATATTTTACATTTCTTAGTACCACATAACTAGATGAGCACCATAAGAATTCCTCAACTCATTTTCCATGGGTTTCAAGTACATATGCAACATTGTTCTTTAGAGTATTACACATTTTCCTTTTCAGTCAGGCCTTTATGAGGGTAGGTTATTAATTGGCAATATTGATGAGGACCAAATAGAAAAGGTCGTGGACCTAATAGGTAACGCAGCCCAATATACCATTGATAGGACCCATTACACAATGGTAGCAGTTAACACTTGGACACTAAATTGATGCAATCTGATTGCTACCAATCACTTAGATTGTTTGCTCTAAATCATTTGAGAACTCAGTCCAATGAAAACAGGGAAAAACTCAGCAACTTAAGCAGGACATTCATCAAATGATGGAATGCAGTTTATCCCCTCAATATTGCATAAGATCCTTGTCGTTAAAAAAAAATATTGCATAAGATCCTCAAAATAGATTTTCAACACAACTTATGGACTTATAATGCAAGTTCGGATGAAAAAGATGTGCTCAAAATATAATAAATTGTCCAATTACACATCTAAGTTATATGATCATGTGGGGCACCACCTCTTGATGTGAAAATAACTCAAACTTGGTATCATTATGTAGGACATCAAGTTAGCTTTCCAACAAGAAACAGAGTCAAATCAGAGTCAGATAAAAAGTTGTAGTGAGGGATAAAACAAAGCAATTGCGGAACACAGAGAGAGAGAAAAAAACTGCCAATTAACATGAACTATACTGTATGGTGATATGTGATAGAGTGCCAAGTATATGAATGGTAGGCATGCATACTCTTTAATTTGTCAATTTTTTAGTTCTCCATGATTTTGCCATCAAATTTCAGTTGTAATCTAAAATAGGAAAAGATACCCTTAACAGAGGTCCTTGGATATGACCTTTTGACGTGTGTGATGGGGGCATGGAGTGGGTTGGTTCTGAATGAGGAAATGAGTACATAGAATAACACTAAATAATTCACAAGGTATTTAGCAAGAAAGTACGTCATAAAACCCTTACATAAAGTCTGTCACTGTTCTCATGAGTGAGAAGCAGGTTCCATGGTGTAAAGTGGCGCTCTCATGTGCTCTCTAGAGCACCATAAGAAGATTAATTAATCAGTTATCACTGGATTTGAAGTACCAATGGTGGAAGTCTAATTGCATCAAAGAGTCAAAACATTTTGTGTCAGTTGGTGGCATCACTACTTTGCATATTGTGCTCTAGGATAATGGGAATGCCATTGAATGGACAATATAGATTTTTATTTGCAACCTTCTAATTCTAGACACTTGTATTTTCATGTCTACTTGGGTTTGTTCTAATTGGGCCACATTGAGCAATAAAAGTGTCCATTTAAAATTTTAAAAAGAAATTCATATACAAGTCAAAATAAGGATTAAAACAAAATCTGGTGAAATTCAGTTTCAACAGAGAACTCATTCACTTCTCCACAGAATGCTTCTTATTCTTGTTATCAACCCATCATCCATATAATGAATAATCCTGAAATATTTATAGAAAATGCTCACCTGTGCACCTCTTACCATGCACATTCTATGTACAATCCTATGTGAGCCCAGACAATGGATGGTAATAGTCCATTAAAAGGTTGGATATTGGGCTACTAGAAATGAGTTTGATTGGATCAAATAAGATTTAAAAAACCATTGAAGTTAAGGGACTAAAAGAATAATAACTTAAAATGATAAAAAAAACATGTGGACTTAAAAACATGGCTTGATAGATCCAATCAATGTGATTTTTTTGTGGGCCCCATATTCAAGTATAGATCTTTCCAGTCAAATCATCATTATAGGTTGAAGTGAGACCCACAAAGAGGTGTGTATGGTAAAGATATGAGTTGGTGATCGTTACATTCACCAAAGCTATACATTGGTATATTAATTTTACGAAGATGAAATTTTATTTTATTTCATTTTTTTTAAAGATGACAAAATTTGAAATTTAAGAAAGTACTTTACTCGTAAAAACAACAAATACATCCTCAAAAAGAAAAAAATGCATGTTTGTCTCATTAGAGACAGTTACCTCTCAAACTCTGCACAGATTGAACAACGGCTCTGAACTCATTAATGATATTAAATCGCATCTGTCGATCTTCATCTGTTGGCTTCACAGAAGTAAGGATGTCCCTAATAGCCAACTCCAATAACCCATACTTAGCATCATTTCTAGATTGGGAACGCCGGCGATCCATTATGCATGCAAATCACCTGCTGAAAGAGAATTTCCAAAGAAATCAATTTTCAAATAACAGGCTATTTTCTTCCATAGATTATATTTTTTAACCTTTGTTAATAAGCCCATTCAATTGAGTTTTAAGATACATTGAAAAACTATGTTTTGATCTCCATTAATTTCAAGTTGGCAGAATTCGACTCCTCAAAGCATTGTCAGATTTTGAAAAATGTACCGTACCCATACAAATAGCTTGCAATATGATCCTATGCTTGCCAAAATCCAACACATGCTTAAACTGAAACTTCCCTACCCAAAACCAACTGCTACAACCCACGCCCTCTCTAATCAAAGACAAAGTTCATCCATGTTCTTGATTTGTACTCATCACAATCAGAAAACACCCTTACCCAACCAATGTCCTCCCCTTGCCCTTGGTCGAATTAAAACCTTTCCTACCCAAAACTAGCTTGAAGACAAACTCTTGCCCTTCCCAAGTCCTAACTAAAAATGGCCCATCCTTATTCATAATCAATTCCAATAAATTGCCACTAGGTAACACTCCATCTAATGACTCATTCTACCAAAATTTAAAACTTAAAACCCATCATAAAAAAGGTTTGACGCAGGACAAGGGATAGGGTAATCCTAAATGCCTAAATGTGGATTAAAGGGATGAAAATAATACACCATAAATCTAAAATGGACTGAAATTAAATATCAATTAATATATACAATTAATTAATATAGAAATTTACCATAAAGAATCATGTAAATTCTTGGAATCTAATATAAGTGATTATAAGACAATCCAAACCAAGTCATATCCGCAGTAAAGGTCTCTCAAAACAAAGGGGTTTGTCAAATCCCATAAATATATAGATCTATCATCAGAAATAGGAATTAAATTGACTGTTTGGCAAGGAGAAATTGTAGGACAGCAGTAATATGAGATCTTAACGGTATGGGACAGCAAAATAGGATCTCAATGGATAGGACAGCAGTAAACAATCATATATGAGACTGTTATGGGTTGGGACAACAGTTTATGGGGCTGTTGGGGATAGGGAAGGGTACAAACGGGGCTTGGGACTGCAATAGGATGGTTGTATGGGACTTGGGAAGGGCTTGGGAGAGTCTGGATGGGATTTGGGACAGGTTGGGACAAATCTGGAAGGTAAGCAGGGACTGTTCTAAGACAAATTTGGGACAACAATAGGACAGTTCTTGGACAAATTTGGGACAGCAATAGGACGGTTTTGGGACAGCAATAGGATGATTCTGGGACAGCAGTTTGGCTGGGTTTGAGAGGGAAACAAAGAGAGACAAAAGGGAAAAAGAGAGATAGATAAAAACCTGGATCTTGGAAGAGGATTCTCACATTTTCCCGTGGCTTCTCGCCTTCCCAAGTTTCTCACGAGGGTTCCTTGGCTTCTCACCATACTTCCTGCTATGGAGGCAAGTTTGCACGAAGCAAACGTTGTTCTTTTCATTGATTAAGTGTCCATCCCGTATGGAGGGGTTACATCATATATATATAATGACTTAAAAACATGAAAAGACCAAAATACCCTTAAATAAACAAATATCAAACTATCCCCAATTATTAGAAAACCCTAATTACATGTAAAATCACTAAATTTCCTCAAACAAAGCCAACTATTGGACTAAACAAATAAATGAAAGAAAAAATACAATTATGAAAAGCTGAAAATCTTAAATCTAAATATAGAAACGTGTGGTGGTCCGCATCAAGGTTGGTCTATGAGTTTCGGAGAAAGAAGGAAGAAAATAAGTGTGGAAAGAAGAGAAAAAGGGGAAAACAAAAAGAAGAATGCTAACTATGTCAGGGAGGTTTGACATCAAGGATCTCTAAAGGGTGAATCACTACTCCGAAGAAGGAGAATGAGTCATAGCAAAATGAGAAAGTGTAAAATATTTTTTGAATTTGGCATGCATTGGATGGGACTTGAATGCAAAACCCATGGCAACAGATTGCAATTTTCTACGAAAAAGACCCAAGAAACACCTCCAGTTAAGAAGAAACTACATTCGGCATCTCTCATAAACCATATTTAGCATTTGAGATCAGAGAAATATAGATACCTTCTCAGAATTGAAGATGACAGGTACAAGGCAGGAACATCAATAGATGAAGCATCCAATATGAATTTTTTAGTGGCAAAAATGCATCTCCTTTGACAATGCTGCCAACAAGTGGAGCAAAATAAAATACACAGATTACCCAAATCTGCATATTGATGCAATTTTATTGGATCAAAAACAACAGCAGTAATAAATAAATAATCTCCTAACAAGTAAAAAAGAGTGGAAAAGTATTTTGTTTAAAGAAAAAGAAGAAATCTCCATTCAATTCAAACTTGTGTGCAAGTGGAGTTTCCCCCATTGATCCCAAAAATCAAAATCTCCATAAAAAGGTCAAAGTAAAAGGAAAAGAGTTTCCAAGTAATTGAGAATTTCCACCAGAAAATTAGAAAAACAATTGTTAGACATAAATGCATGCTACCTTCATGAGAAAATATCAAAGAGACAAAAAAAATACCCAAAATAGAGTATCACTACAAATTCATTTATGACCAAAGAAATCAGAAGAAATTAAGGGCAGGATCAAAGTTGGTAGATTATCAGACACAATTACAAGCTAACTTCTTGATGAAATGCTGAAGAAAAATAATGGGTAAACGAAAAAGACAAAGTAATCATCAAAACTATGCAATTGAAATGCCCCAGTTTGATCGCACTTCTCAGAAATCAAATCCCTACAAGAATACACAAAAGAAAAACCCATGAGCACATAACGGTATCGCACTTCTCAAAAATCAAAATCCCTACAAGAATACACAAAAGAAAAACTCTAGAGCACATAAGGGTTTCAATAACAGAGAACTTCCAACGAAAAATTACAAAACTGATTATCAAAAAACGGGTAAAACCAACTTCATGATGAAACGCCGAGGAGAAAACTGCCCAAAATAAAGCATCAATACATAATTCATTTATGCAAGCGGAATTCACCGCCTCATCTCACTTCTTAGAAGTCAAAAGTTCCAAAGCTATAAATAGAAGGCGGTTGAAACAAAGATTTTCCAGCGGAAGAAATAAAAGAAAGGCATAGATGCATGCGAACTTGATGACGATATGCCAAAGACGAAAAAGAAATCCAACGAAAATTGTCGATACATATTCACCTACACAAGCGAATGTCTAAAGTCAACCGGATAGATTACGCCCAGCACCTGACCATTCTTGTATATTCTGTTACATGTCAGGATCCCTAATCAAGGGACTACAGATTGATTCAATTGATTGATTCGTTTGTTTAATTCTATATTAATGCATTCTACTAAAACATATGAATAAATGGAGCCACCATACTTGGACTCCTATGGCTAAGATGAAAGAAACGATTGTCCACTATCAAAGAACTTTCACCCAAAATTGAGAGACAAATTATGAGACATCTATGCAAGCCAACTTCACGATTAAATGCCGAAGAGAGTGAAAAGAGAGAGGAAAAACAAATCTCGAAAGTAAAGCATCATCGACTCACGGAATTAGCAGAAGCGTCTTCGAACCTTAGGATTGCAGAGTATTTTCTAAATTGAGCACTGAATTGAGCCCAGCCCAGATCAGTGTCCTTATTTTATAGGAGTGAGAGAAAAGGCGTCGTACGTTGGTGGAAAGCAGTAAAACAGAGGTCGAGTCTCGTCGAAAGCTGCGAAACAGAGGTGGAGTGAGACGTTGGAAAAGAAGAGGAAAGAGAGGCTGACACTGTTGATTTGCTTTTTAATTGGTGCCGAATCTCTTTTATCGCTTCTCTCTCGTTTTAAGTGAAAGACGAACCGACGCGGGAAATTAAAATATGCTAATGAAAATTATGATAAATTTTATCTAAAAGTTATTAACTAAACTTAGGGCCGAAATTTGGACGGTCCCGATTTACTAAATATGGAATTTGATCCGATTCCACTCAAACTTTTGATCCAAACATTTTGACCCGAATATTTCGAGCCGACACAACCCGAATTATAATCCGACCCAACCCAAATTCTGATCCGACCAACATTTTGAACCCATTTTTATTTAAATTTAACCAGGTCGGATCGGATTAACTTGAAAATCCCTCAACCCAACTTAGCCCAAATTCAATGCTGATTTTTGTCTTCTCAATTCGATCCGACCCACTGACCCTACTTTCATGACCCGACCTGGTTGATTTCTCGAGTCGAGTCATGCAACTTGGGTCAAAACCCAAGTTTCACCCCTAACTAAACTTAATTTTTTAAAAACAAGATTTTACATCACTATATTCATTTAAAAGTTTGGATTAAAATTTTACATTGACCTCTATGAATCAGCTTACACTTGATAGAATATAACTTTTTAGACATTATTTAAAAACTTAAAAAACTTGACCGAATCAATTCGAGTCTACTTAACTTTTTACAACTTTGAATCAGACAAGTCAATGAATTTTGGCTAAATTTCTCAATATTTTTTAAAAATTCAACTAAGTTTCTCATACAATAGACTTTCAAATCTAGTTGGAATTTTTAGTTTTCAAACTCTGACTCTGATGTATAAAGCCATTTAAGATTTTTGAAAAATCATCTGTTCGAGATTGTTTTGAGCGTATAGAAAAGATTCTAAAAGACTTTTCTAATTTTCTTACTACTTTAAAAATTATTTTTTATTATAAAATAGACATTTCTATTTGGAGGTGAGTCTAATCTCATTGATATATGAAATTACTAGCTATCATTATATAAATTTAGAAGAAGTCAATTGTAAATAAAAAAATTTACATTTTGTAAACATTAAAAGTTTTCTAAAATATTTTGAACATTTTGCATTATAATTAATAGTGTAAAATGGTACGGGTTAGTTACTAAATATTTTAAAAACATAAAGTTGTTTTGTCGTTGCCAGTAAAAACCAGACAAATTTTTACTTCCAACATTTTTTTTCTCTTTGAAGTTTTTCAAACCCTCTCTCTTATTCCCTTCTTCTGACACACTCATTCAAAATTTTCCATTAACATGAACTTCTTTTTAAAACCGAATTTCATTATTATGAAATATATGCTTTATGTCTATTATAATAGTGTCATTTTTTAATGTTTATTTAATGTAAAAATGTTAATGTAGTAATAAATTTTGATTTTCATTAAGTTTTTACAAATATTTGAAATTATCTATTTCATATGATTTCATAAATTATTTCAGTATCTAAATGACCGCATCCTGATGATACAATTACATGTTCGTAAAACTTAAAGTTTTCTATATTTTTTGTATAACTTATAGATTTTTTTGCAAAAATAAAAAATTAAAATTCGTAGCGGACACTTCGGGCGCCACTACACATCGTTGCAGAGCAATGAGCACTACACTTTAGTAAACAAATTATCCACCCGAGCCTCCAATATAAGGTGGGGATATCATGCAGACTGGATAGCGTAGGGTAGGGTATCCAACCTCAATCGCTTAGCGAAAGTTCTGGATTGTGTAAATTAGAAACTAATGCTGGTTTAATGCAACCCGCAAATATCAACCAGTAAACTCAACTCAATTAGGTTATGAAATTAATCCAATCGATTTAATTTAAACACTGCGTGAATGGGTTTACAAAAGTCCAATAGGGGTTTTCAAAGAAAACCTTCCACAACTTCAAATGTAATTTGAACTTCGAATTTCGAAAGCCCCATTGAAAATCAATCGAACCCATCTTGGACGTGCAAATTGATCCCATCCAAAGCAAGCCTGGCCCAAATTCCAATCCAACCCAACGCCACCAAATCCAAATCCAATTACCCAATTTCTAATTTCTCTCAATTAGCCGCCAAGTTCGTTGTCATGCAAGAGTTTGGAAAAAAATCCATCAAATAAGTTGGCAAGCCTAGTTCAAATTGGTGAGAGTGAGCTCACCTGTTTTGGAGTTTTTTTTTTTTTTTTAATTCTATATAAAGGGATTTTTTTTGAATTTACATGTGGGAAACCGTAGAATACACAGCATAAAACTCCCAAGGGTGAGCCCACAACCCCTAGGGTACACCAATGCTAGGCCATGAAGGCTCGAATCAGCAATCTCCCACTTCCTTAGGCAGGAGGCAACCAATTGAACTATACCCATGTTTCAGGGAATTTGAGTGAAGCACCGATTAATGAAATAAATTGTTTATGTTTCAAACAAAATTAGTTGCAGATTTGAATATCCAAGAATTGCAGCAAAGTCAAACTCTGTTTATTTAACTAGTGATGAGTATAGTAAAATGACTATTTTACCTTTGATATTTAGATTAGTTAACTCTTGAATTTTGTCTATATTATATAATTAATAGGATTTTTGAAGTTTTGCAGGAAATTGGAGATTTTTGAGAAAATGAATGTAGATTGAATTACGTATTTTAAGAAATTTAGAAAACATGAAGATAAATCATAAATATAGAGTTATTTATCTAATCTATGAATTTTAGTTTTAATTCAGAAACATTCTATATTTAAACATAGAATCTAACAATTTAATTAACTTTAATTAAGATGGTGGATTTAATCTAAAAATATAAACAATCTCAATTTAACTTAGAAAACATAAGTTAAGATGCAATTAATCAATTTACCAACCTATTTCTTCAATTCTTCAAGAGTTTGAATTTTAAAAACAAAAATTAAATTAAAGACACCTAGATTACCTTTGTACAGAACTCGCCAAAGAATCAAAGAGGCATTATGTTTCATATTTTAAAAATAAAACAAAGGCATAGAATATGGAGCTCACGTAAATCACCAATCTTGCATTCATAATTATTCTAAGAATTAAATCTATAGATTTCATTAAATTAAAAATCTCAAATTAAACTTTAGAATGAATAGAATTTAAACTTTATCTCCAAATCTAAAATATTTCATCGGACTCTTAAAATAAGAGTCTTGATCGAAGAATGAAGTCTATTCAATCTAAATTTTCATCATATTTAATTTGAAATAATGAAAATAAATCCATATATAGATTTAACTAAAGAGTAAAATCAAATCAAATAATCATTATACATAAATTGAATAATTGAAAAATCATAAAGTAAATATTTCATCACAGAGTGGTGTGAACTAACTAGTCCAATGAAGGATAATTAACAATGCACATTAAGTAAATAGTAAAACATGTTAGCAACAGTTCAATATCACATGCTTGATAACAGTAAGCATAATCTCAAATAAGATAATAACATCATCAAACTATCAATCACTGCCATTATCCACCGTAACGCATGCCGACTACACTGAGACCAGTATTAAGTCCCGACACGGTCAAAATACATCCTTGCAAGTACATCTCCGGCTCTTAAACTTAGCCGATACTGACACCCTCGAGTCAGCAACTGACGACAGCATGGTCCGCCCATGATCCAGTAGACATAAACCATCTCTCATATGGCCGATATTGATTCAATAGCCCAGGTACGTGGAAGCAGTCTTATATACACATACGATCAACATCGTAATTCCATAATCATCACAACACTCTTACCATAGTGCACTATTTATAGGCACATGAGTGGGTTCATCAAAACCAAAACCACTCATTGCTCAATATAACACCTGTTTACAAAATCTGCAGAGTTAAGTTCCCTCACCGTGATCGTGTGGTTTCGCGGTCTCTGTTCAAACAACATACAAGTGCTCTATCATTATACATACACATACATAGTATTTGAAAATCACACGTTTTCCCACAAAATATCCAGAGTTAATGGAAATGAGTCCCCTACTTGGTTTCTATCCTTTTTAAATTATCCACAAGATAATAATATAATAAACATAAGGGGCTCAGTCCAAACTCATATTGTCTTCTGGGCATTGACCAGATTGACTTATTGAGTGAGGTCTAGATCCTCGGGTCACTTCTCGGTTGTCTTCTAGATAGGACCAGAGTTGACATTTTGAGTAGGCCTCGAGGTCACTCAGTGCCCGACTATAGTGTCGGCCTGAAAGTGAATCACTCAGTTCCCGACTAGTGTCGGACTGAAAGCGTATACAATAGTATTTACACTATAAATAATAAGAGGAAAATGGGTTAGTACAATTTTAATTAACAGGGGGTATAAATCATTACAAATAATCAAACACATTAAACAAATAATAATCAAAATTAAAACAGTAATCAAACAATATTTTATCACTTAAAACTGTGTTCCTCGGAACATCACTTCGGAACAAGGGTGCAGTGGCTTCGGATCGTTCGAACCACTCTAAACTAGGTCACTGGCCTCGGAACTTGGGGCCTGACATCGGATCGTCCGAAGACTGGGTCTCGGACCTTCTGAAGTCCATCCGAACGAAACAATCAGAAAACAGCGAGTCTGGTGGGTTTGCAGATCTCGGAACGTCCGAAGACTAGGTTCGGAACGTCCGAGAGGGTCGGTCCTTCCGAGCTGGGCTCGGTCCGCCCGAAAGTTTGCCTCGGGCGTTCTGGGCTTCGGGTGAAGCTCTGAACATCTGAAGGTTCACGGTCCTTCCGAAACGGGTCTGGCTCGCCTCGGGCGGTCTGGGCTTCGGGTTGAAGCTCGGAACGTCCGAGGGTCACTGCTCGGACCGTCCGAAGATCGGCTCTCGGACCTTCCGAGAGTCGTCTTCTCCACTGTCTGCAACTGCAGACAGTGACGGCGGATGAACAGTGAAATACGATTCAGAAAAGGGAGGGCTTCCCGGATTCGGTTTTCACATCCGTCTGGTCTGATGGACTCCTCTAGGAGTCCTCTTTTCAGAGGGATTGGTTTGGAGCTCAGAAGCTCAAAGGGCCAACCGATTTTAAGGTCAAATCCTCACGGGTACATAAAACCCATGGTTTTCCTTAAAACTTAAAACTTGTTTTTCTCAACCAAAACAGGATCAAATTCTGTTTTGTTTGATTCAAAATTGGTTAGAATTTCAAAAGGAATATATTGGATACCTCGGTTTTGATTCCTGGGTTAAAAATCGGGTTTTTGGAAAATCTTCCACTTAAGCTTCGGAAACAGTCGGCCGGAAATGAAATTACAGAGACAGAGAGAGAAGAATTGCTGGGAGTTGAAACCGATGAAGGGGCCTGAATTTATAGGAATTCAGCCGGGGAGAGATGCCGGAATTTAGCTGCGGCGATGGGACAAGAGGGAAGATCTCTCATCATTGCCGGAAATCCGGCCGAACACCAGAGCACGCTGCATGGCGTGTGCAGGTTTTCCCTGCGGTTTGCAGATCAGCCCTCTGACAGTTTATAAATTGCAGAAAGGTCCTGGTTTTCATAAAAACCGATTTTTGAACTAAAAGTGATAAATTAAAGACTAAAAAAAAAAACGATCCAACCTTACAGATGGATTAGGTTTTGAAAACCTTGGTCACCATAAAAATTTCAGAAAAATTCTCTTAACTAAAACCCTTGATTTAAACAAAAATCACATTTTACCCATAATTACTTAATTAAACACATGTAAAAATAACTAATTTGTAAATCTTATTTTAAAGTGCAATGAAATATCTAGATCATTCTTAAAATGGTCTAACACCACATACCATTTTCAAAATTTATCTCTTTCCTGAAATTATTTAAAATAATTAAAACTCTCTTTCGGGGTTCCGACGGGCGATATTTAAATATCATTTTCTGAAAATCAAATCATTTTAAAATAATAAATGCAAATCCTTCATTAAGGAGGATATTATCAATCAATAATAATCACCTAATCACACAATTTATAGAAATATACACAACAAGTGGTAAATTACCAAAATACCCCTCCAGCTGAACGGGCTGGATCTCTGAGCTCATGAGCTCGGATTGGGTCTCGCTTGGGATTTCCTCAAAGCCCTGACCGAAACTTCGAGATTAACCAGTTAAACACGATTAACGAGGTAAAACACACCTAATCTGGGGCAGGGTATTACAATACTTGTGTGGCATTGGTAAAAAAATTAATAAAAAATATTCCTTTTTCTCTTTATAAAATTTTCCACAAACTTTTTTACTTTTTAGCTATTATTATAAAAATATGGACCAAATTTGTCAAACCAACAAATTTAATTAAAAAAATTTGTTTTCTATTATTTTAGTAATTTCATATGAAAATTTTCTATTTTTAGATAATAGTATAATAAGGTTGAACTAGATCATTTTAACTCATTACATCTTATTTGAAAAATTAGTTTCTTATTTTTTTAGTTTTTAGATGAATTTTATTTTTAATACTTTTATAATAAAGACATGTTAAATTCTTAAAATTCTCCCCTTTTTATTATTTTTATCTAATATGAAAATAAATCACAACAATTTGATAGAACAATACAATTACCATGAATTGTCTCTCCTCTATATAGATTATAGATTAGTTGAGGAATGCAATAAGCATGAAATAAAAGGCCTTTAGATAGACTGCAGCTAGCATCTCTTCCATCGGGAGAGCCAGTACCGGCTCCGGAAATCTCCGGAGTCGTAGGCGCAGTGTATTAGTGTATTGGTGGGAGCATTGGGCCGGCCCTGGGGAGAGATAGAGAACGTCTAGGCCGATCCTTTCCTTCTCCCTTTTTCTTTCTTTATTTTGCATTGGAGAGCACTGTGCTGGGGAGGGAGGAAAGAGATTCAGGAGAGTGGGAGAGAGGAACGAGATTCAGCAGAGTCTCTTTTCTCGTTCTCTTGGTGTTTTTTTTCAGGTTTCGATCGGACGGGAGAAAGGGCAGCAGCTACGTGAGTACAGGCGGATTCAGTATTAGAGTTATTAGAGTTGACCTTCTTCATTTATACTGTAGGATTTCATTCTAATTATCATATCACATTCTTTCTTTTATTTCCTTTTATTTCTTTATTTGTAATATACATTTTCCTTATTAATACAATGAATCACAAATTCGTCTCTTACTTTCATATTTTACATTCAGGCTAGCAGCGTACATCAAATCCGTAGGACAGCAAAAGAGAAGCAGCAACGCCGGCCAGAATGCCAGCAGCACCGGCGGTAAGCGCCGACGCACGGACGGCAGAGCAACAGGAGAAGGATTACAAGTTTTTTGGGTGACATTTCATCTGACATCTCAATTTCTAATGTCCTGGTCAAATAAAGTTTAACTTGGTGTCGTGGATTGAGAGATTTTGACAGTAGAATCATATCACGAAATCTCTCAACAATTTTAGTGATCCACAATAACAATTTAAACTTTATTTGACCAAAGAGATTAGAAATTGTAATATCAAAGGAAATATCTCGGTAATTGCTTGGAAATATAATTAAGGTGGCCATTTAGACACCCCACTTTTTTTTTAAGAGATAACTCATTTCAAATTTTTGTATAATACCCTTATTTTTTAAAAAAGATATTCCTCAAAACAAAATATAAGGACAAAATGATAATTTCACACAAAATTTTAAAATAGAGTGTTTCTTAAAAGAAAAGTTAGGTGTCTAAATAACTACCCATATAATTAATTCAGAAGTCACGAAGACACTCATTCATACAAGAGATTCTGAATATTTGGATTAATCAACTTAGCGTTCGGATATTATATATGGTTTTTCCAAAAAGAGTAAAATGCTTCATATTTTTTTAAAATTAAAAAAAATCACAATCCATGAATTTTGTGTTCAAACCAAAATTAATAAATATAGTATCATAATAAAAAAATTGATCGTCGTTTATGTAAATATTGTTCAATATTTTACAAGACTACGGACAAAGATACTCATATATACAGACTGGTAATTACATGTGTGATTATTATGTATAGCTTATAATGGAAAACTAACTTAGACTCTAATAGAGAAACTAGATTTTAGAAAAACTAACATATAAATTGTATAAAGTTACCAAAAACTGAAAGTATTTTAAAAATCAAATTTAAATATAAGAATTAAATTATATTATATCGATTTTAACAACTACGATTGAAGTATATTGTGAATTTTTTTATTTAAATATATCAAACTTCCTATTTAAAAAATGTCATAAATAGCAAGCTTTTGTTCCTTTATACAGTGAAAATGTCACAATGGGCCCACACCACATGAAAATTACATGAGTACTGGTTCATATGAGAAAATTTTCATGTTGGAGTGTTGATTTTTGAATTTTTAAAAATAGCTAAAGTCATTTAGCTAAGTTGATTTTTAAAATAAACATCATATACATGTATAGACCTTTCTAATGTAATCAAACTCATTATTAAAAGTGGATCCCACATTAAGTTCAGAGCGTGAGAACCCCTCTAAATCTAGTTTAGCACTTAAAAGACATGGTTTGAAAAAAAAATTCCTCTATAATTTTATTGAACTATGTCAAGTTGTTATATAATGAAAACGCTCTCCCAACTGAGCTATCCCCGCTTATATTACAAAAATTCCAAATCATTATATAATGACTTAATATAATTCCATAAAATCATAGAGGAATTATTTTTCCAAACCATGACTTTAAATCTTAAACTAGATTTAGAGGGGTTCTCATGCTCTGAGCTCAATGTGTGATCCATTTCTAATTATTAGGTTGATTATATTAGAAAGATTTATGCCTATATATGGTGTTTATTTTAAAAATCAACTTAGCAAAATGACTTTAGCCATTGTTTTCAAAAATTCTAAAAATGAAATGTAGGATATAGGATACAATTTTGTCAAGTTAAAACTAATGGTGGATGTAATTGGGTTAAAAATCTCAATTTGGTATAGATATAAATCACAGGTTGAGGGGCAACTGATTCCAAATGCAAGGGTCCCTTCTCATATTTCAAACCAATTAACACATAGCCCACAACCTGGACTATGGTAATGAAGAAGCCAGAAAAATTTAATTATATAAATTAGAATGGATGATTTCTCAACAAATTGAGGTTTGTTTTAGTCCATAAGTGCTTAGTTGTTTTTGAAAACTATAAAATGTCATTTTTCAAGCCATTCTAATCCAATTCGAGAATGGACCTGATTTTATAGCTAATTAATAAATTACCTTTGCATGAAAATAGTTATACTTTCTACAAAATCCATCAGGCTTTGCCTAAAGTATGCTATTTTAAGTAAGAAGAAGAATAGAAATATATATATATATATATATAAATAAGCAAGGAAAAATAGCATTCCATTGTATAAACAATTGTCCAACTCTAATGCAAGTTTAACTCTCATAAATATAAATCATGTCTCTGAAAATTAAAACTAATTTGAATAATAAATATCTATGAAATCTTTTTTTTTTTGGTTAAAAAGTAAATCACAAAAATCACAATAATTTGATAAGTAACTGGTCAACATTCATTTCATAGTGCGGCTTCCCTCACGTAACCACACTAGGCAATTATTATTGAATGGCGCAGAAAGGTGTTGAACATGAATCGAACTCAAGACCTTCCTTCATGAAGGGTGAGGAAAAAAAATAAAGAAAGCTGGAAGACACCTTCAAAGTATTGATATTAAATAGGACAATTTGTAACAACTCTTTTCTATGTCTAAAATACAAAACATTATTAAAACATACGAAAAACAAAAAAAAATATCACATAATGAATCCGTTCTCTCTTCACTCACTTATCCTCAATGGATTACATTTATGTTTAATTTGATATTAATCTAACTTTTACAACTTGTTAATTTAATTTGATGAGTTTTTGTCATCAAATAAAGTTAAAAAAATTAAAACTTTAAAATACTTGACTTTCACTTATTTGATCTAAGATGAATTTTTATAGATAACTTATAGAAGATAAAGACTTTTTCAAACACCCATCCATCTAGGCCCAAGTGGGAGTCACCAAACTGTGCAAACAAAAATTTGAGGACCATATGGCTGTGTGGATTGAAAATGTCTTTGTTCAAACAAAGTGTCTATAAAAAAATTACATTGATCAAATAGTGACGCTATGCTTTCAAAGGTTACAAAATTTTCAATTTTTATATATGTGATCAAACCAATGGTGTCTTTTTTTTTTTTTTTTTTTTTTTTGAGCGGTGAAATCAATGGGTTGTGTAAATCATGTCAGAGTCAAATTAAGAAAGGATCTAATTCATGAGAAGTAGGTGAATGCAATGGGATGGAATTTGGTTGGGATCCTGATAAGCTCCATTTTGTCATGGTTTTGAAATCATTATTTTTTAAGTCATAACATGGATGATTATGAATAAAAAGTGTTAAAAGTTTCTATCCCCATTAAATCATTCCATCCATTGATTTTGAACTTCAAAAAATGAATGACATATATTCATCAAAATTATTCAGAAGCCACGATTATATAACTTGAATTATCGATTATATAACTTGAATTATCAATTGAGCCTTAATCTGAGAACTAGAGAGAAATCTTGCAAATTCTCCTCCCTCAGAAATAGCATTTGGAAAAGCACCACTAGTCTGAAAATTGTCAGTTTTTAAGAAAGATTTAGCAAACATCAAATGCAAAATAAATTAAATTAATGATCAAGACCATCCATTGCCGGCTGAACATTGATGACAGAGAATGGACTGAGACGGCAAAACTATTCAGTTTCTCAAGGAAATGTAATAAAAGGGCAAAAAAAATCCATCCAATTCCTATACCATGGAGCCAAATTAATGATCATGATCTATAGTACCCCGAAAAATGCTAAAATTTGTTGGGTGTAATTATCAATTACAAAATGAAAGCTGCACAAGTCAATTGCCAACAACAATTTCTTCAACAGCCAGAACAGGCAAAACAAATTCAAAATATAACAGGCTAAAAAACAGAATGGAAATAGAATGGAGCTGAAGTGAACAATTGGAGTAGGAGCAAACCCCAACCAAGCAAAAGTCGAACAAAGAGATGTGATTTCAGATAGAGAATGATTAATAATGGTTAAACCAAATAGATGGGTTATATCTATCCAAAAGATGGGCATTTAAATTTTAAATTAAAGAAGACCAACATAAGAAAAAAAGAGAGAAAAAGATAAGATATAAACCAAAATAAGAATGTAACAGAATCCCTTGTAAATGTCTGGGATTAGTTCTCCCAATGCCCAGTACAAATCACACAAGAAAATACAACACCCTTAGGTCCAACAAGGAGTGTAAAACGTCCACTGGTGATGACTCAGCCATCAGTTCTGAATTATCCCAATTATGCGATACAAGAGACTGCCACATGTATATAGGAGAACTCAAGAGTGCTGACATGAGAAGACCAGAGTGAGCTTTACTTCATGTACCTTTTTAAGAACCGCAGCAAGCTGATTTTACTGGAGCACCTTCAGGGCCCTTAGATGGGTCTGGTTTACTGATCTTGATAGTTGGTGGCTGCATGCAGTAACCGATACTCAGAACATGAAAATGGTTTGATGCATTTGGACAAGCCTCATTATGAAATCACAATAATTTTCTTTCTGAAAAGGTAAAATCAAATCATATCACCACATTCAAGCATCACCATCCAACATCTAAAAATGGTGCTGCAAAAGCCTCAGATTGAACTTTGCAACCTGAAATATTCAATTTAACTATAGAGCTTTTAAGATTGTAATATATTTGCATATTGCAGAAAGAGGGGGAGGGGGCAAGAAAAAGAAGAGTCCAGGGAAAGCCTAACGAAATACCCAATGAGACTGTCCATTTTTACACCAACAATTGCATGTAAATACCCGGTGAATTTGATAAATCCCCCCTAAATCCCTTTCTCAAATATGAAAAATGGAAATCTGTCAAGCTTTATTAGGTTCTGATCCACATTGTCGAGGTATTGGAGAACGGCATCACTCAAAAAAAGGCCTACTGGAGGTCGTGTTTCAGTGGAGAGGTCCACATGTCATCAATACGTGTTCGTGAAAGTGTGTCATGGAGAAGCATATAGAAGAACTAGATTGATATATGGTGCAGCACTGCAGCAAGAGTTGGTATCAGCTGCTTCCAGGGAAAAAGGGGCAACATAGTTGTAGGATTTATGGTGTTGGGCCATTTTTCTGGTTCAGAGCAAATATAACCTTGGATGTAGCCTTCCCACTCCCCACCCCAACACCCACCCACCCCCACCCCCAACCCCACCTGCCACCAATTTTTTTTTTAAAACCCTCAGATGTACCCTCACAGGTTTGTCTTGATATGAGGGGTTATCTAGCAAGGTTGCACCTTTGGGGTACTTTGTACATGGGCCTACCTAATATATAACAGTTATACTAAATAGTACAACCTTGTAACCCCTTTTTATAGAAGTGTTACAACTCAAAATAACAGATAAATGAAGGAAAGCTGTCAAGCATCCATTGGATTTCTCACCAGCAAAGCTCACACATACACAAAAAGGGAAATGTTCAGTCCAGTGCCCAAATAGTCTTAATTTATGAAGTCATTCATCTGGAAATATTAAATATATACCTCAGCTTTAGAGTCACTCTCTGCGAGTCTTTGTTTTATGTCTCTGGCAATGGAGAAAAAAACCTGCTCCACATTTAAGTTTGTTTTTGCACTCTACGAAAGAGGGTTCAAGAGACATAAAGATATCATCCAAGTCAATGAGCAATTGAAAATTAGTATAATAGCATCCAAGAGCGTTATGACTTACAGTCTCAAAAAACTTGATTCCGTACTCATCAGCCAGAGCTTGGCCACGTGATGTTGGAACAGCCTGCAGCACAAGAAAGCTCATATAATGGATTGCGTCTGAATAACCAAATGGATCATCAAAGAACTTACCCTCTTGCTCTCATCCATATCTGCTTTGTTGCCCACCAATATTTTATTAACATTGTCAGATGCATGCTGCTCAATATTTCGGATCCAGTTCCTAATGTCTGCATATGTTGAAGGAGACTCAAAACTAATACAAGGTAATCAAGCTTGACAGTTGAAAATTCAGTTCAAGAAGATGCAAAATTAGACAAAACAAGAGCAAGCCATGAAGTGGATACTGTTGAAAGATGACTCATCAGTGACATCATACACCAACAATATGCCCATCGCTCCCCTATAGTATGCTACAAAGCAAATGATAAAATCAGTGGACATACCAAATTTAGAACATGATCAACTGCAGAAAACAAAGTAAAAGCTCACTCAAAGTCTGCTTTGAGAATTGGTGAGCATGAAAGTTCAAAAAACCCGCTTCTTAAGATCCCTTTTGGAATATAGATAAACAATTACCTGTTGTAATAGTCCGGAAACGTTCCTGACCAGCAGTATCCCATATTTGCAGTTTGATACGCTTCCCATCAAGCTCAATAGTCCTAATCTTAAAATCAATCCTAAAAGGGTAGTATTACAACTTCAGCAAGCAATTTTGAAAATATATTGAGGAATGAGGATTCTCCAAAATAAAGAATTTTGGGAACTTACCCTATTGTGGTAATAAAAAGAAGTGGTAAAGGAGTCATCAGAGAAACGTAACAGGAGGCAACTCTTTCCAACTCCTGAAAGATGGTTCAAAGTCATTTGATTAAATTGTTGTGATACAAAGGACTAAAGAGAAACAAGAAAAAAAGAAATACAGTGTTTTTTTTAACATAACAATGAAAAAAGAGCAATACACATGAGATAAGAAAAAGTAGAAGGCTGAACACTTTTTTTTTTGAAACAGTAACATGTGGATTTATTAATTAAAGTACAATGTACAGATAAGATGGGCCAAGTATAGAAGAGTTATACATGGCTATCTGATAGAATACAAAGAAATTCACAATGTGGAGTCATCATCTCTCCATACACCCAAAAGAGATTCACGATCAGAACAGCTCCATTGCAAGTCTTTGTTTTGTACTCCCCGCCTTTGCTAGAAAGTCAACAATATTGTTCGCCGACCGAGGTGTGTGAGTGAAGGTGATACCACCTCCTAATGTCTCAAACAATGTTAACCAACTTCCATGGGGGAATCTTCCTATTACTAGTCTACGATTTAGCATTAGTTGAATCGCCCTCAATAATAAGATTATCATTCCCAAACTTACACCAAATCTGAAGTGTTCTCCTGATTGCTCTCAGTTCCGCGTCATTTGATTCCATAATCTCTAGAGGCTCGAAGAATGCTAATAACATCCTACTCCTATCATCCTGCAATACCCCACCTACTCCTGTCTGGCTAGGTTTCCCTCTTGCTGCCCCATCAACATTGAATTTATAAAAACCCTGTGGTGGTGCTACCCACTTAACCCTAGGTTTTCTATTTTTCCCAACTCCCCTCATACACTCTTCCCACGATAGGTAGAAGTCCTCAGGAGCTAATCCAGCAAATTCCTTGCAGACAGAAAGCCCTCCTATTAATTGCAACTTTGCCTTCTTGAAAACATCTCCAATATGGATCCCCTCTTATCCTCAAAGATCCTCCCATTCTGCTCTTTCCAAATTTCTCATTTTCCCCAATTCTACATAATGTTACAAAATGAAAAGTTGGGATTAACTAATCAGGGATATTCTAAAATTCGTTACATCAGACTTGGTCTCAATCATGAAAACCCGAGCCAGGGATCATACAATTCCTCATTTCCCATTCCCCAATCCAGAGAGCAAGCTCCGAAGGGTCCGATTGGAGCATTGGTTAGGGCAAAATCTCTTCCGTTCCAAAACAGAATAACTCACACATTCAGAAATAAATCCCAGTGAAACCCTCTCCCTTCGTTGCCCAACTCGGGCAGTTCTTGCATCATCTATACGCCTTGCCAATTTCACTTCTACCACTTTTCCACTGAAAATTTTCACCCCACTACCAGACCGCTAGGTTTTTGGGTTCCCCTGAAAAATTTCTTCGGATCTAAACTCACCCAAAACCTCAGATATCAAACTCACTCAGATCTACTCAATCAACAACAGAATCATAACAATAACAACAACAATAAAGATAAGGGTCTAAAAATGGGTAACAAAAAACTACTAATATCTGCAGTTTTCTTCAAAGAAAAAAACAAGAGAAAAGAGGACATGCCGCTGTCTCCGATGAGTAGAAGCTTTATAAGGTAATCGTAATCGGCGCGAGCACGTGCAGGTGGAGCTGCCATTTTTCTCCTCCTTCTTCTTCTGTTTCTCCTCCTTCTTCTTTGATTGGGAATCTAAGATCTTTAAAGCAGAAGAGAATCAAAGAAGGAATAGGGTCTGGTTTTTCTTTCTGTTCTCCACCTGTTTCGATTTGGACTCCAAAGGCCGAGAATGTGACCCAATTTCCGCAGAGTGCTCTCAATTATAATAGTAAAAATAATAATGTATGTATGAAAGATACATTATTATTGGGATATGATATGATATGATCTTTCTCTTCCTTTCCTTTTCCATTTCATACGTGTTTCTTGAGTCTTGACTTGGTTTTTCATCTGTAACTTCTCTGTAAATGTAAAATTAATATTTGAATGTTTCTTCACTCGGTTTCCATTTAAAGTTGTTTGACTAAATTGGATCTTAGTCTTGAGTTCATAAATTTTGGGTTAATCTCTTAAATATTGTTTGTCATTTTTCATCATTAATTTAAAAAATAATTAGAGTGTAATAATAATGAAATCCTAATAAGAAATTAAGAAAAAAAAATTACTTAGAGTTGTCATCAATGCAAGACAAATTTGGTGGTTGATAGAGTAGAGAACCAACATAAGATTTCTATAATATGTCCTCTCTAAGGAGCATTTTGGTTAAACATGCTTCTCAAATACGGCTGGTTCGGGTCGAGAACTTTGGGTCAGCAGGTTGGATTGAGAAGATAAAACTCACATGAAATTTGGATCGGGTCGGATTGAGGATTTTACATGTTAACCCGACTCGACTAAAATGGGTTTAAAATGAGGGTCGGATCAGAATTCGGGTTGATTCGAGTTAGACTTCAGGTCGGTTTGAGTTGTAAAGTTCGAGTCGGGTTCATATATATCAACTCGGGTCGGGTTGAGTTTTAAAGAACCCGACCCCCCCAACCCGAGTTGCAGCCCTATAATGTCAAATTCTAAAACTAATCTATTGTCTCTTGAGAGCTGTGCTCGTGAAATGTGGCACTTCGGTTGATTTGTGTGGAATTTTATTAGAGGATTTTTTTTTTCAAAAAATAAAAATATGAAGGATTGTGTAGATTAGAAATATATTTGTTTTTGATTAACTTTCCAAGGGTTCAACTTTTTCCAAATGTTTTTTTAATTTCCAACAAAATTTTCATCAAAAGGTTTTTCTCATAAGTGGAATTCTTTGGTTTTAGCTTTTAATCTCTTTTGGTTTGACCCCAATTTTTATTTTTCACTTTTACCAATTTTTTTTTTTATAGTTTGTCCCCAAGGCTATGAAAGTCTCTTGCCTTGCTCTTTCCTTCCATTCTAGTCCCAATGCTTTGGTTGCGTCTATCCTTCCATTCTAGTCCCAATGCTTTGGCTGCGTCTATTTCCAGATGCAGTATTCTTATTACAAAAGAAGATATCATTAACCGATCGTCACTATTCACATTTATTACATCTATGATACATCTCGCATGGTTTGTATTTTTAAATATTTTCATCCTTTACAAAAAGGGTTTCTTTCATTTTCTACTGTAAGAAAGAGAGAGGAGAGGGGAGGGGAGGAAAGAAATTAGATCTCCTATAAATGGAAGAGAAGGTTAGTTTTTCTTTATTTCTTTTTTTCTTTTTTTATCATTTTAAGTAGCAATTTCCTTTGTAATTTTTTTTTCTTTTAAGTTGGATAGGATTGCACAATAATATGGATTGAAAGGGGAGTGTGTTAAGACTAAGATATTGGTAACCATTGATTGTCTGGAATGGGATGTTATTTAAGGGGCATGAGCCATGGTACATAGATCTAATACTAGGCTTTCAAATTCAGTGTTCACATGACTTTTGTATTCTATTTGACGTCTGAACAGCAAGTGTTAAAGTCATCATATTAGTAACTATTGATTGTCTTGCATGAAGCACTGATATTGTCTGATGATAGAATCACCATTTGGAGGTCATAGTAGAATTTTTTTGTGAAGGCTTTATTCCAAGTTGCTAATTAGAAAAATTGTTAGGATAGTGAACGAGTCCCCATTGATTGTAAAGGGAAAGATAAGGGACTTCTAAAGGACTTGGACCATTCCACCTAATGTGCTAGCCTTTTAGGCTGGATAAATAGTCTTAACAAGTGGTATCAAATACATATCTCCAAGCCACTGCATGTGAATTTAGAGGCGTCTTTAGGCGACTCGAGATAGCCGTCAACGTTCTATCCACCGGAGAGTCTCGTTGAAACTTTACCTTGAGAATTTCACTTTGAAACACCTTGCCATTTAGATAATGAGAATGATGCTATCCTCAGCTTTGCCTTGAAGAGGAACTTTGGTCTTGAGGAACTTTAACTTGAGAAATTTCACTTTAAAGCACCCTGTCATTTTATCTAGTTAGCAGGATTTCACCTCAAGGAACTTTACTTAGAGGACCTTTTACTTTGAATTTTTTTTAGTTTGAAGCAATTTGTAACACTTGTCTACCTTAAAGAACTTTAATTCAAGAAGTTTCATAATCTTTACTTCGAAAAATTTTACTTCAAGGGAGTTAATCTTGATAGATAGCTTTTCAAAGAAGTCCTCAATGAAGTATTCATTGTTAAATTTTACATTAAGATGTTTACTTGCTAAGGGCTTCATATTAGAGTAAGGAAAGGCTTTTATAGTTAATTACCTCTAACATGGCGAAGGACTTTCTAAGATGGACCACTTCATCTTCAAATGTAGCTCTGTACAGCATGGCCTCAATTCTCTGAAAGGTAAATGGTATGTTGAGCATGTCCTTGACAAATCTCTCTGCTGATCCCAGTTCTCTGAAAGGTAAATGGTATGTTGAGATGGACTCTTGATTTTCTTTTTGGCGGTTTCTAAAGATAAAGGGGAGTGAATATCTAAACCTGTTCAGTAGCCTCTGCAGTTCCTCTGTAAATTTATCTGTATAATATAGTTTTAAGCTAGCTTAAATACTATAACAGGGGAAATAATTTAGGAGACCATGCAAATATTGATGGGTGGGGATCTCTAATGTGTAGATCTATGGAAAGGGACCATCTTGGAAACCACCAATTTATCTGACACTGCAGTATCCAAACACAGTTTGGACACATTTTATGGAAAATTCAGTTTTCAACTGAGCTTTCAGTGTCCAAACCACCCCTCCAGATGTGCAGATCATCATAATAAAGATACAAGATAATGGAGGGAAGTGAATTCTCTTACTTGAATGAGCTTGATCTAGCTTGTCCCGTACCATATTGCGGTTGGAGAACCTCCCATTTACTTTCAAAATCATATAGTAGAAAGATCATTGAAGCAACTATCCTCTTGAACCCATAGATCCTTCAAGGTCTTTTAAACAATGTCTGTCTTAAAAGAGAAGTATCCCCACTTCTCCCCATCCAAGCATAACCCTAAACTTCTCCCCATTCCAAGACACTTCTGGGGATAATTAGGGAGATGATTTGGGGGGTAAATAGAGTGGCACCATCGACAATAGGGCCTAGGTGTTAATATTGACCCATTTTCTACATGAATTTCCTTCATGGTTTGGGTCTTGTTTGTTAGTTAGAATAACTATAGAGCATAGTTTAATATTTTGGTTTGCTTGGAGTTTAATTGGAACAAGATGTAGAAAGTACTAGATTATTTCATGTTGATCCATTCACATTGAAAACCTTGGGCATTGAGACTCTAAACTAGTGTGTGTGTTCATGGTGTTTTGATCTCCTTTTGAGTCCCTTTAACCTTTAGTACCGTTTTTGGTGGATTGGCCATTGTAGAAGTTGTAGTTAAGCTGGCACTCATATGGGACTACATCAAAAGACTGTTAATGCTGCAACACTTAAAGTTGGAATGTAAAAGTTACAGTGGCCCAAAGTGAGATTACAGTGCCTTCAGATTGGAAGCCTGTTCAGGTAGGACACATGGCTTAGGTGAACAAAAATGTAGATCAGAGGGAACACACCTCAGAGATAATCCATGGGTCCAAACGTAATCCAAATTTGAACTTCAGTGGCTTAGATCACTGAAACCAATAACCCACTTAGACAAACTGTAGGCCTGTGTATACCATTTAAAAGAAAACGAAAATATTAGGGCATAAAGCACCACTACCTGAAGATTCTATCAAGATCATCAAAGTTTCCAATGTTGTCCCAGCTGTATTCAAGAAATCTGTCACTTCTCTATCTTCATGGTCATTTCCAAATAATGCAAGATCAGAATGTAGTTGACCTGCATAGGCCGGCCCTGAGATCTCCTAAAATCTTAGAAGCTCTAAGCAGAGTGAGATTTTAGGGGCCCTTTATGACTGGTATATTAAGGAATTTAAGTGTGTGGGGGCTTTCTGTCTGGTCCTAGGCGGTGGCCTACACGGCCTATTTCTAAGGCAAGCCTTGTAAGCAGGTGCAGATTGACAAATTTCCTTCAGATATGTAAGATCTTGTTGACAGGCATATCTTTAATTTAGAAGTTTATAAATGATTGTAGAATTACCTTTAGCTATATCTAAATTGGCAACTTCAGGAAATTCATTAGACACTTTGTTACCAATAGAATCAGCAATAGAATCAGCAGGTCATGAATCCACGTCAAGTCTTGGAGTTGAAATTTCTTTGTTTGCAATGAGGCAGGAATTGTTTTCCTGCTTAAAGGCACAGAAAAAGTTTGAATAAAGAAGTGTCATCCATACTCCAAATGGCTAATCCGTGCACCATAAAGAGTCCAATTGCAATCCTTTAATGATTGAAAGTGATCCCAAAATTGGACCAATAGGAAAATAACAAAGAGTCTCCTGTTTCCTTCACAACTATGAAATGAATCTTGACTATTCGTTTATTAAATAATTGTGACTTGCTTCGATGTTAGCCGATAAAAAGAAAAAAAAATGATTTTTTTTCCAAAAATGGCTAAAAGTAGAGAAAGGACTTTAAGACTTGATTTGGTAAGTTTGAAAGATTTGACTTGTCTTATCATATTAATATTAAAGTTGAGAAATTTGTTTAAAAAAAGACCAAAAATAAGGGAATTTAAGAACGGATTTGATGAGTTTGAAGGATTTGTCTACCCTCTTCATGTTATCATCTAAAATAGGAGAAAATCATCCAAAAATGAGTAAAAATAGAAAAAAAAAAAGGATTTTGCCATTAAGTTTGGTGAGTTTGAAGGAATTGGCCCACCTTTTTCATGTTAGTATTTATAAAAAAAAAAAAAAAATTGTGAAGTTGAGAAAGAGTGACTTACTACCAATTTTTTGACCAATGTTGCTCCCAAAAAGTGGATGTTTTTCATAAATCATTTCACGCATTCCAATATTAAAAAAAATCTCAAAAATCATGGAGACAAAGATCAATTTGGTGAATTTAAAGGTTTGTGAGATGGTTTATAGAAATGGCAAAGCCTTTCACAATACTATGTCATGTGCAACTTCTGCATGTTCTTGAGAAAGAATAGAAGATTAAAATTAGTTGCATCATCAAAGGTTTGTTGAGGTTTCTCCTATTAAAACTTAGTACACATGCCACTTTTCAATTCTATAAATTGGTTATTATTTCCTTAATTTTGCTTTTTACAAATAGATTGTTGATTCAATATATTATGTATTTCACATTGATGTTAAAAGTTTTAATTGTTAATATATGATTGGACTTTTAAATAGATATTTTTTGAAGATTATTTAGTTTAGTTATAAAATAAATTAAACAGACGACCCTAATGTACATCTAGAGCACGTAGAATAACTAGTCTATACTGAAATAGATGGTTTTAAGTGATTGTCAAATGAATCTTAGTTATTAATAATGAGTGACTTCAAAGGTTAAGATACGTAACCTTTTAACCTTTTAGGAAAGAGGAACAATAGAATTTTCGTCAAAGGGATTTTTATTTCTAAGAATAAATAGATTATCTCAGTGGAAATTCTAACCCTTTTTCTAGAAATGCTTTCTTTCTTTCACATCACCTCCTCTCTCTCAAATACCTTTCATCTCCTTGAAATCTCTACTTTCTATATGATCTTCTTCTTCATCATAATCATCATTAAATGTTAAAATCCCATCTATTTGAGGTTGACTTTTTTATTTCTACTTCTCCATTTGACCTTATTATAAACCACAAAGTCAATCGCTCCACTATCTATCTTTCTTTATTCTTTCCTTCCACATTTTCAGTTGTCTACCTCTCCTTTTTGTAAAGTATTAGGATTGTCTCTAGTACTAACGTGTCTAACCAAACCACCTCAAATGAGTTTCTCTCAATATTCCATCTCGAGGCTACTTTTATGTGATCCTTAATGCAGGTCACAACGCTATCCACTCTTCCAACGTTTCAAGATCATCTTCATTATCCTTGTTGTAAATTATTTATATAGATATGGACATTACGTATATATCGAAACGTAGTATACCTACATGTATAGTCATATGCATCACCATAGGCACTAGAGTTGGCTTTCCATTTTAGATTGTACTTTTGTCTGTATATTTCATCCATTTGTATTATTTTAGATGCAAAAGTGAAATACAATCTTTTCACTAAAAAATATTGTCCATCTTTTGTCTCTATTTTCTTTTTCATTTTCCTAATACAATATGGGATAAGTTAGAAATCACAATCTTTGAATTCTTGCCACTATTGTGATATCAATTGTCGTATTTCTCTATCTGAGGCTGCATTTTCCTCTCGGGAGAGAGCGTTTATAATCTGATATTCTAGTTTTGTCTCAGGATCTTCTTCTATGAACACTAGGTCAACCATTTTTCTATTTTCTGCCCTGGTAACTGGGTTTTCAGAAATAGTGTGAATGTTTGTCTCTAGATCTAGTGAATTGATGAATATTTGAGATTAGAACTCTCTGTTACCCCTATCACATCTTACCCTAGTTTCCATCCATCCAGATGTTCAAAGGGTTCAATCAATGGTGGGGCACATTTTGCTTGGTCTCCTGATTTGCACCAAGGGCATCCTCAACAATTGTTGTTTGGCTTTTTCCTTATTAATTTAACACGGCATACTGTGGTCTTTTTTTCCTCATTTGCCTGTATAACCTCTTACCCTTGTTGTTGTTGGTACCATTAACCTAGGGTTTTGGCCCTCCTTACCCTTGTTTGGTAACTTAAAAATTATCCTAAATGAGGGTAAAAATTCAAAAAATCACCTCTCATCACCCTTTTCTTAATACGCCATTCAAACTTGGGGTATTCAAAAGTGACCCCAAGCTTAAAGGTGACCCCTGCAAAATTACCCTTCGCAGCTCATGGTGACATCATCCGGTCCCCCTTGTTAGAAAAAGTACCAGAGCAAAAAATCATTTCCCCTCTTTCCAACCTTTTTTCTGGTTTTTTATTGGGATTTCGAGCAACCTTGTTCTTGGATCTCTCAGCTATAGTGCCACCCCAACATACTGTTCATTGATCCCATATTTTTCGGGTGTAGGACCCACTTTTTGAACCATTTGTGGATTGATTTGCTCGCTGCACACCCAGTAGTTCGCTTCTTTCTTTTTGTGTGGTTTTCTACTGATTGCTGTATATTTTATTATTATTATTATGACTTTATCTATGGATTCATCGACTTCATCCACCCTTTTTGGCAAACATGGGATTCTTGGTTAATCCCCGAATGAATTCAATTATTTACAAATGGTCTCATTCAGTCAAAAAATGTTCACCGGTGCTAAATATAAGCTTGATTTCATTGATCGCATAGCTATTGAACAATGGACCCCAGCCATAAGAACTAGAAAGCTAATGACTTTTTTTTGTTCAATCTTTATTCATTCACTATAAGTAAGAACATATTAAGCAAATGACTATTAACAAAGGAGATCTAGGACACTGTATGGGACCTCTATTCAGATGATGATAACTCAGCCTGTATGTATCAGATTTGTCAGGATATTTCTCAAAGATAGCCATTGTTTATAAGAAAATGTTTTCCTTTGTGGTTCCACTTCAGCTCTGTTTGGATGCACAGAAAAGACCATGTTTTTTTGGAAAATAACGATTTGAAAAAAAAGGAAGTTTTTAAACTCAAAGTCTACAGTTAGATTTTTTTTTTAATGTTATTTTGGAAGAAGTTACTTTCCTTTCCAAACAAAAAAAGAAAAAGGAGATTATTCTGGAAAGTACTTTCTCTTAAAAACAGAGATGTATTTAACTTTTTTTTGGACAGAAATGATTATTTTTATACAAGAAATTTTCATTTCCAGTGGCTAACATGGACATTAAACTCAAGAAGCAAGGACCATCACAACAAAACTGCCGAATCATTCAAATCAAGATGACTAATTGCTCTTGACACATCGGGCATTAAAAAAAAACAGGTCAATCTGCTGCCATCTTATCGAATAAAATACTAAATTTTTTATTTGACAAACAAAGTTCAAATTTTCTTTTTCTTTTTTATGATCAAAGTGGCCACGTCGCTTAGAGCACACGACTAATTCTCATATACAAGCCTCTCTATCTATAAATACTGGATAATTCTATAGGGAGAGACTCTTTTAAATGGAGTGAGAATCGAACTCCAAACTTTCGCTTCTTGAAGTAGATTCTTGACCATTACTTCAACACATTTGGGTTCTTCAAGTTTCCTTTTCGATTGTAAAGATTTAATAAATAGATAAAACTAAAAATGAGACAATCATGGAAAGGAGAAGATATTACAATAATCCCTTTTAGATTGATGATGGTCTTCTTCGCCAACTTGTTATTTTGGAGAATAGTGTCAGCAAGTTGAGGAACATAATGTCCTGCATCGCTTTCGCCTGCAATGTAAAATTCTCTGCCCTTGTATTCGGGAAACCTCTCCAACCAGTTGACCAAGAAAATATAAGAATCTCTGGCAGTTCTGCTATCTCCACTTGAATTGTAATTAGATGTATTATTTGAGTAAGAAAATCCCATACCTGGGTGATTCTAAGAAGAGCACATTTGCCACTGCAAAGCACCTCTTTAAATCAATAACAAGCCGAGATGATACATGAAAATGGGAGAGGAACACCCATTTTTTTTTTATAATAAGGAACGAATTGATTCTTTTATCATTTGTCATCTTTAACGGTGAAAAAGTTCACAGATGTCTCCTATTATCAAAAACTAGTGTCTCTATCAACTTACATTATATATTTTATACCTTTATTCCATGCAAATGGATTTCTATAAAGTGTTTTTCCATCGCTTTTCACTCGAAAGGGCCCAAGTTCCTCCATTGCCCCTATCTCAAGAGAAGAAAAACCATCAAGAATATAATCAACATACTGACACAACAAATTAAAAAAAAAATATATATATATATATATATATATATATATTCTCTCTGTCTATGTGTGTTGTCCAAATTACTTGTCTGTCGTTTATTTTCAGTCCCAAAATATGTCTTGTGTGCATTTTAAAATTGTTTCCATTATTTGTCCGATTCATTTATTTTCAGCTCCAAATCGCAAATAATAAACATTGACTTGCCCGAACAATAAAATACCAACATCTGAAAGATAATAGTTTATAAAACGATCTTCAAAAAATAAAAAAATTCCAAAATAAGACAAGTATTTTGAGACCGAGGGAATATGTGTTATTAATATTTTTCTTCATCTTCATTAGCATGAGATATTTATCTTATCAATTTAATTAACGCTTATTAATCATATGCTTTTAACTTGTAACCTAGTGAAAATGACTATACTGAATTTGATCAATCTCACGTGAATGTTGGCCTTCTATCCTTAGACCGAATTTGATTCAAGAAGAGTGTAACTTGGTAACTAACGTATATAATGAATAATGATTACTACTTATAAAAATACACTATTGATTTAAATAAATAGCAATTATAATATTACAATAATATAATCTGAATCTTAGAGTACTGTAGCACTAGACAAGTTATACTAGTCATGAATGCTGATTTCTTAACTATGTTTTTGTGAGATACAACAAAATTATCCATCTTATTTACGAACCCGGTCTTTTTTATAATAAGAGATATTACTATCATTATTTATATAGTGAAAAAAGTATCATTCAAAAAAACAGGGGAAAACATTATCAATAGAACAAAAAGAGGCCCAAGAAAAATGAGTCCGAACAAGGCCCAGGTCAGCGGCCCAGATGATGAACAAAAATCGAACATTCTAGATCAATAGACTAAAATAGCAAGCCCAACAACAAGTAAATTAGCCCACAGCCCGGGCCAGAAAACCAGCAGACCAATACATAAAGACAGCCATCCCAGACCAAATTATGAACACATTATAATTTTGATTAATTTTAAATAACTTACACTCTATGGTATTAAACAAGATCCAACCTCATATCCTCAGAAGGAAGATGCTTAGCTCAGGCCCATTATTCCTCCCTTCAGGGCTCAACATATAAAGGGCCTCAGAGTCCATACTTCCCACCACTCTTTCAAACTTCGCACGCATGTACATGAGCTGCCCACCGCCGCTCTTGGCGGTGGGCAGCACGCCTGCGCCCAATGTAACCGTCTGCACCGCCCTCAGCACGTGCCAGTCAGATTCTCCACAGGTGCGGGACAAAGCATGTCCACACCTCCTCCCATTGCAGTACATGGTCCACACAGGTTCATGGATCAGTTGCACCCTCGCCCCACCCCTCTCGCACTCAAGCGCAACCCGAACCGTCCCCGATGCCATCTCTTTGATCAAGGAGCAAGTAGAGGTGGCCAGCTCAATCAGCATCACCGGCTCTAATCGAGGGTCGAATTGCACGGCAAAATTGACATGACCATGCTTTTGGCCGAAGAGTGTGCCGGTCACTCGCCGTCCGGCACAAGGAGTGAAGGAGGGGACGGTTATCGGTCCACATATGGGGATCAATGACGGCCCGATTGAGAGGATGCGCAGGAGCGACCGCATAACCATCGTGGTGCTCAATGTCTTTCTTCGTCCCGGTGATGGGACTACGGTTTGTTTTTCGACTTTCGATTCATGAGAGTCGGTCGGAGGAGATGAAGTTGGTACTATTGCTCTGTGGGATGATGATGGAATGATCTTCCAAGCACTCCTGCTACTAGTCCTTTGAAGAGTGGATTCCTTGGAAGACATGAATGGGAGTTTGAAGGTGAAATGGTAGTGTTCAAGGTGAAATGAATGTGGTGAAAACTGAAGGGGCTCTCTGCTTCAAATATATGTTGTTTAATGTATAATTTATGCATATAATTATATGTAAATACGTCATGATTTGGACTTTCCGGCAGCCACAACGGCTGATAAGGGGTGGTAGCTGCCGACCACTGGTTACATAGTTTAGGTTTTCAGCTTGAAGATATTGGGCTCTACTGATTAGTGTTGCAGACTGTTCATCTGATTGGATCCATCATAGATGTTGCAATTAATTGTGAAAACTCTTAAGATTGGATTATTCTTCTTATTCAATTATGAGGCTTCGTCCGTTTAATCAAATTTATTGTAATTGATGTAATTTAGATGGGGAAAGTGATAGAGACACCGGTGTTTTCGTAATGAGTACTACAGTATACTTTTTTCACTACTTAGATGAAGATATGAAGCAAAAGAACAAATTTGATGTCTCTTATTATAAAAAAATATCAGTGTTCTATCATTTTCTTTCTATATTTAGCAAGTATCCATCCATTTAAATTCTCCAAACATCTCAATTCAAATTATCCAAGCATCTTGATTATTCATCATCTGATACACAATTCACTGTTATATACTCCCTTTGTCTCAAATTAGTTGTCCTATATGGATTTTAGAATTGTCTCAAAATAGTTGTCTCTTTGTATTGAAGTAGTATAAAGTGTGTTGAAAATGGATGAGATTATATGAAGTGCTAGCCTTATACAGAGAATTCCTTAAAAAATACAA
Source organism: Chimonanthus praecox (assembly GCA_022113865.1). Taxonomy (NCBI): domain Eukaryota; kingdom Viridiplantae; phylum Streptophyta; class Magnoliopsida; order Laurales; family Calycanthaceae; genus Chimonanthus; species Chimonanthus praecox. Next base: position 4,738,951 of record CM039090.1, on the reverse strand, counting down.
ATATTTCAAATGAGACAACTAAAGTAGGACGGAGGGAGTATTTTGTATAATAACTAGAATTTGAAATTACTCCTTTACAGACTTTTTCTAATTTTGGAACCTATATATAAATGATAGGAAATTAAGTTATTAAAACTGCTGGCTTTATAAATTTTCATATGAAGTAAGCAGGGGAGAATATAAGTAGTGAATGAAGACATGAACTGTTGTAGGTCACCTACTCCAAATCCATCCCCTCTTAAACTATATATTTTACATTTTTTGAAAGCTGATGTGATAGACTACGTCCGTCTTCTACTATTTTTAAGGTAATTAATGAAGATACCTGTATTTTTATAATAAGAAACATTACTTTTGTTTTTTGTCCATTTGTTATAATGTAAGTAATGAAAAGGTATATCGGTGTTCCTTATTATAAAAAACACAAATATCTCTTTTACTTTTCATTTTTCAAAGGAAAGATGACAATTATCCATTTTTAAAGTTTCTTTAGTCAACAACCTAAGTTGTTATTTATATTCATCGATAACTTATCACGTGCATGAGGGGCTCAACTTTTGGTGTGGGGTTGAGTGTATAGAATTAGATAAATAGCTTAATTTCACGTGTTCCAATAGTTCTTAAACTTTTAACATATTGGTGAGACTCCTAACAATTGGTATTAGAACAACCTCTGACTCCTGCATTCAAATCTTGGTGAAGGCAACTCAGGGAGAGCTTGCCCATTAGAGAAAGTCGATGGGAAAAAAGATGGGATTCTTGTTTTGTGATGAGTTAATGATGACGAAAATAGTTCAGATTCATCGATGACTTATCATGTGCACCATGAAAGCTCAGCCTAAGGTATGAAGCTGGACTCATGGAATTCGATAAATGACTTGGTGCATCAAATTATTACTCCATAATATAATGAATAATGTTTTCTATCCATTACATGATTTTAAGATTCAACAATAACCACTTTTAACTAGAATCCACAAAAATATTATAAAAATATATAAATATCCATCTATAATCATTTTAAGTTCGGCCAAGTTGAGTTGAGTTACAGCACAATCCAATTTTGAGCCATGTTTTCATCTTAACTCAATCCAACACGTAAGCTGAATATGTCTCTCGCAGCCCTCATGATTTTTCGAGTTAAGCATCCCAACCTAAATAGTTAATACCTTTCGAGTTGGGTCAATTAACTCGGCTTTTTTCCGAGTTTTGATATTTTAGCCGGCATAACAAGGACGGCATTCTTCTAAATGGTTGATATTTACTTTTATTGCATATCTTTCGTACCAGTTTTTAAGTTTTAATAAATATGGATTTGATATTTTAAATTATAATATCAATAGATTCATGTGAATGGTGGATTCAGGGTGCGCTGCAGCTAGAGTCTGGACGAGTGACAGGCAAATGCAGATGGAGATGTATTGAGTTGATACGTTGCATTGCACCAATAACCTAAATTCAAATATCTATATGAGGATATAATGAATACAGATTCTATCAATTAGACCAACAAATTCACTTAAGCTTGCCAAGGGGTTCTTTAATTAATCAATATATCTTTAATTTATTTTTAAAATATGTAGTAATAAACATGTAATTTTTTTAATACTGTAATTTTTTTAATACCCATTCAATATTATAAAATACACACCATTCATAAATATAAATCTGAAATAGATAAACCCTAACATGAACCCAATTTACAAATAGATCTAAAAGATAAAGTTCCTATCTCTATGGGTTGGATTGTTGGAAATTGGACTCGAGACATTCTATGGGTTGGATTGTTGGAACTTGGACTCGAGACATTACATGAAAAACTATTCATTGTACACTATTGAAACATTGATATTTTATAATACAGAATACCAATTAAAAAATAATTAAATTAATAACATATACTCCCTCTGTTCTAAATTAGTTGTCCTATATAGATTTTAGAATTATCTCAAAATAGTTGTCTCATTTGTATTGGAGTAGTATAAAATGTGCTGAAAATAGATGAGATCACATGGAGTGTTAGTCTTATATAAAGAATTTCTTAAAAAATATAAATATTTTAAATGAGACAATTAACATAGGACGAAGAGAGTGTTAAAATAACACAACTCGATTTGAATAGCGATTGTTATTCTTGTCTCTTTCAAATAACAACGCAACATGAGGGACTGCATTCATTTTCTTTGGAAAGAGTATGTTTGACAAATGGTCTAAGTGGGAACATGGGAGTGACCAACACTTAAGTTGTATTTTTAGTAGTGGTCAACTTGGGCATTAAAGAATGAAATACAATGATTTATTCATTAAATGTTTATTTTATAATAAACGAAACAGATGTCTTGATTATAAAAATGTAAAATTGAATCAATATGACACTGATGAGACAAATTATTAAATGAATTTTATGCCAATATTTTTTTTTTTAACTGAGGGGGACAACAAAGCAATGACCTCCATAAATTCCTGAGGAGAACGTCCTATATCCACACATGATGCCTCTAGTTTACGTTGTTAAGACTTGAACTGACTATCTCTCACTTCATTAGATAGGAAGTAACCCATTGAAATATCCAACGTTGAGTAAAAAGGATTATATGCATAGATTGTGAAGGAGCTTCACTTCTATTTGATAATTTTATCTTTTGATTTTAATTTTTTTTAAATCAATAGTTTATATTTATTAAAATTTAAAGATCAAAACTATATGACTTGAATTATTAATTGGTATTAAAATTTAATAAATTTAATAAGATTTTGAATTATATTTTTGAATTTATGTTTTTTAATTAAAATTCAAATATTAGTATAAATAGATGAGAGTCCACGTCCAGACCTAACTACTACTCTTCTTCCACGCACTGTCGACTGTTTCGTGCTATTTCGCAATTGGCAGCACAAGACACGCAGGTCCTGTCCTTTAGCAGGTTCATTCTTCCCCAACGGCTCCTCGTACCTTACAATTAAATAACATAAATATACATTTTTTAATGTACATGGAAGATAGTGGAAAATCTGACCTAAAGCTTTTAGAGATAACATCGACTGCTTTTATGACACACAAATGATGTCATAAAAATTTGAACTTAACACCTTTCATTTATTGCGGAGAGAAATAGCATAAATATACTTTAAATAGTGATTTTTGCACCACCATTTCTTTTATAGTGTATTTTCTTATAAAAAAATTTCAATTTTATCTTTACTTTTAAAAAGAATAAATAAGAAGGGTGGAGGAAAATAAGGATAAAATTAGAATTTCATTTTAAAGAGGTCTACCATGAGAGAAAATGGTAGTGCAAAAATCTCATTATCCAATTAATTTATAGATATTTTCACTGAATGACATAATGTGTTCTATTTTTTCTTTTTCAAATTACTTGTAAATTCTTAATACCAATTTAAATCTTTCAATTTACAAATTGAACTCAATGCAACTCATATCTTGCCAAGCATTTTATTTAAAGAGTTAAATTAAAGAGATATATTAATGAGATATAATATTAGATCAATTGTAAGTTTTATAAATTTAGATTTATCTGATAAGTGATTATATAGATATAAAATGTGTAAGTTTCACTATCAATTAATTATTTAAATTATATAATTTTGATCTTTTAAATTTTAATTTTAAAAATTTTAAATTAAAATATAAGATTATTAGATAAAGATAAAAAAATTCAAATTTTAAATTATACTCATGCATGGCAAGCGGGGTGGTGTCACTTGATGGACCATTTGACCATAGCTTGATCAAAGAAGCAAGTGGCAAGGGCCACTGCACATGGCGCGTGCGACAGAACCAAGTTTCATGTGGGCACACGTGTGACACTTGCAGCTCTCTCTTCAGTGACACGAGCCGATTCCTGCATTGACACGTGTGGAGAACTCATTACAGGTGCCATCAAGCCACAACACGTGTGCAGTTTCCACGCCTCAAATCAACGGTGTTGGTTTTACCAAGGCCACCCAAATCAGATTGATGTTCCTCAGTATTCCTGTTTCATCACTTTTCCAACGGTCGAGATTTTACGAAAGTGAAGATGATTAAAAAATTAATTGTTTTGTGTGATATTTATACTGTTTCTATCGACACTGACATCAATAATTTTAAATTCAAGTTAGGAAAAGAATTAATTAAAAGGCGTCACTAAATTTATTTAAATATTCAATGTTGGTGGTTAAAACTTTCATAAAGTCCTTTGATAGTTTTCAACTTCCATATCTAACTCTAGGTTAGATAGTTATTAAATTTATATGAAATATCTGATTTCTTACCAAAGTCTCTAATTGTACATTTATTTAAAGAAGTTTTATTTTTATAACTATAAATTTATTTTTGGTAAAAAATTGTGAAAAATAAAGAATCAATTCGGCCACAAACTCATTCTATTTTAACGAATATAACTCATTTTCCAAATAAAACTTATTCTATCATAAAATAAAGTCATATTAGAATTTTTTTATTTACTATCTCTATAAAACTTATTCAATTTAAAATTAGAAATAAATTAAAATAATATGGATAAATTAATGAGAGCTGTCACTGTGACCCACGGACTAGGCTATTTGATTTAACAAGATATAATAGTTGCCCTGCTTAGAAGCCAAGATTCCTTACCTGTTAATTAATTTGATCAATAAGTTGATATGTATTAAATTGAAAGTATCAATTATGAAATTTATCACTGAGAAAATTAGATGAGATGATATTTTAAATAACATTAATATATTCATATATTTGATCAACTCAAAAGTATATTAATAATAAAACAAGACTTAAAGTAGTGATAAAGAATTTAGATTGTTATTTAAAATAATGTGGAAATTAATTAAACAGAATATGAAAAATATTTTAACTATAGTGAGACGATAAAGTTCATTTTTATTTTTCATTTTTAAATAATAAATTAATTGAATTGAATATTGTACTATCCCATTAGCAATGTTTACGGTAAATTAGATATTTGCCACGTAACTGAGTCTCTTTTTCTAAAGAATCTTACATCAGTATTCGGTTGTCTACGTAAAACGGTGAAAGTAGGGAAGGGCTCCCGCAAATACACTACCTGTTGACACGCGTCCATTACCTGACAAGATGGTGGCCCAATCCACGTCAGTTGTTATATACGTGTCGCGTTATTAGGCAACCGACCTCAGATATTCTGAGAGCTGAAAGCTGGTTTCTCGCCCCCACAGGTGTCGCAATCTCCCAGCGTGACGTAGAAGCTTTTAATTGGACAACCTGGACTCCGTACCTATGACATTTCAGTAATTTAACAATTCGACACGTGTTTGGTTCTCCTTCTGAAATCTATTATTATCAGGCATTCAGGTACGCCATCTTCAAACCGGCTCCTGCCTAACCCTATTATATTCAAATCATTATTTAATATAATTTAAATTACTTTACACAAAATTAATTCAACACACTTATATTAAATAAAATAATTAAATTATTAAATAATGAGAAGTTCATGTTCAGAACTCCAGCATCGGAGTCACCGATTCTCATTTGAAAATAAGAACCGGAGGCCCGGGATACACTGATTGCACCACTTTAAAATGAAAGGTGGGTCCCGGTTCGCACCAATGAGAGGGCAATAGCCATGTGCTCCTCAATATCTGAACGGTCCATGAAATGCTCTGGCACAAACCCAGTTTAAAGAGACGGTCGAGATCGTCTAAACCTGTAGAAAATGAAAGGCCCCAAACTGGGAATTGTCCAACGCGATTGACCAGGTACGACTCCAAAGAGAATTCCATCGCACATTCGTAAATTTCCTCAGCTCGCCACGTGTCCTCCATGCCGTCCGGAATAGAAAACTAGCTTAATTAGGTCGAAAAGGTTGCGCGCCGGTCCACATGCGTGTCAGAAGAAAGAAGATTTCAGGTTACTCGTGTTCCCCTTTCATTGGACCACGTTTCAAGTCTAGTCACATCAAGCGACGTGTATGGTCTGGATGGAGAGAGAAAGAGGACATCTTGATAAACGGCTGTGATTCGTTCTCGTAGGCGAAGCAGCACACAACATCACACCAAATGTACCTGTCAGGCTCTGCCCATGCGGGCAGCTGCCCGATGTCATCGTGGCTGCTCCCCTTTTTAAGGGCTTTAATCGACGAGAATTCCCTCTCCCGTTCGGTGGTTTGGGCTGAGAGATCGTAAGATCTGGGAATTTGAATCCGTTGATTGGAAAATCAATGGCTGAGACCTGCTGCGGAGTGTTGCGTGACGGTGAGGTATCGGGGCCATGCGAGCCTAGCGCGAGAGCGGCGCGCCGCCGGAGGATAGAAATCCGGCGTTTCAGAACTGTCGCCGACGTCGCTTCTCCTGCCGACGCTTTCTCTTTCAAGAGACAGAAGATCGGTGGCCCCCTGTCACCGGCTTCTCCGCCGGCCGGACAAATTGAGAAAGCTTTCGAGACACCTTCCGCGAGAGACGAGCTAATCCTAGACGTAGCCGGATGTGGAGCCGCCGAATCAGAAGAGAAGCCTGATTTGAAATCGGAACCGGTCCAGCTGGTACTCTCAGACCGGTGTCCGAAGTACGGTTCAACGTCCGTCTGCGGAAGGAGAAGAGATATGGAAGACGCCGTCTCTATTCACCCGTCTTTCTACGGGCAAGATCGTCGGACTGGATCGAGGCTGCATTTCTTTGGAGTTTTCGACGGCCACGGCTGCTCTCATGTAATTGAAATTTCCGTTTTCTGCGAATTCTGAAATCGCTGGATAGGATTTCAGTTATTCTTCGAACTTAGATTCATGCGAATAGAAGTGCTTTCTTGGAAAATTAATAGATCAAAAGAGTTTTTCCCTAAAGAAATTAATCTTTAATCAAAAGAAGTGAAAGTATAGTTCTTTTGTAAATGAAATTAAGAAAAGTACTTTACTCATTTATCCAAAAGGTGTCTCGAAGTAAAACTGTTGAAACATTTTTGATTATTAGATGACATTGCTTGATCAAAAGAAATAAGTAGTACTTTTCTGCCTCCGGACGGAGGAAAATCTGAAAATGAAGTATTGAAATTGAATTCCAGGAATCTTTGCAGTAGTAAAACCGATGAAATGAAATCGGTTTACCTCTTTGTAGGTGGCCATGTCTTGCAAGGATCGAATGCATGAACTGCTAGCAGAGGAGCTTGGAAAGAAAGAGGAGGGGGGGCGTATGGAATGGAAGGAGACAATGGAGAGGAGCTTCGCAAGGATGGATAAAGAGGTGGCAGTGGGAGGAGAGGGCGAGTTTTCGGCTGCGAGCTGCCGTTGTGAGCGGCAGACACCGCACTGTGACGCTGTGGGATCCACCGCGGTGGTTGCGGTGGTTGCGCAAGACAAGATCGCAGTCGGCAACTGCGGTGATTCTCGCGCTGTCCTTTGCCGGGGAGGGAAGCCCATCCCCCTCACTTCCGATCATAAGGTTAGTAAACAAGCATCGTTGATTCTTTTCTAGATTAGATGAAATCCTGGAAATCAAAGGAACGATTGGATTGTTGGATCATGGAAAACCAGTGGTTGGACCTCGAGAAATTCTTGGGTCCAAACTCTTGGATTCCCAAGCGGTAATTTTACTCCCTTGCTGAAAATCCTTTTTACATGGTGGCAGCCGGATCGACCGGATGAGCTTCTGCGTATACAGGCCGCCGGTGGCCGCGTTATCTACTGGGACGGTGCTCGTGTACTCGGAGTCCTTGCAATGTCTAGGGCGATAGGTGAGAATCGGCATCTTTTCTTATTTCGGGAAAATCTTCTGCTAGGATCTTGTCTTGGGAACTCATTTTTTTTAATGGATTTTAACGTGTGTGTATATATATATTCATAACAGTTTTTTATTTTATTAGCATTAGTAGCATTTTTATTAGTAAAAATTCAGCATTATTATTGTTGTTTCTGAATTTTACCGGAATTTATATATCTGGTCCCTCTCTTTCTTTTCTTTTAATATATTAACCAATTAAAAAAAATTAATAGCATTATTATTAGTAAAAATTCAGTATTTTTAATTGAGTACAATGATCTTCGTATGGGAGGAACATTGGACTATTTTTGCTATATTTTATTTTCTTTAACACCACCAGGCATATGTTGGCTGATGTGGCAACCGTCGTCGTTGCAGGCGACAACTACCTGAAACCATTTGTGATACCCGAGCCGGAGGTGACGGTGACGGAGCGGACGGCAGATGACGAATGCCTCATCCTTGCAAGCGATGGACTGTGGGATGTGGTTTCAAACAAGATGGCATGTGATATCGTGCGCATGTGCTTACGTGGCCGTGCGCCGAACTCCGACGACGAGGGCTTCGACAAGGCGTGCTCGGATGCTTCGATGCTGCTGACGAAGCTGGCTCTTGCCAGGAAAAGTTTTGACAACGTAAGCGTAGTCGTGGTTGATCTCAGAGGAGACACGTAGCAAAAATTGAAATACATTTTTTTTCTTCCTTTCGTTTATTTTTATCTCTTGGCAATTCTTTACACTCCCTTGCCTTTCGTGTAATTTTCTTCCTTTTGTTGATTTTCTGTAATTTTTTTCTTAAATAGGGGTCCTAAGTGAAAATTAGATATACATGTGCGAGTGAGTTAGGGGGGTGTACTTCGAGGCTTTCGAAAAAGAAAAGCTGAGCGAAGATAAAAATAGACAAAGGTACACATGTAATGGAAAAATGAAAACTGAAATTTTCTTCTTTTTTTTTTTCTTCAATAATAAATTCTTTTATCTTTCGAGGGTTAATTTTGGATTTTTTTTCCAATGTTGAGAATTTGAATCTTTAATTAATTATTCTATATATGAGAGAGAAGCTACTCTAATAAGGTCCTGAGTAGCTGAATTCGATTGAGATTCAAATTCGTCAAAGTTAATTCTTATGGGATTATTCTTCATCAATTTATTATCATTGATTTATTAGTGTATTGAAAGGTTATCGATGTGGATTTTGGAGAGAATATTGGGTATGGAATTATTCTTCATTAGTGGATTGAGAGGTTTAATATTGATTTTAAAAAGAAAATTATATAAAAATAACTTATGATTGAAGAGGTCTGGTACGTTGGAATTCACTTAGTGGAGATAAAAGTTACAAATTGTTTTATTAAAAAGGTAAAGAGAAACAAATGAAATACTGGCGTGAGTTTATAAATAATTATAATTTATGAAACTTTGGTAAACAAATTTTAAAAAGTTAATTTTAAATAAATAGAATTTTCGTGGCTGACGATGATGATTTGAAATTTTCAATGAACATACAGATCTTAAAAATATTTAATTTACATACCTTAGAATGGTTCCATTCTCCTTCAAAAAAATATGTAGGATCTTAATTTTCCTTCTCCGGATCTCTATATGAAAATTTAGAACTACACATTTATATCATTCTGTTTTTTTCTAATTAAAGTTGACAACTTTCAATGGATAAAAGTAAATACTGATGTCTTGCTTTTAAATAAATGTAAGAAATTATCGCTATAATTTAAAAAATCCCAATTCTAAAATTTAATAGTAGATTGAAAAGTTCATTAATCTAATTGATGAAGGCATCAAAGAAAAAAGATTAGCAATAGAAAATTCTTCATTTTTAGAATTTCTCTAAAACTCAAATGTTCAAAAAGTCATTAACTCAGGTCTCAGGTCTCAGGCCATTTTAGATATGGGAATGCCATTCGATTTCACTAATTTAACGTCTTTAAGTATATATATTTTTAATTTACTTAAATCAATTCATTTTATTAAAATTTTATACTCTGTATGTCCTAATTTAGCTGTCTGATATGCGCGTTTTAGGATTGTATCAAAATAGATCTCATATGTCATTTTGATACTTTATCTACTCTCGAAGAGAAGTTCATAAACCTTTTGAAAGATCTTTTTTAAAAATTTTAAATTTTTAAAATGAGACAACTAAAATGGGATATAGGGAATATTATTTAACTTCTTTAAGCATAAATATTTTTAATTTACTTAAATCAATTCATACCTATCAAAACTTTTTATTTTATTGGTTTCATTTATTATTAATTTTTCATGTATCATTCTTTAGTTCTAATTATTTTTAAACATTCATTTTAAATTTATTTATACTATTTTTATACATAAATTTTATTTTACAATATTATTTTTATTTCAATCCTTCTTATTCCTAGAATAATTTTTTTACAATGTAGTCATTTCATACTAACTACATCAAATATTTTCTAAATGATGGAAAGAGAAAATGTATCAGTGATACAAGCGTATCGAGGATCTAAATGTTTTTCTCTGAGAGATTTACAATAGGAACTTTTTAGATAAAAATGTTTTCTGCCTTATATTTTACTTTAAAATCTTGGATTATAAAAAATTAATTTTAAATAGATCCTAAGCAACCTGGGCAGTATACAATTATTCTCTATCCCTATCATTATAAACATTACGTCAAAATTCAAAATGAAATTAGTGGAATCTTCGACTCTAAGGATTGCTTAAAGACTTGCTTCACGGTCAAGTCGGACCAGGGGTTTAAAAATCATTTTCGGCCGATATAATACGGCCGATATTTCAGCTGATATTGTGAATATCCGCCGATAACGATATATATCGACCGATATTCACTACTTAAAAACCGATACATATCGGCCGATACGATATGTATCGGCCGATATTTGCACCCCTGGTCGGACCAACTCACTTCAACTTATTTTTATTTTTATTTTTTAAATTATATCACCAACATGTGTCCACATCATACCAGTATGCATCACTCTTTAAGCAAAACTATTTATTGGAACTTTTTTCTTCTAATTTCTGAATTAATGTTGAAAGATACTGATGTATTATGAATACAATTTATCATGCCACCAATCACTGTATGCCTTATAGATAAATTCATTGATAATTCGGTCGTCTCACATTTCATGGAGTACGGGTTAAAGAGAAAGATATTAAAATGTGGTTAGAGGATCATATGATCGGATAAAATACGTAGAGAACTACCAGAATACAACTTGTAAGAAATAAAATCTTCTATTTGACCATTTTAGCCTTGTGAATTCTTAATTTTTATAGTCATTTAAGAAAACTAGATGATTCGATAAGTATGAAATTACACCCACACTCTTATCAATGTGTTTCTCTATACATACCACTTAATTATATAATCCAATTATCATTTGTACTGTCAATTCCCCTTAAAACACATTTTCTTTAAAATTATTTTAGAAAAAAGCTCTTTGATCAAAAGGTTAAGTAAGAATCTGCCCAGTAAGTAATACTCCCTCTGTTCTAATTTAATTGTCTGATATAGATTTTGGGATTGTTCTAAAATAGTTGTCCTAAAATATTGGAGTAAGATAAAGTGTGTTGAAAATTGATAAGAATTACTTCTCAATTGGAGTGGTTTAAACTCAAATTTAAATTCTTTAAAAAATACAAATGTTTAAAATGAGATAACTAAAATGAAACGGAAAGACTAAAATTTTAGGTCAGTAGTATCTAAGATTGAACCAAGACAAGGCCAGACTGATAAATAACTTGGGCACCATTCTTCTCATAAAGTATAGAAAGTATAGGGAAACGTGCTTTGCATAATCTCCTTGATTGCATCTTTTGGTGCTTCCCATCAGGGATTCAAAAAACGGTGTCACCGATATATCGGCCGATATGTAAATATCGGCCGATATGCGATACGGGCGATATATCGGCCGATAATTTTATCTCTCATACCGATATCGACATTTTCTCTCTCCTCCGATATCGGAACCGTGAAAAAACCTCAAAAAACAGCGATGAATAGTGATGAACCGTGACAAAACCGCAAAAAATCGCAAAAAACCGCAAAAAACCGTGAACCCCCTGAGAACCATAAACCCTGAACCGCGGAAAACCGTGGAAAACCGCGTAAAACCGCGGAAAACCGCGAAAACCGTGAAAAACCGTGAATACCCCTGAGAACCGCGAAAAACCGTGGAAAACCGCGAAAAACCGTGAAAAACCGCGAAAAACCGTGTAAAAACCGCGAAAAACCGTATCGGTGTTTAATTTTTTTTTTTTTTTAAATACCGATATTTATGAATATCGGCCGATATTTTGACCGATATTTCGGACCGAATATCGGCCATATCGGCCGATATTACTCGGTTTAAAAAAACCGATATATATCGGCCGATACGATATGTATCGGCCGATATTTAAACCTTTGCTTCCCATGTTTATTTCTTTCAGTTCCAGCCTATAAAAGTTGGTCTTTCTTGAGCTGAAAGGAACATCTCATCTCTAGAAAGTTCTTCTTCTTCAATTGAACACCATGAAGTCTTGTCTCCATATTCTTCTCCTCTTTCTTCTGTTTGCTATAGCAGTGAGTTCTGGTAAGAAACTGCCAAAGCCTAAGGATACTCATATTCTGCCACAAGACTACTTGTCATCTGCTTACTATGCCAAGAGCTGTCCAAATCTTGAAGCCATTGTTCACAAGAAAGTGAAAGCTTGGGTAGACAAGGATTACACTCTTGCTGCCAGCCTCATTAGGCTTCATTTCCATGATTGTGCTGTCCGGGTAAGCAAATGTTTCTTCAAGTATGTGTTCAGCAACTTTGAATCTTTAAATATTAGAACTTTTGAATTTTAGAAAAGTAGAGATTTCATTGTACGTGTTTGTCCGTTGCAAACAAATACTTAGAAAGATAAGATATTTTTGTTGGGACATGGGCTTCCAACTCAAAAGATTAGTTGTTAGGTAGAGTGATCCAAGTCTTTTATAAATCTCTAAATCTCTTTTTACACTTCAAATATGAGACTCATTTGCAACTGCTCCAACAATTTTGAACTAGAGGGTTACTTTTTAAAATCATCGTGTGCCTTTTAGTCATTTTTTCATCATTTTGAGTTGGTCCTTAATATAGGGTTACCTTGTAGAAGTAGATCTCTATTTCTCTAGTGTTACTATTTAGTTAAAAACCTTATATGATCTTTGTAAGCCTTTTTCACTATAACAATAACGAATATCTCCATTCCCTTCTCCTAACCTCTTAAATTCAAAATTTTCTAATGATCATTTATATGGAGTCCAGCAAATGAGATCATGATGGGTTCAGTGGAAAGGACTTTCTTTAAATATGTGGCTCGTCAAAAACTAACTTGATTGAATTAATCAATTAAATTTTTTGAACCTTACAAAATTTGATTAGTTGAAATTATTTTTAATATTTAAATTTTGCATTGTTAAAAAACATAACTTAGTTTATTCGATCAAAGTAATTTTTGTAGAGTTCATAGTTAAACAAAGTCTTTAAACAAACTTAGACACTCTAATTGATGAACCCTATATCTAGCTACTTAGTATAGATTTGAAAGTTCAAATCTAGGTCAAGCCTGATTTAAATCTTAAAACCTGTTATATACAATTTGTACTTAGTCTATTACCATATTGCGATTAAAAATCTTAAGCTTTAGTTTAAATAATTTAAAATCTTAAACATCTAACTCTAAACTCAACTTAATCTCTAAGTCCACATCTCTCTAACTAGATCTTGGAATTACATCTATAAAAATATTTTCAATAAATTCATCACTGACTCATTTAGTAGACTTTTTATGTGAGTGTGTAGGGGAAATGATATTCTATCGAAAATTATTTCGATCAGATTAATTAAACTATATTTTTTAAATCACAAAGTTTAAAGATAAAAATAATTTAAAAAACAAAATTTTATAAAATTTAAAAAACATAATTTAATTGATAAATTTGTACTTCAAAAAAAAAATTCGATGGTATTCTCTCGTTTCATGAACTTTATGACTTTTGTAATGATAAAGTGGAGGACGATCATTTCATATCACCAAATAGGCAAGTAACACATATCGTCGATATCGGCCGATATTCATAAGTTTTTTTTTTAAAAAAAAGAAAAAAATTAAAAAAGAGAAAAATATCGGCCGATACCAAATTTTTAACCCTTTAATACTATAATGGAAAAATGTAGTTGTCAAATCTGAAGATGTTACAAATGATGATGACACGTGGCTTTATAATGATGAAGGGCTGTGATGGTTCGATCCTGTTAAACCATGAGGACAGTGAGAGAAGGGCCAAAACTAGCAGGTCATTGAGAGGTTTCCAAGTGATGGATGATATCAAAGCTGAAGTCGAAAAGAAATGTCCCAAGACTGTCTCTTGTGCAGACATTCTCACTCTTGCTGCAAGAGATGCTACTCTTGAGGTGACACTCATTACATTTTTCTTTTCTTTTTTTCTTTTTTATTTCTTTTCTTTTATATACTTTGGGTTGAAACTAGGGTTGGATTTTAGTCTGACCCGGATGATCCAATCCGAAAAATTATATGGACTGGATTAAGTATTCTTTTAAATTAGAGTTGGATTTGGATGAAGAATTAAAAATCTGAACTTAATTTTAGTGGGCTAAGTATGCCCTTTAAAAAACCGACTCAGCTTAATCCAACCCAACTTAATACATGAATATTTCAACTTTTTATGAATACATTTTAGGTTATGATTTAATTAAGAATCATGTTATTTATCAATTGAATTTTATTTGTATTTTTTCCCAATGTTAAATTTGTGGAAGTACTTTTTTTTTTAAATGGAATATTTATTATTATTTTCGACATTAAATGGGTGAAAGTATCATTTATATGAAAGTGAAATAGATTAATTTGGATGACTATGAAAGAATTCGGGCTTAGAATTGGGTTGGGTCGAGTTCTCAAGCTAGATAAGGGTCGAGCTCGATTACGACATTCACACCAATGTTATCAGAACCGGACCGTCTAACGAACAATCTTAGAGGCATTTTGGGTTCAACCACGGTCAAAGCCGGTAAAGTAGTAATATAATATAAATATTATATAAAACATTAAGTAAATTTTTTTTTACCAATAACATTAATATAAATATTAAAAATAACATTAAAACTCTAAGTAATATACCAAAACGATGAAATTTATGGGATAAAAATAGTAATAAACATTTATATTTCAAATATATACATTTTTTAATATTAATTTTTTATATTTTGAAGGGGAAAATTAAAAAAAAATAAAAAAATCTTCAAATTTGTGAACTGCGGTTCGCGCTTTGCGGTTTTTGTGTCAAAACCGCATAAAACAGCGGTTCTGATCAGTTTTATGCGGTTTTGACCCAGAATTGATTTTTGATATGGACCGAACAGCGGCCACCGCGGTTCCAGTCGAACCGGTGGTTCGACTGAGGTTCGGTCCGGTTCTGATAATATTGATTCACACTTTTAAGTTAGGTCGGACTACGTATCATATGAGTTGAGCTAAGTTTAGAAATACTTGACCCGACAAAAACAAGTTTCACTCTATATATACCTAATACTGTTTGTATGATTGGTGAAAAGGTAACAATATATATATCTAAATTACTAATGTCTGTTTTTTTATTTTTTTTAATTGTGAAACTTGTTTACATGCCGTTGAAGATCGGAGGTCCATTTTGGGAAGTCCCTTTTGGAAGGAAAGATGGTCTGGTTTCGAGTGCACAAGAGGCTGATATGGTTCCTAATGGCCACGAAAATGTCACTTCTCTTATCGAGTTCTTTGAATCAAGGGGCTTGAATCTACTTGATTTGGTCGTCCTCTCAGGTACCATACATTTTTTAGCTTCAAACCATGGTTTAAAACCTCAAAACTCAATTTGACTCGACTCAAAATTATATCAAATAAGTAATTGACACTATACTATATTGTCCAATATGACTATTTGATGGCTCTTATCAGCCATTTTTATTATAGTACGAATGATACAATACATATCGGCTGAATTTTCGTCTCTAGTACTCTAAAGGTTATGGGATAAGTTTTTTTTTTTAAAAAATAAAGGGTAAGTATATTAATCACTCAAAGGAAAAAACAAGCCCAAAGATAGAAAACAGTATGCAAAGTCCGGACCAGGCAACGAAACAAGACAGAGGGTCCAAAACAAGGCCACCCACACCCCAAGTCGGGGAAAAAGCCCAAATAAAGAGCCCACCAACTAGACAAGGCAAAACCAAGGAGCAGAGCCCACAGACTAGGCGAGAGGTTTGAGAACATTAGAAAAGCAGTCGGGCTCAAAAAAGAAATTTGTCAAATTCAAATATTAAGACCAACGTCAGATTGTCAAAATAAATGACTTACATGATGATAATGGTGAGATCCTTTAACACCCACTATCATATTTTAGTATTTGATATGAGGCTTCACCTAAAAAGGTTTTTGGAGTTCACACTTTCTTTTCTAAGGAAATGTTAGATGATGAATTGGACTGCTGTTAAATTATTTTTAGTTTAGTCCTCTTTATAAATAAATAATTCATCTAAAACTCACATGGGTGTAGTTCAACATGTTGCCTCCCGCTTGTTATAAGTTTGAGCCCTCATGGCCTTACCTTGGTGTATCTTAGGGGTAGTAAGTTTATCCGTAGCAGTTTTAGTAGGACCGTGTATGAGTTTCCCACGTGTTAATCCAAAAAAAAAATATTTTAAAAATGAACTAACTCTTTTTTTCTCTCTTTTGTGATGTTGCAATATGTTGTGTTTCTTAAGCTAGGGTTACTGTAAAATGACTTTCAGGATCACATACCATTGGAAGAAGTACATGTGATTCAATCCAAGACAGGCTTTACAATTACAAAGGAACTGGCAAACCTGATCCTACTCTTCATTCAGAGTATCTCAACTTCTTGAAGAGAAAATGCAGATTGTCTTCTAATTATGTGGATCTTGATGTCAAGACACCAAAATTATTTGATTCAACGTACTACAAGAACCTTCAAGACAAGATGGGATTATTATCAACAGATCAATTGCTGTATTCTGATCCAAGGACTTCATCTTTTGTTGCTGCATTAGCCATACAACCCATGCTGTTTGAACAACAATTTGCAGTGTCCATGGTCAATCTTGGAAACATTCAAGTCATCACAAGGAAGGGTGAAGAAGAGATCAGAACTAATTGTAACTTTGTTAATCCTTGATCTTTTTTTCTTCATTTATCTTTTACTTTCTTGTAATTTTTATTTATTTATGCAAATAAATTCATACCGGTAATTGAATCAAAATGGTTTCGATATCAATATTTGGGACTCTTAAATCACTCAATGCCAAGATAATGCTCGACATTCTGAATGAAATTAAAATGGTTGATGAATGCGGGAGAAGATAATTTTTTTTTATTATGCTGTGGTGATTGAGACACTTCCTTTTTTTCTTAATACATTCTCTTCTAATAAGTCTATTTCATATCTTAATGTCTTCCTGATGCTCATGGCTTGCAGGGAGCTGTGTGCATCTGGAGTTTTACCTAATGCACTCGTTCTCGGATAGAGGTGGGGTTCTTGAGTTTTTTCGTCATTAAAAAAATATCTTAATGTCTTTAATATATATTTTCTATTTTACTTTACTTTTTACACTTAGTATATTTGATTATTTCATTTTAGTTGATAATTGTTCTTAAATGGTTTGTTTTCCTCCTAATGCCTAACCATGCTTTAGTTACTTTCCCCACAAACAGCATAGGTATTAATTTAATGCTGTTTGTAGCTGTTTTTTTCTACTCGTAAGTGTCAGTTTTAACATGTCTCTATGGTTTTCCTTTAAGCATTTTTAACAAAATTATTTAATGTTTTTCTTTTTCTTTTCTTTTTTGAAACATCGGCATGGGACATTGGGGGTGAGATTTTTTAGAAAATAAAAGGGTTTTCTTTTCTCTCTATCCTTGAAGTCTTTTTTAAAATATCAACTTTAGGATAGGGGTATAGAAATTAAGATTAAACATTGAAGGATTAAGTTATCTAGGATTATTTCCATCAAATAAGTCACTGACCACATATATGACATGTTATACTTAGGACATGGCATGGATCATTGCTTGTAAATAACCGAGGAAAAAAAAACATTATTAAAAACAACATACATACATATGTGAATCATGTGTTCAAAATTAGTTACCATTAGAAAGGATGAGCAAACTTTGAGAGAACAATGAGAACAAAAGAAGTCAACAAACTCGTCTTAAGTTGGGCCGGAGCTGAACTTTTGCGTGGAGGAGGTGGTGGTGGCTCTGGAGCCGGTGGAGCCCCAACTAAACCTATAAAATAATAAGAAAATAAGGAATAAAATTTGAACTTGTTAAGATATATTAGGATATAATTTAGGATTACAATTGATCGTAATTGATTTAAGAAGAGATAACTTAAGACTCTAGGTTGCGTTTGCACGATGGGTAAATTTTATAGGAGTTATCCGAGGTTATCCTTGATGTTGCCTGGATACTATGAATACCCCTTTCTTAGAAAGGGTTCTTAAAAGTAGGAGGGGATGTGTAAAAAGTTAACTTTTTAATTTTACCCCTTAGTTACCAAATAAGGGTAATGGGAGTTATCTCGCATTACTTCCATCCAAACATAATCCTAATTTTCTAATTGAGATGTACATAATCTCTCTCTAAATTTATTATAAGAGGAAAAAAATTTACCTTAAGTGAGAGGTAAAGTAACTATCTCTTGCAGTGACAGAGTTTTTGAATTTTTGGTGAAGAGAAAAATTTAAGGTTTTTCTTTTTCATTTTTTTCATTACTAAACATATGTAAATGAGGGTTACCCTCGTTTTCACCTCTCTATCTCTCGTCCAAACGCGTTCATAATCTAAAATTCTAAATTATATCCTAATATATCTCAACACAACTTTTGAAATAGAATGTCGAATGTAAAATTTGAGTTTTGAAAGATTCATACCGCAGTAGAGAAGGTTAGAGGGAGGGAGCATTTCTTTGGCAGGGTTGGGATCAGGATCATAGACCCTCACATAAAGTTCTCCCCCTAAATACCAGTTCTCCAGACGTTGAGAACGCAAATTCCACATCCCTGGATTGTCAAGATACACATATACTGCACTCCATCCTTTTGGATATACCTACATATCATTTATCAGATATTTATGATTTTGTATTTTAAATTTTGGGTTTTTATCACAATAGTATTGCCAGAAACTAAAATACTCAAAAATATGAATTTGTAAATTAAAATTTAGAAGTATATAATTTAAATATGTTAGGCTTACCATATATGAATATGAGAACATCAGTATCTTGGGTATTATATATTTCACTACCAGATCACTTTCATAGGATACAGACATTGTACAAAATTAAATAAGGATTTCAACCCATGAACAGTCCCACTTGGATGATTTCATTAGGTCTGATGGACTTCACACATATTTTAATGATATACACTTATATATACAAATATTTACATAATATGTACACATACAGAGTGTAGATCACTTAAGACCAAACCTTCATGGTAGTCCGTGAACATATTCCGGTGGGCCCCACAGGGTTCGGTCCATTAGATCCATTGTGGAGTCCATAGACCAAAGTTCATATGAAAGTCTCATGACAGTTTAGTCTTAAAATAAAAAATTGTTAATACATGTATATATTAACCTGAACGCTTGACCGCACAACCGGGTCGTACAGGTTGTAACTATGGTTGGACTTCTCATTCCATCTTCCATCACCATACCTGAAAAACCACACAAGTATGAAGAAGCTTCATTAGAATATGTCATTCTATAATTTAGTTTTGTTTCTTCGGAGACATCCGATAAGATTGGAACGATACAAAGAAGATTATCATGGCCTCTGCGTAAGGATGACACGCACAAATTGAGAAATAGTCCAATTTTTTTATGTTTCAAAAAAGAGTATGTCATTCTAAACCCTAAACCATGAAACTCAAGTTGTATCAAATATCCATCTAGTGACATGATGAAGATGATGATCATTCTTACCCAACCACGTAGAATCCAAAACCACCAAAATGCCAAGTATCCATGACATCTAAGTGGTTTGTGAATACAATCTGGAGCCAATCCTTGTGAATACCACTGACGACTGAGGTTCCAACTAGAGCTTCAGGATTGGTGGAGTTGACGGGGAAAGCATCCAGTTTGTATACCCCAGAACCATTCAGATAATAATCAGCCAGTTTCAAAGGAGTATCAGGTGTAAGGTAAGAAACATTGTTAATAGTATAATGAGTAATGTTGTTGATTGCAGTCTTTGAAGAGTGGAGGATGAAAGTTTGAGAAATGGTGACATTTGTGACATTGAATGTGCCTTGCCGGTTTGGCCTCGCCGCTCCGGTCGTCATGTTCCACCTGCACACAAATCATAGAGACGTAAATTGATTTTTGAAAATCTAAAATTCTTAAATGTTGGGGCTGTCTGTCAACAAGTTCTACATTGGAAGGTTAAAGGGAGATTTAGGGATTTAAAAAGGACTTTGTTCACTCCACCTAGTCTTTTGGGTTGGATACCCATGTCCTAATAAGTGGTGTCAAAACCAGGTCTTAGGCTAACTCATGTGGACTCAAAAGATCCTCTAGGTGGATAAGATGGCTGGCCTCGTTCGAGGGGGGGATTGTTTCGGCTAGCGGCGAACAAGTTACATATTGGAAGTGTAGAGAGACTAGGGATTTATAAAAAACCTTGATCACTTCACCTAACATGCTAGTCTTTTTAGATACCTAGGTCCTAATACTAAATACCTAACTCGAAATAAACAAATTTAGATGCAAATTTATTCTCATGTAAAAGTTGGATCTGAATCTATTTGTTATCAAATGTGGGCTTGGATCAACCATATTAGAATATGGAAACTTGCTAACAAGAGTGTCAAGTAATGTAAATTTTATATCTATTGTTAATTCCTATGTTATGTGTTCCCTAATATTTATCCTTATATATCCTCAGATAGTATCTCATATGAGATATAGCCAATCTAAATGATAAGTTTTTTTTTCCATTTTGATGCATCATTTTGCCCTTTCTTGACTCTTCTTTCTCATAAGGGTATCTAAGTCTTTTTTTTAAAAAAAAAAATTAATTTTGATTAACTATGTGATTTATGGGATTTGGGTTCATATTTCATATTAGAACTTGACTATTTGATTAAAATTGTGAGAGAATGTCAAGATTTTTAGTTTTGTAAAAATATAAGAATCTGAATTCAACAGCTTGAAGCAAATGCAGATTTAAATCTTACATATGAGTCTCTTACCTTATGGACTTGGCTTGATTAAGGGAGAAATCACGATCCAACTGATTGGGTCCACTTGGTAGAGGCCCATTTGCAGGATTGGTGGAGTGATCATAGTGAAGGATTGCTATGCCTCTGGTATCTGGATAGGCTGTGGAGTTGATCTGTGTTGGAGTTGCTACCATGTAATAGTCTCCAATGTCTTGCTTTGCAGTGACAAGAAGAGAGTAGGATTGACCCACATGAACATCCAAGGAGTTCAATGTAATTTGGTTTGTGTAAGATCCCTCAGTCTCCACCAGCACCATCTCATGATTCTGAATTCTGAAATTCAGACTCAGTTCTCTCCCTACATTTGATATCCTCAACAAATATGTCTTCCCTGCAAATGAAACAAGATCAAATCACATTAACATCTTCAAATATATATATTCAAGAATGCTCTCAAATGGACATGGATTGATGGAAGAATGGATTGTGTTCAGTTTGAATGAAAATATTGAGGCAAATCTTCAAATAATTTGACAAGGAAGTGGTCTTTACTAGGCTATGTGGAGCCTGTACATCGGAGATGTACTGTCGATCCAGTTCGGGTCAAACTCTGCGTTAAGCTAGCAGGAGATCAAAAGGTGGTAGTGCCTCCTTGTCTAGGGGCACGGGGACAGAGCCCTCGACTCAAAGTCAATTTTTTTTATTTTATATTTCATCTTGTGTAAACCCTAATCAGGGCAATAGATAACATTATTTTTAGAGAGAGAGAGAATTGTGAGCGAAAATTGTAATCAAGAGCTAGAGCTGACTCTCCTTCGATTTCTTGCCCTTGAATTTAATGGATCGGCGTTAAACCCGCAGACGTACCGAAAAAGAACCACGTGAATGTCTGTATTGTGATGTTAAACAGGAGAAATGCTCAGGTGGTCTTCACTTTTCGCCGAGTACTTAAATTGCTAGATAGCATCAAAACCAGTTTTATAAAAGCTAGACCAAACCGCGGTGGTTGCGGTCCTGTCCTAGCCGAAAACCATTTCTGGGTCAAAATTGCAGAACACCGGTCAGAACCGCAGTTTTCTGCGATTTTTACCCAAAAACCGTGAGCCGTGGACCGCGGTTCACAAAATTTGAATTTTTATTTTATTTTTTTAAAGAAAAAATCCCTTTCAGAATATAAAAAATTAATATTAAAAAATATGTATATTTGAAATATAAATGTTTATTACTATTTATATCCCATATCTTTCACCATTTTGGTCTATTACTCGGAGTTTGAATGTTATTTTTAATATTTATATTAATATTATTAGTAAAAGGTGTCTTACTTAATGTTATATGTAATATTTATATTATATTACTAATTGACCGGATTTCACCGACTTTGACCGCGGCTGAACTCGGATGAACCCAAAATGCCTCGAATACAGTTCGTTAAATGGTCCGGTTCTGATAACATTAATCAAAACAAAAGAAGTGTGATACTAAATAACACAAGAAATCACAAAAAACATTACAAAAATTCAAGTGATTAAAAATGTTCACAACTTATTATTAGAAGCATAATTCAGTCTCTTTTTTTCCCCTTGAAACCTTCAAAACAATGTTTCAATAAGAAGAAATGGAAGAACTAGTAAGAAGAATACCTCTGGTGACAGTGAAAGATTCATGGCATCCTCCCCATGAATTATTATAAGGGGGTTTTCCATTGAAAAGGATATATTCTGGAAACCCGTCAGTTTGGAGTTTCATCCGTAGAGTCTCTCGCGCTTCCTGTATCATCATAGTGTTTCCATCTTATTATACAAAACTAAGAAAATTAATTAGTTATATCAAAGTGATCCCAATTTTAGATGCTTTCGTTTTCAATTATAGTGATCAACTGATGTTATTAAAAAGATTTAATTGTTACAATACAATTATTATAATTGTAGAAGTGGTGAGACAAGATTTGATAAATTCCTACCAAGGTTTAATAAGTTGAACACCATGTTAAATTCATGTAAAGTATTTTAAACTCGACCAGTAGAATATATCTTATCTTTCTTAAATGTCAAGATGTGTTTAGGCCAATTTGGCTTAATATAGGTGTTGATCTCTTAATTCTATTAAATTATACTTCCTCTATCCTATTTTAGTTATCCATTTTTAAATTTTGAATTTTTAAAGGAATAGCTCTCAAAAAGCTCATGAACTCTTTCCAACATCCAGTAACTCTTCCAAAATGCATATGACACAACTATTTTGAGACCGTCTCAAAATGCATATGAGATAACTAAATTGAAAAAGAGGGAGTAATATTTTTTTCTTGAAGTTATTAGTGATTGCTCATGTAAATAGAAAAGGACATTTCTATATTTTCTATAATATTTTTTTATTCATAGACTCATCTCCACCCATATAGGATAGAAATGCCTCAAAATTCTACCATCAAACAATTATTTGAAAGTGCTTTTATAGTTTAAAAAGATAAAGGCTACAAACACCTCCTATTTTTTATTTTTAAAGTCATGAGATGTAAAACAGGCAAAACTACTTATACATTAATTATAGTTCAATCTATTAAATTATCAAATAAACAAATTTAGAAGAGACATTTTCAACTAATTCAATCAAATCCAAGTCGGCAAAAGGAAGTAGTACCTTGTACGAGGAGTTATACCAATCTCCTATGAGGACATCAAACTGTCCCTCGGGTTGAAGAAAGGGAACAGGGATGACGACCCGATTGTTGACTCTGATGGGTCCAAACCCACCACCTGCCTTTTGAAATCGGGTAGAAGGGAAGTAGAAGAAGCTGCCGATTTGGTCCTTCACTCGAAAGACATAGGTCCAATTCTTTCCGGTTCCAATGGGGCAGTTTGTACCCGACACTCCATCCTCCCATGAGTTTAGCCTCTGCTGTATCCCATTCCTGCACTCACCAACAATTCATAAGCACCCAACCTCACCTTATTTATTTTGAAATTATTACAAACTCATGTAGTGTTTGGCACATCTAGATTTGAAAATAAAACAAAAAATTATCATCATCACCATATGTTTTCAACTTTGAAGAGAGTGAATTCTAAACATCTAAGTGCATTTTAAACTTGATAGAAACCATTAAATGTTTGGCATAAATTATGATCTAAATATGTTTCCTGAGTGTAGAACTTTATTTTTTTCTAATCCTAAACTATTTTATTGACAAAGAACTACACAATAGACCGAATTCTAAGAACAAGTTGGGTTAGAGTTGTTAGGACGAAGTATTCATCCCAAAAGGTATCTTATTAAGTGGAGTAATCCAAGTTTTTTATAAATTCCTAAATTTTTCTTTATACTTTCAATGTGGAACTCATTCGCAGCTCCAACAATTCTCCTCTGAAATAAAGCCAGCCATCTTGTCCGCCTGAGGGATCTCTTGAGTCCACATAAAGTGATTTAAGATCTGACTTTGATACCATTTGTTAGGATTGGATATCCATCTCAAAAGGCTAGTCTATTAGGTGAAGTGACTCGAATCACTTATAGATCCATATATCTCCCTTTACACTTCCAATATAAGACTTGTTTGTTTGCAGTTCCAACAAGAGCTAGAATAAAAAATGCATTGCACTAATATCGGGCGCTGATATTTGTGCAATGCAAAGTATCAACCCTGACCACTCGTCTGAACCTTGACGACAACACACTGATATATTGCAGCCGGGGTTTCCCCGCAACAATTTTTTACCCTTGGATTAGAGGAATCTCTTATATACTCTTTCAAGTTTCACTTTCTTTCTAATGGGGGGCTCTCAATAAAAGAAAATGACTTAACAAATGAAGTAAATTTGAATTAAAAACTTTCAAGGGAAGGACTTAGAGCGACTTAAAAAATATGAAAATCATGAAAATAAGTACAAGAATACCAAGTCATGAGTAAGGGCTCGTCCAGATTGTTGAAGATGTTGACGTGAATGTCATCATTTGTGGTTGCATTAACCAATGGCCCTGGGAACATCCCATTGATGGCTATCACCTGCCACCACCAAACCATCATTCCCTCACTTCAAACATTAGAAAATGAATTAATCTACAAAACATCAAAACAATTCATACTACAATATCTTCATAGAAGCTTTATTTCACAAATTTAAAATTTAATTTTATTTGTTCTACTTCGGAATCTAAAATTCTATGTTTAAAGTAAAATGATTCATACAATAACAAGAATTTTACTCTGTTTTTGTTCATACCGGTTGATCTACATTGACGGGTCTGATGGTTGAATCGATGGAGACGTTCCACTCCAAATAAATATCTTCACCCTTCGCCGTATTAACAAAGAAAATGAGTGTTAAAGCATAAATGGTAAGCAATTTCCGGCCAACATTGGCCGAATCCATGAGAGAGGAATGCAGAGTTTCTTCTAAAACAGGGAAGAGAAGTGTGTGTTGAAGAAGAAGAAGAAGAGGTGATATGATGCAAAAATACAAAGCTGAGAAATCGAAAGGTCCGAATGTCTCTTCGAGGAACCATAAATCGTCACTTTCTAATCTTCCAAACACAGCTAAGGTGATATAGCAAAAGAAGTTTGTCTCATAGCAGGACTTCCTAAAATCCAAGGCATTTCAAAGATTTCAAACTCTTCAAGGACAAATTACAAATCGAAACCTCTTTTTCAGAACTTTAATTAAATAATTATACAAATTCTGTACGCACACGATGTGTGTGAGTATAACCCACGAAGTTTTCGTGGGTTCTACGTGAAACTATGAGGAACCTTAATAGAACAAGATTACAAACTTGTCATTTTTAGTGGATAAGA
This sequence comes from Chimonanthus praecox, assembly GCA_022113865.1. Classification (NCBI taxonomy): domain Eukaryota; kingdom Viridiplantae; phylum Streptophyta; class Magnoliopsida; order Laurales; family Calycanthaceae; genus Chimonanthus; species Chimonanthus praecox. The sequence goes on along the minus strand of CM039090.1, from coordinate 4,713,143 downwards.
GTTTATAGGTGTCTAACCTGACTAATTCAGCATGTATAACTCTTCCGATCTACACACGTCAGGTATAAAGTAACGAGAGTGGCTCTTTTATGTTAAGAGGGACTTAATTTCAAGACTTCTTACAAATAAGTGGGTATTTTGACCATCAAACTAACCCCACTTAGTTAACTATATATATTATTTTCCTTTCACCTTCTAATCACCTTTAAAGGAAGTTATTCCGTCATTTAAGGTTGTCAATAAATAAATTTAGCAAGCTGTTTTTCATGGGTCAACTATTTATCATGTGTGTATAAGACTAGAACTCATATTTTTTAGACACCTTTCAACAAAAAATATTTTGTTGACCAAGGTGTACAGGCCTCTTTTAGAGCACTTTACTAATACTCAGGACATGTGCAAACCTTTCTACAGGACATGTGCAAACCTTTCTACCCACGTACATCGGATAACTCTACCGGTAGTAGCTCTTTAAGGTGAAGTGGGAATCGAACTCAGGACTCCACTTCCTAAGACGGGTTCTTGACCATCACTCTAAACGCTTTGGGGTTCCTTCAACAAAAACTGTTAGAAATAAAATTTTGATTTTCAACTGATATATGTATTTAAAAATAAAAAATTAAATCAAATTGAATTAGAACTTCAATTCACAGGAATGCATGGGTCTTAATTGAGTGAGGGGAACAGGAGGCCATGTAGAGTATATAAATTTACAAAAATGATCAGAAAGTTAAAAATTCTACACTAATTCAAATTTTTAAATCTTGATAGATCCAAAACTCTATCATTCATTTGACACGGATAAAACTATTTGCATGTGTGGAAAAGGAGGACTCCAAAATGTAATTAAAATAAAATGAATTATTTAAAAGATTTGAAATGTGTTTCTTCCAACTTATTAGGTGATTTGGGTGACTTTAAACCATTTTTAGGGTTGTCAAGTCGGACTTCCTTTGGTCATAGTTAAGACCCACGAACTAAATGACTTGACCCATTTGAAAATATGAAAAGACATTGTCGGGTCAACTATTAGTGTCCCATGTTATTAATTAGATGTGTTGAAGTCATCAATTGTATAGATTAGAGAACCATTTGAAATGAAATATGGTGTGAGATGTCCATACACATCTATGAATAGAAACAACACGTAATTCATGGATAAATTTTAAGATGAGATTAATTGTACCATTGACGTCTCTGTCATTTTTTTCATTTAACTTTTTAAAATTTCCATACTAATAATTGACTGCCTTGTAAAATATATACTGTAAAGAAATAAAGAGAATATGCCATTTAAAAATGTTTGCATGTATATATATATATATATATATATTTAAAAGTCTCCACCACTTTATTATCATCTTTATTTCTCGTTACATGATTCATGAATCCTATTTTGGAGTAGAGAATAACAAGTTGAGTAGGTCGGACTCCCTTGGCTACAGTTCAAGGATTAAAAAATATCTCAAAAATTGCAAATTCCGGTAAAGGTCATTTTTCGGGCATTTTCATCCTCACCACGAAGGGCATTTTCATCCTAAATTTATATGAGACGCTACGAGTAAAAAAAAAAAAAAATTTGGAGACACTCTCATTCATGACATATGAATTTTGAGATGAAAATAAATCTCAAAGAAAAATAAAGCACCATAAAGCAAAAGGTTGCAAGTTCGAGCCCCATGATTTAATCTTGGTGTGTCTTAGAAGTAGTGAACTCATCTGTAGGAATTTTAGTATGAATGTTTCCCACTCGTAAATAAAAAAAAAAGAACCAAAGTTGGGTTACAGGGGTGTTGGATTGGTGGGGAGGAAGAGAGAGAGAGGATCGAGTGGCATCTAGACGTGGGATTAGTGGGAAGACCGAAGAAATCTCTCTCTCTCACACAGGTAACCATTGAGAAAAACTGATGTCGAAACTAATTTTTTCTCTTCCAGTAAAAATGCATTAAAATTAATAAACATATCATTATGGGTTTTAATTAGTCTAATCTTGTAGCTAAAAATATTTAAATTATAATTTAGCACTGTAAAAGAAAATTCCTGCTCTGTCCCCTCATGAGGACTGACCACTATGAAAAAATTACAAAATCCGACATGTTTTACCATAAACTCCCTCTCCTTTTATCTTGTATGGGTTGGTTCCAAAGAGACCATTCTTGTCAATTTATAGAAAAGACACCATCAAGGCCAATGGGAGGACACCATTTGCTTAACCATGTTTAAGCATAATGGTGAACAAATCACACCTAAAATCAATTAAATTGATCATCTCCAACCATTTGATCGAATACACAATAAACTGATGATAATTTTATTTTAAACACACCAAGATCATACAAGTCTGAGGTTTAATTGGAGAATAGCATATTGGCATTGTCTCTTGTGAGATCATCTTTTGCCAATAATGGAAACCCCAGAGAATCAAGGCAAACATTCAACAAAAATTCAAATAAAGATCATACAAGTTTGAGGTTTAATTGAAGAATAGCATATTGAAATTGTCTCTTCTGAGATCATCTTTGCCAATAATGGAAAACCGAGAGAATCAAGGCAAACATTCAACAAAAATTCAAATAACAGTTCATTATGATGTCTAGCAGCAAGGTATTTGCCCCTTCACTCCTTAAAGGGTTTACACTTTAAAGTGCTTCCACAGTTGTACCTTTGTGCAATATTAGATAGTAGTGACAATGAATAGAATGAATAAACATTTTGAACTACAAAATGTAATGGTTATCTGATTATCTGATTAAGACATCTGACTATAAATTACCTTAAAAATTGTATAAAAATTGTATACAAAAGGGGGAATAACAATATCAAGTTACAACGGCAAAGAACAATTACAACAGCCTTTACCTTAACAGTTTAACAATATGAGCCTCAGAAAAAGCCTTTTAACTCTATACCATCTTTCTAAAAGACCCTCTTTCATCTTTGCCGGAAAATGGGAAAGAAAAGATCAGATAACCTTCCTCTTTTACCCTTCTATAACCTTCGCCTTCGGGCTTCAAAGTATATAGTTTAGCACATGTTTTGCCAACAGAAAAATCATCAATACAGACAAGGCAGGGCAACAGATGGTAATTATTTCAAGAGAACACCTCAACTACATAATGAATGCAGAAACCATTGTTCATCACCTCTCTGCATTAGAAGAAACCTTGTTAAGAATCATTGTCTCAGCCTTTGAATTGCTGCCTGTGATCCTGTGATGGTCACTTTCCTGTCAAAAGCACCCAAAAGATAAAGTGAGAATCAGAATGCATCCTATCCACATCAGGAACCTGTCAAGTAGCATGTTGAACAGCTTTTTGTACCTGTCAGATGTCCCAGACATGAAATCTCCTCGATCTGATATCTTTATCCTTGCTCCGCTAACCTGCAAGTAAAGTAATCATGGTTAGCACATCCAAATAAATAGTGAGGCAAGTAACAGAGAAAAAGGGAACAAACCTGACTAATCTCCATTATGTTCCTTCCACCACGACCAACAACAGCACCAATATGCTCATCAGCCACACCAATAGTCACCGAATTTCCATGATCTTCTTGCGATCCCATGGATGAACTTGGAAGGATTGATGACGACATTAGACCCTGTAAAGACAGAACCAACCAGCTTCATGGATTTGGCCCGTATCAAATGCAGGCATTTCTCCACAAAGGGTCAAAATACCTCCGAAAAAAGGCATTATCTGACACAACCAGTCATGAGCCTAATCCCCCTTTTCAATGTTCAAGGCTCACACTTAGCCATCAAGTATCTCATCAATATGCTATCAAAATCATCTTCTTTTTTCTGGACAGCCTATTGGATTACTTATCCAACCAGCCCAAAATTGTATCAATTTTGGCAATAATTTGGTAAGATCGGTTTAATAAGCTTTGGAATTCAGACCACATCCTAATGCAAGCAGCCATTGACCAAATCATATTACTTTGTGTTCAAGGCCACCTTAAGGGCATGTTTTGCACCAATATTGCTAAAGAATATGTGGTGTAGGACACACCATCTAGTTTATTTTAATTTTATTGTTGATTTTTATTTTTATTTTTATTTTTAATCCTTCCTTTCCTAATTAGATTTGGACTCCCTGTTTAGTTAGCTTCCTAAGTGAAGTAGCTTTCCTTTTCCATTTAGGTTTCTTTATTTATTTATTTTATAAAAGGATGATGTAGTGGTGGAAAAACAACACACTTAATCAATGGAATGAAAATATATAATTTATTTTTTCTCTCTCTTTCTTCTCCTTGAGATGTGTTGCAGGCTTCTTCCTTTCCCTGTCTCGGCAAAGACAAAAGGGAAGCCTATTTTGCTGGATTGCTCTGCCGGTGAGCATCGATCCTGATCGTGCAGTCACTGCCCTCGCCCACACTTCCATCAGCCTCTCCTCCACTCACGCCCGGAAGTATCAATAGCCCAAACGCCAAACACAGCCCTCCATCCATTTGCCTTCTTCCCATTTTCTTCATTTACTCCTTCCTTCCCATTATTTAATGCCCAACTATCCCATTTATACCCCATTCCCCATCAAATCCCTTCCCTGACCCATGTCAGTTCTTTTCTTTTATTACCAATTCCTTTTGACATACACCCAAAACCCACTCATGTGGGCATGTGAATGACCCTTTAGCCACTGTTTGATAATTAAATCCAAATCTAACCCAACCAGGGCCAGATCTCAACATTGAAGGCCGCCCCAACCCAGACCTCACCCAGCTGTACAGCCATACGGACAGGGTCAGATCTGCCTTATTTTGGTTGAGGTTGACTTCTGCTAGTTCCCTACCCTACAATGCACTATTTTGTGCAGAAACCCTCCCCTTTCTTAGACCTATTTCAAGTGTTTTGGATTTGGATTCAGTATGACTTGATTTTTCACTAAGAATCTGTACTGTTTTTTACTTGTTTGTGGAATTCTAGGCGTCTTGAATCTGATCTTAGGATATTTGGAAGCCTAATCTTGATTTGTGATTACTTCTAAGGTTTAATATGCTTGCATGCTATTGATCTCTTTAGATCTCTTGTTTTGTGAGGTTATTTGCATAGATCTTGTTTTAATTATTGAATATGGAATATTATCTTCTTAAATCAGCGCTTTCAATGCAAATTGTGAGCATATAGCAGTAGTTACCATTCAGATTTCGTATTTTCTTTCATTACATTGTTAGATCTAGGAATTTGAATGTCATAACCTCATTTTAGGGCACACTCACTTCTGTCCTGTGTCACCCAATCCAACTCTACCAAATCGACTCATTTATTAAACAAGTTTACCAAAACAATCTCAAGTCAATTGATCCAACCCATACTTGACCAAATTCATTTAATAAATGGGTTAACTTGACTTGAGCTCCTAACCAAGCATTAAATGGATTAAGCCAACCTGACCCATTTATTGCATGGTTGACCCAATAAAATTCCTACTAGTCCTGACCTATTTATTAAACAAGTTAACTCAATCTAAAACAACCTACATATGTATTAGTATCTCCTTATGCAATTTATGGTAATAAAAACAAACATACGAAAATCTTTAGATTAGAAAATGAATTCCTGCCACGCTATTTTCCCAAGAAAAATTTTCCATTGGAATTCATCTTCCCAACATGTATTCCCTTCTCTTGTATGATCAAGCAATACAATACACAGTTATCTCTCTCTTTTCTTCCCTTTCTTTCCTTTTTCCCTACTTTCATTATAACACGGCGCATCATCTTAGTATGTACCAGTGCACAAATCAATTCCCATATAATACATACTAGTATGCCAAGTGTGGACACTCAATTGCGATTATCTTTTGGGGCTTTGGATGAGTAGAATTGTATTCTATTATTAATGATGCATTGAGGACACAAATCAATGAATTTGTACAAATTTTGAAGTATCCATAAGTGCGCCTAACAAATTTGGGCTTGCGGCTCACACTTAAGGCTCTAGGACCCCTTGGTGTCTTGATTAAACCTTGACTATTATTTGTCACTGCATCCCCACGTATATGATGAACTGGATGAAAGCTTATTTAAACATAATTGCAAAGCAACCAATTGAAACTATAATAACCTGACAGTAAATAAATATAATATAAAAGAAGTGAGTAAACCTTGTTGGTCTGAAATTTTCCTCCAGCACCATTCGATCCATAGTTAATTGCATTGTATGGTACTGTCTCAATAGATGGAAGAACAAAGTCAATTGGAAGGTTATAGGAAAAAGAAGTAAATACCTAATTCAAATAGAAGGGGAATAGGAAGCATCAAATGTCATAGTGATATTTTTCCACATTATATCCTTTTTCTGTTTGACCAAATAATAAATAGCACAACACACTCAAATGCATCCCATATGTGTCTACCTTGCCCAAAAATGAATATAGAACCCTTTAACTCAATGAGAGGAAATTCAAACGAGTTTATGATTTACATTCATTCGGTACTGATGCAACTGCAATAGTAGCAATAGCAGTAGTACTGGTACTGATTGATAACGTGCTTATGCATATATTTTATATATTCTAACAATAACTGTCGGTATTATTGTTAGTATTACCATTACTATTAACATTTAAAAAAATTAGTGCTATCATATCATCATCAAAATCTGGATAGTGGTGGGATAATTATGGTGAAAAACAACCAAAAAAAAGGTATAAATGGAATGACTATATACATGAGCTGAAGTCCATTAAAACAGAAAGTAGGGATAATTTAATTCAAATAATGAGCATAAGGGTACAGGTAACAACTTCAGAAAGAATAGGGAAAGCCATTAGACTGTAGTTGACTTCAAGTAATTATAGATTGTTTAGTAAGGTGCATATAATCTTGTCTTTGACAAGTTGAAAAACTAGTCATTGATGTGGGGGAAACATGTATGATTAGATTTTCTCCCACAAACAAGGAATAGAAAGACCACTAGAGGACCGTTGCTCACAAGTATCTTGGACCACCACCAGCACTATGGTTAAAGAATGCGACTAAGAATGTGACATATGCTCCAAATTGAAGATGAGTGATGAACAGTCCTTGAAGTACCTAGTGTAAAACAGGCTACTAAGTATAAGGCAAACGAATACCAGTTTCATGACCGAAGCGCTTGCTTAATAGTGCCATCAGTTTCCAGCCTTCGGGCTCTTTTGGTTCTTTCTGTTGTTTCTCCCAACAGGGTTACAGTATTTTACTTTATTACTCTGTTTTCTGCTGCCTTTGAAATACCTTTCGACTTTTTTATTAAAAGAAATAAAAGGAATGATTAAATTTTTTAGGGTGCATGGCTATGTGGGTTTTGTTATTTTTTTTTATTGTGTGTGCATGGGGCCGGGTGGGGGGGTGGAAGAGCTTGTAGCATGTTGATAAATGCTCTTTGTTGCAACTTGTCTCATTCACGCCAAATAGGCAGTCAACTCATGAAAAACAATTTGCAATTATGAGTGCCAACCATAGTTAGATGGGATAAAATTCCTTTGATACAATGATGTGAATCAAGCTTTTTCTTACAAAAATAAAGTATGGAAGATAAGACCCAAGCTTATTGGCAAAATCCCATCAGTTAGTACAAAATAAGCACCATTGGCAGTGCAAACACTTCTCCTAAGTTGCGAAGTTTTTTTTTTAGCGATAACAGAAAAGATTATTAGAGTTCCTTGTAGACCATATTGTACATTCTTCCTATTAATATATTTCTCATTTGTTATGGCTCAGAAAAAAATACTAAAAATAGATTCAAGTGGTGGGTATAAAAGATTTAAACTCAAAAAAACAAAAGTACAGAGATCTACATAACAAAACCCTTGAGTTGCAAAGTTTAAGAAGTTTGTATTTTTTAGGAGTGAACACTTTTGTTTGTGCAATAGGGTAACAAAACAAACTGAAAAATGCTCAGATGGAATAACAAAATCAATGGCAAAATAGGATGCACTTAACAAAAGCAAAATATATGCAAATATTTGGTGGATACATGGGAATTTCTAGAAGAAATGCCATTATGACATATTCTTCCGTACATATGTTTTTATTAGAGGATTATAACAAATAAGATCCACCTTTTATGTTTGTATTTGATAATTTTAAATCAAGTATGCTTGTTGTCATCCAATTGTTTGGTAGAACACCTACAAGCTTATACATTTTTAAACAGAATTTACACATTTTGAAATATTTTTTCATTAAATTTTACACACCTGAATCTCAAGTTCAGTAAACCATATTCAAGTATAACACCCCAGTCACAATTTTAGTGGAAGAAAAAAAAGGGCATTCATCAATTAATTGCAACTGTTGTGCCACATATGTTGAGTAGGAGAATAACATAAAGTAGACAAAGCAGGCCGAGTTGTACATCGTACAACCAAGCAGCCAATAGTAAGAAAATGAAAAATGTATAGATTGACAAATAATGGCCACACCTGCATATGAAAATGGAGCATTTATTGATTGTGGGTAATGAACGTCTTCAGTTAATTTTGACAAAATCAAAACAATTGCCCGCATTTGTTCCTCAAAAGACCCTGTCAATGTGACCACCCTATCATTAACTCCAATATAATTATGATCTTGAGAAGATATCTTGATGCTAGCTTGAGATTCTTCGATAAAACCCCTGGTTCAATATACAGACAGCACAGAAATGGTTATTTGATAATAGCTCATCAATGTATGCCACATCTGTTAATCTTTTTTCTCAAACAAAGGATGGAAACACAAATAACAAAACAATTTTGTCAATACTGAGAATAAAACTAAGGTCACTTTGAAATCATGCTCAAATCAAAAGCTGTGGCATGGAACCAGATAGATCTATCTATGAAAAGACTTGCAACATGAGCCTGTGGCACATAAGTGCTCACATAACTTACTAGGTCAAATAACTTGCTTCAGAGAGAGAAAAAAAAAAAATCTGCCATGCGTTGGTATTCCATCAATATGCTGGTCTCAAGGTTGATAAAAGGAGAATTATCAGAAGTTGACCATTAAAAAATATGCTAAATCAATTCCATAAATTTTATTTCAACAGCAGTGCCTGATGCAAGGGCATTCCTTCAAAGGAGATCCTAGGATGGAATCTGGTTGTGAATTGTGGCTAAGGGTTCTATGGGTGACCAAGTTGATGAGAAACAGTGAAGAATTAATTCATTGTAAAGGGTAGGTATAGATAAAGATGTTAGCCTATAAGTTATAAGTGGCCCTCTTAGAATGAAGGTGGTCACAAAAGGTTAAGAACCTTTAACACATTTCAGCTTTTCTAGTCAATGAAGAGTAGTACCATAAATGCAGTAAGTATTGCAATTAATGGAAACTTAGAGAAGAAACAAAGATCAAAAGAAAGAATAATAAGGTAATGAAAGTTAAGATTGACACTACAATGAGGATGATGATAAACATAGATTTGCTCATAGCAGATAAAGAGAAGGCTGAAGAAGGCGAGGAACCTTGAAGAGACAATTCTAGTCATGAAAGACTTGTGCTAGAAGTGGGATAGAAATCACGGGTGATAGAGATCCAGACAAGAAAAAATGGTCAAGAGAAAGATTATTAGTTTATAGTAGTTAAAATTTTGTTGGATAAGGAAATCATAAGCACCTATGCACCTCAAGTGAGATTAATGTGACGGAGAAAAAGGATGGTGCTTGATGGATGAGTTAGTACATGTAGCAAAGCAAAAGGGTGGCGACAAGAGGGATGCATGGAGGAAAGCTTTAGAGAGGAAAAAGTGAGATGAGATGTTGTCCTTGATATACTCGATCATGCAATAGGTAATAATACAAAGAATATGATCGTTAATAGGGTTGAGTGGAGAAGTAGAACTTGAAAAACAGGCAGACATATAGGACAAAGGATTTGATGATGATGATGACAAAATAAAGACCTAATAACATTTAAGAATCAATCTAAGACAATAGAATAATTGAACTTGTAGAACAATTGGTCAAGGCTCATTGTTACCATGTAGAGGTTGTGAATTCAAGTCCCATGGCATTAGATAACGGTCGGTCCATGGAAACAATTCAATTTGCCAAATCCAAATACAAAAGTCAACCCCAGATTGATGGGATAAATGGCTTAGATGATGATGGTGATGAGAATACTTTTACTTGAATGTCGAAATTGGTCTTTTTCAAGGAATAATAAATATAATTTTTTAAATGGAAAATGGAAATTTTATTGGAAAGAAGAAAGAATTACAACAACACACTCAAGCCAAGTAAAAGAAGAGGGGGGACGGGGGTGTAGGCTGAGGGAAACATTTCCACTGCCGGTTGAGCCTTTTTGTACTCCAAACCTTGGCTAAGAAGTCAGCAACACTGTTCATCGAGCGAGCGGTATGCAAGAAACGGATGACTCCATTCCTACACAACCCTCCTAATGTTCCTAACAGTGTCAACCGGTTTCAGAGGGGGGTGTCTTTCCACCAGCCCAAGCGATTGTGTTCGCAGAATCGCCTTCGATGATCAGGTTGCCATTCCCAAGACTATTAACAAGTCTGGTTGGATGTTTTATTTATCTCACAATCACCAAACAAAAATTATCCCATTCCAATGGAGTGTCAGTCAACATGTGCATACTCCTCACATGGGAGCAATTTATGAATAAACAAAAGTTCATGTTTCCATTCAGGCTATTTTGGATGTAAATTAGGCAGGACCCCATTTTATAGATACTTTTTCTTCTAGGCAATACTATGACTTGGTGAAGTAAGCCAAAGCTCATGAATTCAGCACATATGGACCCATGGCTATGGTGCCCGGACACCGCATGGGCACAACAAGGACACAACTTCAATACGGCAGGGAAATGAATTTTACGCATCAGAATGAAGTGCCTGACACAGACAAACAGGTATGTAACACAAACATGTTTCCCAAGTGTCCTTGTAACATAGGCCGAATCAATGGTCTAACTAAACCATGTGCTTAATCCTATTATTTCTTATTTGAGGCCTATTTTTCAGCAAAGAACACATCAGAATTCCATAAAACTAATCTCATTCAATCATCTGAGTTAACTTGGAAATCAAGAAAAGGTACTGGAAGAATCCATGAAGAATCTAACACAAGCACATCACACATTTTGAAGAGTTCATGCAAAATATGCACAAAGGTTCCTTTTCCTGATTACATCGAATTTCAAGAATGGCCAAAGGCTTTTAGATTAGCAATTATCAAATGCTATAAACGCTTGATTTTTCAAAGACAACGAATGCAATAAGCAAAATCCATACTTATTGTAGACCCTCCCTTCCCAATTATGCCACCACAACAGCTGTTAGGAACAATGAGCCTCACTTTTGATCTAGGGTCAACATCATCAGCATCATCAGTAGTTGTCTGTCCAATAAAGGGGGGAAAGGAACTTGTGATCCATGCATAACATATAACATTCATGAACAGAAAGAGGATGGAATATCTTTCCAAAGAAAAAAGGAAAAATGGAGGGAAGCTAAATGGAAACACTACCTCACAGCAATTTAGCAAAGATGAGTTCCATTGCCTGAATTATCTCATTAAATTCTCCAGTAATCATAATTATCCTATCAGACGTTCCAGGAAAAAATTCATGATTGCGTGACAATTGAATGCGAGCTCCAGACTGTGATTGAAACTCTGTAATTGTTGCACCCCCCTTCCCAATGATGGACCCAGCAGACGCATTTGAAACAAGATGTGTGGGTTTCTATCATCTGAGAGAGAGAAAGAGAGAGAGTTCAGCTTTTCTAAATATTCATATGGGTCATCACAATTTGACAGTACACCAATATTAAGACAAGTTACACCACAAGAGACACCCAAGGTTTTATTAAACAATTCAATAGGAAAATAAAAGAATAATCCATTAAAAGATAAAACACAAAAATTTCAATATATTAATTTATTATGAAATACAAATACCAAAACTTGAGTGTAAATCATCACCATAGCCACTAATCCCATCTACCTGGGGTCAGCTTTCTGAGTTCTTCTACTATGTCCTATCAAAAAAATCTTACCCTTTGTTACCCTACTCTCCCTCATATCCCTTTTTACCCCTTCTGACCAAGTTTTTCATGGTCCACCTCTTCTTCTCATTCCTTGTACTTGCATGCTTTCAGGGGCTACTTCTAGTCCGCCACATACATGCCCAAACCATCTTAAGTGACTTCCCCTCATTTTTTCATATATTGGGGCTACTTTTAAAAGTTTTTCTAATACATTCATTTCTAATTCTACCTTTAATGTTACTCTACTCATCTATCTTAGAATAGACATTTCTACTACCAATACCTCATGCACCTGTTTTTATTTATTGTTGAACACTCTACTCCAAAAAGCATTGCTAGCATAATGGTCGTTTTATAGAACCTTCCTTTACCTATGTGGTATTCTTTTTTCACATAGTACTCTCCTAGTTTGCCTACACTTAGCCCATCCCGCTCCTATCCTATTGGTTATATCTAGATCTATTTCTCTATTTGGTTTGATAGTTGCACCCAACTATGACGCAGGACAAGCTTTGATACCAAATTTGACGCAGGACAAGTTAAAATATTGGAAATGCTAGATCTAAATGATAGATGGATGTCTTTATAGGAAAGAAAAATGTGTATGGTGACCTAAAATGGCATGTAGCCTATATCCACGATTTACATAAGATGTTAGAGAAATTAATATTAAACAAAGAATATAACAAAAACTTAAAATGGCATGTAACCTATATCCAAGATTTACATAAGATGTTGAGAGATAAATTAACATTAAACAAAGAATATAACAAAAACTATGCAAATTAAAATACACAACTAATCAACGAGATTCAAAAAGAAGAATGACACCTACACATAAAGATCTCAAGGTTGTATTACTGGCCTTCAATAGAAAACCCTCAAAATATTAATTAAATCAAACCAAACCCTATCCTAGGTTTTCTATATTTAAAAATCAGTCAACCAAGAGATGAAATAGGGCTATGGGACCACTAGGATTTGCCAAAGGAATTAGGGTTTGTTTTCTTTTCAAGCAAAACACGGTCTCAAATATGTTCATACAGTAGGTTAGAGTGAGAATTACATGTCCAAGATAAACATCCAGAGGTTGGAGTGCAAAATAGGGTAAAACAAGCCCAAAATGGGCATATCTGTATGGTCATTCGGACATGTACGGCAGTCCGTATAGACTAGTGGGTCCCCATAGGGTTTTCGTGGCCTATGGTAGAGTTGATCCCGATTTGCTTAAGGTTAGGGTTTGGATGAAAAAAGGAAAAAAATAAGGAGTAGAAAAAGGGGAAAGGTGGGGTAAAAGAAGGAGAAAAGGGAAACGAAGAAAAAGAGAGAGAATAAGAAGGGGAATAAGAAGGGTTGGTACCTTGAGTCATATAAGGTTCCTTGATCTTACACCAAGGAGGCAGAAGGAATCACACCAGATCTGCAAATGAGAGAGACTTAAATTTCTTCTTTTGTTCATTCTCAAAAGTGTTTGATGCCGGACATGCTCCGCATCAGTGTCTCTAACAACTATTTATACAAAAATGGGACTCGCTTAAAATCCTAAACATACGTGACTTAAGACACACATGTGGATGATCTAAAATCATAAAAACAATAAAAGATAAAGAAAATAGATACCCATATGGCGTTGAATCAACAGTCAGATCGGTCCAATCCATAAATGAATGACTTAGATGATGTAAATGGATGGATCGAGCCAAATCTTCAAATCCGTTGCTTGATCAACGTAAATCTGAGCCATCCATGGCCTAATCTCTCTCTATCTGTGGTTATATATAACAAGATGGTGCCAAAAATCATCATCCAACCATGTTGAGGTAAATTCTAAATATGCATCCTTATTCACTGGGGTCCCATGATGTCCTCATCAAACTATCTAAGTCTATCACAATGTCATGCCAAGTCATTCCCTATTTTAATCAAATCATTCAAAGCTCTCTAAACCACTAAGTTACATTGTATATTCCATCTTTGCTCTACTAATTGTCAACCAATTCGTCTCCAAAGTTGTCCTCCATAATTCCAATCTCTTCTTGTTTCTCCCAATTATCACTATATCATCTACAAATAGCATAAACCACAACACTATTTCCTCTACATATGACGTAAGTCCATTACTAAGATAAACACATATGGGCTTAGATTAGATCCTTAGAAATCTAACTCCTACTAAGAAGCGGGAACTTCCTCACCCCACATATAATCCTTACAGTAGTTGTCGCCTATTCATAGATATCCTATATAACCTTCAAATAGTTCATAGGACACATTTCTTTTTCAAAGCTTGCCAATTACTTGCACTGGCACCCTATCGTAGACCTTTTCTATGTTCATAAAAGCCATATGTAAAATTTTCTTTTCTCCCTAAACTTCTCCATGATTTGTCTCATTTGCAAAAATTGGTTTGTTGCTGACCTACTTGCCATAAACCCAAATTGATTTTCTAAGACATTTGATTCTTGTCTAAGCCTTTGTTCTATAATTCTCTCTCAAAGTTTCACAAAATGACCCGTAAGCTTCATACCTCAATGGTTGGCATAATTTTCACTTTTCAGTATCTCCTTTATTCTAATAAAATGGGACCACCATACTTTTATGCCATTGTTCAAGCATCCTTTTCAAATCTAAGATTTTGTTGAACAAGCTAATGAGCCATTGGATTGCATTTTGACTCAATAAGATCCAAACTTCTATAGGGACATTGTTTGGTCCTAAGGCTCTATTTTTTATTTTTTTCATCTTTAAGGGTAATTCTTTTGCTTCAGATATTTTGTTTTCTTTTGCTTCATTTGCTTTTGCTTTCATGTATTTCACACTTTTGAGTGCAAATGGCTATGAAAACTAGGATAAGAAGAGAGGATCAACAAATTTACCTTTTCCCCTTTTGATGCACATGGATCAAGAGCTACATAAAGAAAAGTGATATCCTACTTCAGAGCCCATAGTTCAGCCGTGGTCCAAATCCAATATAAAAACAGTACCATTAGAAAGCTGCAACTATCTCATGTGGAGGGAATTCTCACAATTGTATTTTGTTCTATTTTGATGAAGTTAATTGGTAGTTCTATTCCTTTAGGAGTTACTCAATAATGTTTAGTTCATTCATACTTAATTAGGTGGCTTTAAAAAGTCTCTCTACTTTATGTAAGTGAGAATGATATTTGTTAACATGACTCAAAATTTAACCAGGGTGACTAGTGTATTGTAACAAGTATCTTTTGCAATAACGGCCAATTGACACTTGCAAATATGATCAAACAAGTTAGAGTCTTTGCATTTTCTATTGGTGCCAACCATCCACATTCTGAAGATGCCAAAGCAGATATAAACCGCTTGACAAGAGAAATCCAAGTGCTTCATTGAATCTAGGCCCTGATTATATATCACTAGTTTGTTGCATTGTTTCATGACTTATTAAGTTTAGATCAACCCAACCAACTCAAAAAGGCATGTTAAACTTTAACTACATGAATTCACATCAAAGGCATTCCTCTCTTCAACAAAAAAAAAAAAAAATCTATCTAATGCTTGTGAAGTCAGAGCCACCAAACTATATTGTACACTACAAGCAGTATCCTAATGGTATAACATAAATACATCAATTACCACAAAGATCTATCTTTAAAAAAATCAAGGAATATTTTAACACACAATGATTTTCTTCCTAAAACCTATCTCTCCATCAATAAATTCATATTGTGACGAGGTGCATTCCCTGCATCCCCTTTGCTATTTTTGTGTTTTTAGTTTAAGTAAGGGTAGTTTGGTAATGTCTTTGTTTTATTTTAGTTAGTTTCCTTTTTATGCAAGGGCACTCTTGTCATTAGTCTTTTGGTAAGCTTATATAAGCTAGGCTTCTCATTGTATTGGGGGACAGGAAAGAAATAAAACTTAAGAGATTTTCGGAAATCCCTTTGCGGCGAGAAGCTTGATTTTGGCGTGAAGCCCTCCTCCTCCGATCTCCAGGTACTTCTTCTTCATCTTCTATTTTCTCTTCTTCTTCTCCTCTCTTCTCTTCTCTTCCCTTTTTGTTTCTTTGGCCTGCTGGAACCCAAAATCCCCATTCCCTTTTGCTGTTATCTGTCCCCAAACCTTCCTCCCTGCTGTACCACTTTTGCCTGCCCCTAAAACCCCTCCATTCAGGTTCGCCCCTCCCTAAACCCACATCTACACCTGCTGTTACCTCCAAACAGTCCTTCTACATGTGTTGTTGGCCTTTTCTGGACCTTCTATCTTCACCGACACCCTATGAACCCACACAGCCACCATCCCTTGCCCACTATACCTGCTGTAAGCCTCTTTAGACCCTTCCTATATCTAACTATAACCCAAAGAGTCCTCCACACTGCTGTTCCATACTCTTTAGACCCCTTATTTAACCAACAGTCCTTGGTGAACCTTTCCTTTAGCCCATACAGCCATATCAACCTGTTCTCCTCTCTTTCTTAGTGTTGTCCCATAAAACCAGTCCTTTTCTTAACCTTATTAACCTCTCATACTGCTATCGTAGTCAGATTTAATCTCTATTTGATGTTGGTTTTATGTGTTTGTGTGGTCTGATAATCCTCTTGGTTTTGAGAGCCTTCTATCTATGAGCTATAACTTGATTTGGATTAAATATAATTGCTTATATTGAATTCCTAAAATTTTCATGTTTGTTTGTGGTAGATTTTATTATTCTAATTGTTATTATTAATTTTAATTTTAATTTCAGCCTCATATTTTGCTTTATATTAGTTTCTTGTTATATCATAATCGCATTTAGACATTTAGAGTCACCTTTTGTGTTGTCCTGCATCATATTTTACGTCCAAATTTTGAATAAAAAAGATCAACAATAAAGCACAGTCTTCCAAAACCAAACTACAACATTGTTAGAGGAGTCAATCATTGTTACACAAATAGTCAAGTGGATGAAGTCTAGCGGCTACACAAGGGTGGGTGATGTTCCGTTCCTGCCCATCAAATCATCCTAGGCCTGTGATATTGGCCATTTAAATTTGACCTTAACAAGTCATTGAAATTTCATGGCCAAAATCAAGCTAGGTTGGCCGTATGTGGGTGCACCTGAACCCACCCCCTACTATCCGTATGGTCCTTGCAAATCATGTCCACCTTTAATGGGTGTCACTGGTATTTTTGTGAAGAAGTTATGTTATAGCTCTCTTTTGTTGATAAACAAAAGCTAAAAATTATGAGTTGATCTTGCAAGAAATACTATCAAAAGTAACGAGGGACCATATGGTTTAGTGGGATGCACAAGAGATTACATAGATAGGAGTGGGTTAAATTTATCTCCATTGTGAGTGTAGTTTCATCCATCAAATTATTCAAGCTTGAGAGATGGATCATGGCAAAAAAAAGGGAAAAATATCAATGTCTTGTAACAATGAAATTCTTGAAGACCAAAAT
The DNA here is from genome assembly GCA_022113865.1 of Chimonanthus praecox. NCBI lineage: Eukaryota > Viridiplantae > Streptophyta > Magnoliopsida > Laurales > Calycanthaceae > Chimonanthus > Chimonanthus praecox. The sequence goes on along the minus strand of CM039090.1, from coordinate 4,695,751 downwards.
CGCAAGGATAGTGTTATAAAATGGGGTTAAGTTTCACCTGTTGTTATCTATGCAATACCATGTACATCCCCACCGAACCACTTGGTCCCATTGTCAATTTTACAGTATTTCTTGCTAAATTTTTGTCTGTGTTCCTTGCAAGACTCCCTTTCCAAAAAGAGCTATCATCAATGAAATTTGATCTATGAGGGATGAGGTAAGGAAATGCTAAAATTGCTTAGAAAATTTTATATGAATGAACATCTTCATTTATTTATTTAATATTTTCATGTGGAGAAATGTCCAAGTGAAAGAGACTTCACCATAATAAGGTTTTTTTAATGGTAACTATATTAATAGAGAAAAAAAAAACTAGAGGTGCAAATACAAAGGAAAAAAAAAGGAAAAGGGAAAACCCGGCAACCCAGTACACCCATAAAAAACCAAAGCAGAAAAGCAAATAAGGTATCCCGCATATCCACCATTCATTGGTGGAAATTTGAAATCTTAAAATATAGACCTTCTTCAATGGATGGTAGATATGAAGGACCGACCTTCTTATGGTCAGATCTCTTGCACCTGATCATTTCTCTTTAATGTATTTCGGGCATAGATAAAACCTTAAATTGTAATAAAGTGGCACATAAGTTACGGCTTTATATCGCTTTGCTGTTTGAGACCATTACCAGATAATTATAGTTTTAATATGGAACTAGTTAGGACCATTTCCATCCAAAGAAGGCAGCAAAACAATTACATTGATTATTAGTGATTGAGACATTTTATACCTAGGTATATTGGCTTACGGCAGTAATGCAAGATGGCATCTTTGTCCGCTCCTCAACTGCAAAGTTCAAGATTGACCAACTTCCCGATTTTGAATTAAGGCCTGGCTGGACAAAGGGATGCATGTTCCAGGAAATTAACTTTAACAGAGATCTAGATCTTCTTTGAAACAATTATGTGCTATTTGGTCATCTGGGTGCAGTTTCCAAGAATGTTATTGGTTTGTTGTTTAACATTAGCAGACTCTCCACAATTCAGGAAAGGTGGTTCCCCTTGTACTGTAAGAAAACCCTGGGATAGAGGAATGTCAATGATCCAGATTTCAAGTATGCCCAGATAGCTTAGTGTGCTTTTGGATCGGGAGAACACTTTTGGGGGATTCTCCTTAGAAAAAGAGAGGGACTACTGAAGTCTAATGAAATGATTTGCCTAAAAATCGGGAGATAATAAATAGGAAAATTCAATGATGTAAGCAATGCAATACAGTACCATTTTCCTGCTTAAAAAATTTCCAAAAAAATTGCATGAGGCCAGGAGAGAAACTTACCAATCTATGCGCTAAAAAAATAAACATATATAAATAAAAACAACTCATGCATACAGACTAGCGCTAAATAAAAACAGCCCAAAATGGAAAATGGCGCAACGGCAGGAATAACATGAAAATGTGATGGTATTGCAGAGATGGAAATAGAGAAGGGCAACAAAGAGGAGCCGTCTTACCTGAGGTAGGGGACTTGGGTTGCACGGATCGATTGGGGACGACGCCCGGGGAAGAAACGTAAGATGAATCTGGCGACTCCATTCTGGGAGAGATGGAAAATCAAAGAAATGGAAGTAAACCCAGACAGACAGACGATAAGAAAAAGAGTAACAAAGATATCTATTTTGTTTTTTAAGGATTTCGACTTGCTGCAGCGCTTTACCACTGCTGAGTGCCCCCTCTTTCCTGGGTACGGAAAAATAAAGATAAAATAGGGAACGTTTATGTGCAATTAAAATTTAATTTTGAAAATAATTATTTAATTTTTTTAAGATTAAAATAAGTATATGTCTTATCTAACTAATTATTGAGATATGTGTAAATCTTTTAATCTATGCACACCGACAGGTAGTGATTCTCGTACGGGATTTTTGTGTAATCAGATACAGGAATGAGTGGCTTATCAGATCACTGACCCTTTTACTGTAGTATAAATCGGCTCACTGACTATATCATTGACTAACTCATTGAAATTTATCTAATTAAAATTATTTTTTTCATATAAAACAACAAATCGAATCACTGGCTGGATAACTGAAAAAAAATTTAAATGCTTTCGTAAAGCAGTGGAAATAATAAAATGGGTAATACCCTAAAATCCGTATCTCATTACACAAAATACGCATGAAATGATGGCTACCCCACATCGAATTCATAACAATAGAGAGTGGTCGGTTTTGCATTGAAGGGGACATGATAATAAGATTTCGCCGATTTTGATCATAAGGGTTAAAATAATTATTTAGATGAGAAATTGAAAAAAAAAATATATATATATATATATATATATTAAATTATCATATAAGAGAGAAATCCTCAATATGTAATACCCTGCCCCGGATTAGACGTGTTTTAGCTTAATTTCCGTGTTTAACCAGTTGATCTCAAGGTTTTCAGTCAGGGCTTTGAGGAAAGCCCAAGCGAGACCCAATCCGAGCTCGTAAGCTCAGAAATCCAGCCCGTTCAACTGGAGGGGTATTTTAGTAATTTGCCGCTTGTTGTGTATATTTTCATAATTGGTGTGATTTGGTGATTGTCATTGATTGATAATACTCTCCTTATTGAATGATTTGCATTTCTAAGTTTAAAATGAATTTATTTTTCAAAATGATATTTAAATATCGCCCGAAAGAGAGTTTTAATTATTTAAAATATTTTCGGGAAGGAGTTAAATTTTGAAAACGGTATCGAGTGTTAGATCATTTTAAGAATGATCTAGATATTTCGTTTCACTTGAAAATAAGATTTACAAATTAGTTATTTTTACGTTTGATTAATTAAGTAATTATGGGTAAAATATGATTTTTGTTTAAATCAAGGGTTTTTATTGAGAGATAAAATCCGAAAATTTTATGATGACCTAGATTTTTGAAACCCAACCCATCTGTACGGTTGGATCAAGTTTTGAATGTTTAAATTAGTGCTTTTAGTCTTAAAAAAAAACGATTTCTTTTAAAACAAGACCTTTCTGCAATTTGTGAAAATACCAGGGACTGATCTGCAAGGCAGAGCAGCCTGCACACGCCACTCAGCGTGCACTGGCCGCTCGGCCCTTCTTCCGGCGGTGATCATCACCTCCCGTCGTCATGTCCCATCGGTTTCAGCCGATTTTTCGATTGGAAATCCTATAAATTCAGGCCCTTTCCTCGGTTTGAATTCCCAGCATTTCTTCTCTCCCTGCTCTCTGTTTTAAACCCGGCCGAAACCTGCTGAGCTTCTGTTTCTCAGTAACAGTAGGCTAAGTGGAAGATTTTTCAAACACCCGAATTTCAACCCAAATTCCCGAACTAAGGTATCCATTGTATTCATTTTTAAATTCTAACCAATTTAGAATCAAGAAAATCAGATTTTGACCTTGTTTTCACTGAGAAAAACCAGTTTCAAAAACTAAGAAAAACCATGGGTTTCATGTACCCGTGATGATCTACCCTTAAGATCGGATGGCCCTTTGAGCTTTTGAGCTCCAAACCAATTCCTATGGAAAGAGGACTCCCAGAGGAGTCCATCAGACCAGACGGATGTGAAAAACGAATCCAGGAAGCCTTCCCTTTCTGGAATCGCATTTCACCCTGTCTTCCGCCGTGACTGTCTGCTGTTGCAGACAGTCGGAGAAGACGACTCTCGGAAGGGTCCGAGAGCCGATCTTCGGACGGTCCGAGCCGTGACCCTCGGACGTTCCGAGCTTCACCCCAAAGCCCAGCACGCCCGAGGCGAACCTAACCCTTCGGACGCACCGAGCCGAGCTCGGAAGGACCGAGCCAATCTCGGTAGGACAGCAGCCTTCGGACGTTCCGAGCTTCAACTCGAAGCCCAGACCGCCCGAGGCAAGCCAGACCCTTTTCGGAAGAACCGAGCCAGCCCGGAAGGTCCGAGACCCAGTCTTCGAACGTTCCGAGCCTTACAGACCCACCGAGACTTTTATTTTCTGTTTTCCTGTTTTGGATTGGACTTCGGAAGGACCGAGACCCAGTCTTTGGACGATCCGAAGTCACGCCTCAAGGTCCGAGGCCAGTGACTCAGTTTTAGATGGTTCGGATGATCCGAAGCCACTGTACCCTTGTTCCGAAGTGATGATCCGAGGAACACAGTTTTAAATGAATAAAATATTATTGATTACTGTTTTAATCTTGATTACTGATTATTTGATGTGTTTGATTAATTATTGTAATTTATACCCCCTCTGTTAATTAAAATTGTACTAACCCATTTTCCTCTTATTATTTATAGTCTAAATACTATTGTATACGCTTTCAGTCCGACACTAGTCGGGAACTGAGTGATTCACTTTCAGGCCGACACTATAGTCGGGCACTGAGTGACCTCGAGGCCTACTCAAAATGTCAGCTCTGGTCCTATCCAGAAGACAACCGAGAAGTGACCCGAGGATCTAGACCTTACTCAATAAGTCAATCTGGTCAATGCCCAGAAGACAATATGAGTTTGGACTGAGCCCCCTTATGTTTATTATATTATTATCTTGTGGATGAATTAAAAAGGGATAGAAACCAAGTAGGAGACTCATTTCCATTAAACCCGGATATTTTGTAGGAAAACGTGTGATTTCCAAAATACTACGTATGTGTACGTATTTGTTATGTATATTGATTGAGCACTTGTATGTTGTTTGACAGAGACCGCGTAGACCACACAAAACGGTGAGGGAACTTAACTCTGCAGATTTTGTAAACAGGTGTTATATTGAGCAATGAGTGGTTTCGGTTTTTATGAACCCACTCATGTGCCTATACATGATGCACTATGGTAAGAGTGCTGTGATGATTTGATATTACGGTGTTGACCGTATGTGTACGTAAGACTGCTTCCACGTACCTGGGCTATTGAACCAATATCGGCCATATGAGAGATGGTTTATGTCTACTGGACCATGGGCGGACCATGCTGTCGTCAGTTGCTGACTCGAGGGTGTCAGTACCGGCTACGTTTAAGAGCCGGAGATGTACTTGCAAGGATGTATTTTGACCGTGTCGGGACTTAATACTGGTCTCAGTATAGTCGGCAGGCGTTACGGTGGATAATGGCAGTGATTGATAGTCTAATGGTGTTATTATCTTATTTGAAATTATGCTTACTGTTATCAAGCATGTGATATTGAACTGTTGCTAACCTGTTTTACTATTTGCTTGATGTGCATTGTTAATTATCCTTCACTGGGCTAGTTAGCTCACACCACTCACCTTTCAGGCAATGAACCCGAGGAGGAGGACCCTCTCTTTCAAGCTTAGGGCGTTTTGAGCAAAAACAGTGTTTTGGGATTCCCCCGGAGCGGAATGCCCTGATCTCTTTCTGTTGGTTCTTGGAACCATTGTTTTTGTATTAAGTACCCGGATGTGGTACTTAAATTGTATTTGACCGTTGTAATCGGCTATGTTGCCAATTGAGACAACAATGTTATGATTAATTAATGATGTTTGATTTTGATTATGTTATGTGTTGATGATTGTTTATGTCTGGGTTTTTGGAGGCAGGCATATGGTACATGTTTGAGTCCACTCAACGGGCTGATGTGTAACCGCTGGGCCTAACTGTTGATCCGGCCCAGTCAGAGTGCTTGTGGTTTAGTGTACTTACCTTATCTTTCAAAAAAAAATAAAAAATCAGTCGCGTTCCGGGCCCACTGGTCGGGTCGGGGCGTGACACAATAATATAAAGGTGATGATCCATAATTATTTATTTTATCATTGTTATGGATGAATAGATAAAATAAAATAAAAATATTGGTAGCTATTAACCTTTTTGAATATTTTTTAGGGAGCACTTACACACCTGGATTTTCTGCCTCTACACACCCGAAATCAGATTTTCGGGTGAAATTACAATTTTACCTCCGCGTTTCCATTCATTCAAATGAATGCCAAGTGTAATTTCAATTCATTCGAATGAATGGGCTGAACAAAAATATGGAATACTGCTCAGCCCATTCATTCAAATGGCCTCTTCATTCGAATGACCCATTCATTCGAATGATTTAAATAATAAAATTTATTTTAAAACTTTACATTTATTTTTTAAGCACTGTGTATTTCCAAAAAATTTCTAATTGAATATCTAAACTAATTAAAATAACCTGATAAAAATACCTTAAGACTTGAAGGTCTTTTTTGACACTGCTAAATATTTAAAATACAGTATTTTACAAATAAGGGTATCCCTAAGGTGTGTCAAAAACACATTTGAAAGTGTCAAAAGACCTTGAAGTCTTAAGGTATTTTTATCGGATTATTTTAATTAGTCTAGATATTCAATTTGAGAAATTTTGAAAATACACAGTACTTAAAAAATAACGGTCTATGTTTTAAAATATAGACAGCTATTTTTAAGCACTGTGTATTTTCAAAATTTCTCAAATTAAATATCTAGACTAATTAAAATAACCTGATAAAAATACCTTAAGACTTAAAGGTCTTTTGACACTCCTAAATGTGTTTTCGGCACACCCTAGGGATACCCTTATTTGCAAAATACTGTATTTTAAATATTTAAGAGTGTCAAAAGTCCTTGAAGTCTTAAAGTATTTTTATCAGTTATCCTAATTAGTCCAGATATTTAATTTGAGAAATTTTGAAAATACACAGTATTTAAAAAATAAGTGTAAAATTTTAAAATAGATATTTTAACTGACTACTAAACGTTCATTTTATTCGAATCATTCGAATGAACGTTCAGTAGTCAGTTTTCAGTAGTCAGTTAAAATTTATTTTAAATTTTTAAATTTATTTTTTAAACACTGTGTATTTTCAAAATTTCTCAAATTGAATATTTAGACTAATTAAAATAACCCAATAAAAATACTTTAAGACTTTAAGGTCTCTTAACACTTTCAAATGTGTTTTTGACACACCCTAGGGATACCATTATTTGTAAAATACTGTGTTTTAAATATTTAGGAGTGTCAAAAGACCTTAAAGTATTAAGGTATTTTTATGAGGTTATTTTAATTAGTCTAGATATTCAATTTGAGAAATTTTGGAAATATACAGTGCTTAAAAAATAAGTGTAAAGTTTTAAAATAAATTTTATTATTTAAATCATTCGAATGAATGAGTCCGTTCATTTGAATGAATGGGTCATTTGAATGAATGAGCTGAGCAATATTCCGTATTTCTGCTCAGCTCATTCTTTCGAATGAATTGAAATTACACTTGAGCATTCATTCGAATGAATATCAAAATGAACTGGGCATTCATTCAAATGAATGGAAACGCGGGGGTAAAATCTTAATTTCACCCGAAAATCTGATTTCGGATGTGTAGAGGCAGAAAATTCGGGTGTGTAAGTGCTCCCTATTTTTTAACATAAAAAATATATGAAAGATAAGACCCATGGAAAAGGTGTCTGACACAATTTAACTAAACAAGAAAACTATAAAGATCATATGACAATGCTAATTAACTCAAATTTATAAGTTAGACACATGATAATGCTTAATTAAATGCTGATCTCGAACTTATTACAGGACTAAAAGGAAGATGAATGATTATATTGACTTTTATAAAAACTAAAATTAAATATAAATAATTTTATTCATTATTAATTTCGTCAAAAAGTATGATTTCTAACTCTTTAATTTTGAAGTGTTGAGTTATATGGTTTAATATTTTAGCTTTTATTATAAAATAGATGAACATTTTAGCCGATGTAGACCAATGTTCACTCTAGTATGAGTGTGTGTGGTGGGGAGTGAATAGGACTTATGTACAATTTTTGGTTTTACAAAAATGTTTGGCCAACTAAGAGTTGATCTTTGCAAATTAATTTAATTAATTTCAAACCCACCGCCGGTAGTTTAGCTGGTGGCTTTTCCCCGAAGGGAGAGGTCATGAGTTTGAACTCTGGTGATCTTTATCTGAGAGTGTAGTTCCTGTCTGCCTTTTTAGAAAGGATAAAAGTTAAAAAAGAATAAATCAAGTAAAGTATAAATTGAAACAATAGTTTAAGTTGGGACAGGTATAAAGATTTCTGTGGTCTTTAAAAAAAAAATTCAATTAATCTCGATAAGAGAAAGATGTAAGTTTGCTTAACTACTTAATTGACATACAAGTCCCACACAGGTTCTTCCATTGTTATACAATTAAAGCCTATTTAGTTGAAAGTTGGACAATCAAGACTCAAGATAAACTCATTTAAAAGTTAAAAAAATAAGTCAAAGTAAAGCATGAATTGAAACATTCGTTTAAGACTAATAGAATTAGTCAATTGTTTAACAAATGGTCAAATTTGATTAAATTTATATATATTTAATAAATGAATCTGCAAAATAAATTGAGTCAGACAAGTCCTTTAAGATTGAGAAGGATGAAAGTTAACCTTTTTAATACATTGATTTATTCGAGTATAAATTAAAGACACCAATTCTAAAGTTGGTAAATTCTTTTATGATTTATCATCTAAAGAATGGATGATTAATCTTAAAAATGGATGATTAATCTTAAATCATGGGCATAACGACCTCAAAAAACAAAAACAAAAAATAAAATCATGGGCATAACTAAGTTTAGGGAGTACACTCAAAATCATGTTTCTGCTACGAAAGTTTCCAGTCATTAGAAGTAGATAAGGGAGGGAAGGAGAAGAACAGAGGTCTAGTGTCAAAAAAATGTCGATGAAGGTGCTTTCATGGAGTGCGTGCTCTTGGCTACACGACTCACGCATTGCTCTGAAATCGCAAGAAGGAACCTCAGTCAAGTCTCCGCCCTTATCTCAAGTCGTTGCTCAAAAAAAGGCCAAAAAATTCCGCAAGGTCTGCATCACTGCTTCCTCACTTTTCAATTCAAATTCCCTCTTCCAGTTTCCAGCTAACTACACGTATACAGTCTTACCTTCTCCTCTGGCCTCCACCCATTTGGGTATTTTATAGCAATTCAATTCCTCGTTGCTACATGTTTCTTTGCGGGTTCTCAAAATCTTCCAATTTGATGTTCTTTTTCCCATTTCCATTGCTTTTTTATGGAAAGAAAAAACCACCCGTATGTGCTTTTGAGGTGCTATTTCCTTGTCAATCTTCATTGTTCATTGTTTCTTTTGTGGGTTCTCCAAAACTCCCAATTTCAGCCCCCAGAGATAGTGTACTTTCATGTTTGCATCTGTTACTTAGAAAATTCTTCAAATTCTGTAGTTCGCAAATTTTGCTAGTCCTGTAAATTGGGAAATTTCTGAACTACTAATTTTGTGTTTAGTAGGCTTGGAGTTATGGCTGGAATTTGAATTCCATACGTAGAATTCTTGTTGAGAATTTAGAAATTTCACAAAATCGCAAAATTTCTGGTCCAAAACTCTGGGCTCATAAAAGGTCCCTTGATTTGTTCTCCCGCCCCTCCATTGAGAACTTAGCGAGCATTTTTTACACCCCTTCTTCAGCTATCTACTGCTACCTTTGAATTGGGTTTCTACTCAATTTGAGTCTACTCTTGAGTCATTCTTACTGCTCGATTAAAATTAAGTCCAATGGGAGTGATACATTTGAGCTTGCCTTTTTGTATCTAAAGCATGGACCTTTCCAACGAATATATCCTCATGGTTTAGGATTTACCATATAAGGTGCTCATGACTTCTCATTTTAAGGGTTCTCAATGGATACTCCCTTCCTCCATCTCTCTTTCCTTCCTTTCTACCATCTATTGATGTTTTTTCTTTCTGGGTCTTGTACTTTTCCAGTGCATCAATGTTGTATGCTTGTTGTTGCTGTAATTTCCAGGTAATTTTGACAGAAGATGTGCCAGAGTTCGGAAAGAAAGGGCAGCCACTGGGGAAGAAAGGGCAGCTTCTTGATGTCAAGGCAGGGTTCTATAGGAATTACCTTCTCCCCATGGGCAAGGCTCAGATTGTTACTACTCTTTTACTCAAGTATCCATTCATTTCCATCCACCGTTCCCTCCTGCATGCTATTCTTACTCTTAATTCTTTTATTGTTTACAATATTACTGGAAAAGGAGTAAAATGGTGAAGTAGAAGTCACATAGGGAAATCTGAATATGTGAGAAGGCTTGATGATGATGATATTAAAAAATAAAAAAGAAAGATACCATTCCCTGAATATTAAGAATTCTGTCTAATTTGTGATTCATTGACATGGGTGATAGATTTGAATACAAGGAATGTTTAGTTGAAAATTGGACTTTACCTGAACTGTGTTTGAATTGCATCTCTAACTGGTATTTTTGAGAAAATTTGGTTTTCAACAAGGTCCATTTTGATGAATTCACAACACCATGATTTTCACATGCCTACAAATTAGGTTTGTTGATTATGCACCAACCAAAAATCACTAAGAAAGAGGATTGCTGTCTGTTCAATCTAAGCCAATTTTGTGAGCTGTTCACTAGTGTTTGTCTTGTTTGTTAATTCAATGCCATGAACTGGACTGGATCTGATTTTTTGTAGGTGTTTGTTCGCTAGTTTTTATCTAGATTGTCAATTCAATGCCTTGAACTGGATGGGTAGTAGTCCCTTGGATCTGATTTTAGGTGTGCTTCAAAACCGCTCCTTGTAAGTGGTGGACCAATGGGCCCTTGCCCTACCATCTGCCATGTGAATAATAACTAGGTTCTGTCACTCCAGTGGGTTCCAGACATTGTAGTATTTTTCTTTCTTTTTCTTCCTCATTTAGTAATGAAAGTTGCAGTTCAAGTAGATAGACAAGATGGAGGGTTAGATTACAAAAAAATTCAATTATGGAGTTGCATTAGTGCCTTGGCTGTTAAGTTCTTCTAACGTTTCTTTAAGCAAAATGGCTAATGGCATGACCTCTTGTTGGGATGACAGGAAGATCACTTCAAATTTGGTTTGGCAGATGTAAACCTAGCTCATTAGGCATTGTAGCTATTTTGTGTTTTTCTAAAGTCTGTGATTGTGGGCAAGGCTTTGCTTCATATGGATATAAATACAGTGGCCTGAGTTATGCTTGGTGCCAAATCTACACTCTTTGTCTAGTGGGTTAACGAGCCTCAGTAACATGCTATGTAGCATTTTTTGAAGTGGTCATCTGGTCATCCCATGAAATTCTATCTCTAGCAAAACACTTAAAAACACATGCGATTTTTTTTTCTTAAAAGGAAAATCCACATGATTTTTATTTCACTTAGCTAATTATATTCTTGTGATTCTACCTTTTAGGGAAATGCGGATGGAAGAAGAGAGAATTGAGGCTGAGAAGAAACGAGTATGCATTGATTGTTTTGAGTTTATTCTCTCTCCTTCTAGATTATGAAGTGGTCTAACTTTTTATATTTTTAAATCAATCTCTTTTTTATGAACGAGAAAAATTCAAACACTCAATGCGCATATACAAAAGAACTTGGAGAAGAATTTTGGAAGAACGTTCTCAATAGTTGTAAAAGTAAGGTTTATAACAAGATAATAACCAATAATATCAACTACGATATGGGGTGCTCATACAAACTACAATGGCGAAGAATAAAATGTTAGAGATTTAAAATTTTAATATACATTTTGTTCTTAACAACACTCTCTTTTTAAGTTTAACATCCATATGAAATGGGTAGCTTGCTTTAAGCTGTAGAAAATAGAAAACCATAACTATGGAATTGATAGGGACATTGATGTTTTTTATAACAAGAGACACTAGACTTGTCTTTTCATCCACTTGTTATCATCTATATGGTGAAAATGTGCAAAGGTGTCCATTGTTGTTAAAAACGCCGATGCCCCTATCCATTATCCAAGAACTAAGGTGTGTTTGTTGCGATATTAGTGACTTCACTAAAAGAGGATATACAAAGAACTGCGGTCTCACTTCATGAAATCTACTTTTGCAAAAACGATTAATAAAGCTCATCGTTCTTGGCGCAAACATGAAAGACAGGATTGGCAACCATGTGACTGGGACTTCTGATGAGAAAGAAAACCATAATTAAGTAGTATTAGCAATCTAGACTTATTGAAGAAGTGGTAAGTTGCTTCGTGGTAGACAGATGGATTGGGTTCAATGGAAGCAAAAGAAGCCAATATTGGCACAACCACCATCAATATTGAGAAGCTACCTTGAAAGTTGGCCTTTAGAGAAATGGAAGAAGTTTCCAAAATGAAATAAGAGAATAGAAACCTAGAAAGAGATGGAAACCATCAATTTCTGGGGCTCTAAAGCCCAAAAGTGAAAATCAGAAACCTAGAAAGAGATGTGCTTGCGTAAAAGATATTGGTGTGAGGGAGTAAAATGATGTTGGGTAGATCAGGTTATAACATTATTGCCCCATTTTCCTGTATATAGTTTCTCTACATTAAGCTGCAATGATATAAGATAATTATTCTAATTATGGATTTTGCCCTTAGTTTCATTTGTCAGCAGGAAATAGATGATCTTTTGTTGTCAACTGCTACTCTTGATTTGTTTCCTATGTTAGACCTACCATACTTGGTATTCCTCATCAATTAGTGTTTTGTTTAATCAGTTCTGATCTTAAATAGCCAGTAGGCTGAGTGCGGAGACACAATCATGAGTGGAAGGGAGAGAATTACATGTACAAATACAGTTATGGAGCCAATCAAGGCAACCAAAAAAGGAAGCAAAAAACATGAAATCAATCAAGTGTCAATTATAGATTCAGGTCACTATTCCTATCTTCTAAGTCAACTCTGCTTTTATTGGTGCTCCTGCACTCTATTCTACGTACCAGACATTTCTCCTTGGATTGTGCTCTAGTTTGATCAAATCCACATTCAGTTAAGGTTGTATATTAAAGCATCAATTTGATCTAGCTTCAGGGCTTATTATTGGGTATGTTTGCACAAGAAGGATCACCTGGTTCTTGTTAAGAGTCTGTTAATTTCATTGCTTGCAATCGATATTTAATTTGAGTGAGCCATCATCTGGATTTCAGGGTTCCTGTATGAAGAAGCTAGACCTTTGCTACTTGAGGGCCTATTGCAAGAGTTCTAGGATAGCCAATTCACTCTTGCTGACATAGTAGCCTTCTTGATGAAGCCTCAATTCTAAAGTTTGGAAAACAGGCTCCTTGTATTATTTATCATCCACTACATAATTTTGAATTTATTTTCCCCCTTCAATCTTGTTTTGTCTGCTAGGTAAAAGAAGAAGCGCAGCAACTTGCTTTAATTTTTGAAACAGTTGGAGCATTCAAAGTAAAGCGCAAAGGGGGAAAGGAAAACAAATTTTTGGAACGTGAGTGGCACAAACAATAGTAGAGCCCCTTTGTTTATTAAGAAGCCATTTGCATACTGGATTTCTGACTTGCTTCTATTTTGGCAGAGTTACTGCACAAGATCTTGTCGACATCATCAAGGCACAGCTTCAGAGGTATGCCATCAATCTCATGTCAGAGAAATATGGCATATGTAGTTGGATTATGATTTCATGAACTTGTGTTCATTCCTTTATTTTTTCGGCAGGGATGTTGACAAACGGATGATTTCTCTTCCTGAGATCCGTGAAACTGGTGAATACATTGCAGAGCTGAAGCTTCACCCTGAAGTTACTGCCCGAGTGAAGTTGAATGTGTTTGCTAACTAGTCTTTATCAGGGATCTTGTTCCTGAAGTGGATTATTTTTCCCAGGAGAAGCTGATGGTTCGACAAGGTTAAAGCATGAAGATATATCTGAGAAGGATGCCAAATTGTGAGAGTTTCACAGCATTCATTCATCAAGCAATGACATGAACATCTAGTAACAAATTGTCATTGAAAAAATTTGTTTTACTGTTGTTATGAAGCTTGAGTTGCACTCATTTATTTTCTTTTATTACGAGTCCAAAACCCTAGAGCTCCTGATGTTGCACATTAACGTGTTAATTTACTTCCCATCATTTTTTAAAATGATCCTTTTGGAGATATTTGGTATTCTTCAGACAAAGCAGTTGATGATTCTACTCACAACACTGAACACGTTATGAAAAAATAGTCGCTAAATTCATGGTGGTATTGTCACTACAAGGCTGTGATGGCAATTTCACAAGGAACAGTCAAATGTGGCAGTTTCTTGTTTTTAGGTTTCACATCCTTATAATTTCTGTACTTGAAGTAAATGATTTTACTTTTACCCAACACTCTTGAACATGGAGAGAGGTGGAGGTCTTAAGGTTCTTCTTAAAAAGAAAAAAGTAAATGGTTTCACATACTTTCATGGAAAACACAATGTAAAACTCCAAAAGGTCCAAAACCTTATTATTCTATATTATGAACTCTATTAAAAGTAAACCACCTACAAATTCCAAATCAAAGAGGAGCACAGGAAAGCAAAAGAATGATGTTTGTGACTTTTTAATTAAAAGTATATAGTGTCTTTTTAGAAAAAAAAAAATTATCTTCATCAATGAGGAAGATGGACCATGACTAATATATTAGAAAAAATATCTTAATTAAATTGAGGTGGCAGAGTTATTTTTTCTATCACCAAGGTGTTCAGAGCAACTTGGATAGGGAACATTTTAACCCGACTAGTCATTAGGGTATCTACAAATCTTGGATAGGGAACATTTTAACCCGACTAGTCATTAGGGTATCTACAAATCTCTCAATCCTGCACATACTCAATAAGCAACTACGGGAAATAGTCTAGCGTGGATCGAACTCAAAACCTCTCTTCATATTTGAAGAATTAATTCTGTTAAACCATTAAAATTGAGGGATTGGTTTATGATTTTATTCTCTTTTCTATAAAGTAAAAATTATAATTTATAATTTGAGTTATAAGTTTTTTGTTCAATTTCATAACTAATAATATATGATATATATAAAGTCTACTAATCTTATTAGACTAAAATACGGATTGTTCATATATTAATTATAAAAAATATATTGAATTACATTTTTATTATTTAATTTAAATAAATGAAATGTACAGATAATTAAGAGTTTTCAATTTTTCAAAAGTATCTTGTCAAAGGAATCGCAGGAGTATGTGTTGGCTCTTCAGAGGCGGCAGTAACGATTGGTAGCGAATGCAGAGTGACGGAGAGGTGAAAACTGAAAATGGCGATGGTGGTTTCCTCCCAAACTTTTCTCCTCCAAAACCCCAACTCGATTACTTTTTCCCCTCCGACCAAATCCCCACCAAATTTCCCAGCCCTTAACAACAACTTACGATTCTCCCGCTTTCCACTCCCCAAACGCCCCTTTCCAACTCTCCAAACAACCACCAATCCTTGTCCATCTCTCAGAGTCTCCGCTTTCTCCACGTCCCCACAATTCCACCGCCCCAAAACAACAACGTCCTCAAAATCTCCTCTTCCCATCCTCCTATCCAGTTCCACCCGTACCATATCCACCATAGCTGCCATCGCCTTCGCTCTCTCTAAGCTCTTCTTATCTTCCATCCAAGCTGTTCTCCCCAAATAACTGGAATTTCTATCAATCCCAATTTGGGTCTTAATCTTATCGGCACCGTGGGGCCGCTCTTCTTTGCCGCTCGCCGCGACCGGCCCAGTGGGTACTTGAACACCCGCTCACGGTCGTCGCAGCCGGCATGGCCAAGTGGCTTGACATCTACAGCAGCGGGATTTTGATGGTTAGAGTTTTGCTCAGTTGGTTCCCCAACATCCTTGGGACCGCCAGCCGCTGTCCGCCATCCGGGACTTGTGTGATCCCTATTTGAATCTCTTCAGGAATATTGTTCCGCCAGTTTTCGATACATTGGACGTGAGCCCGCTTCTCGCATTTGCAGTTCTTGGTACTCTTGGTTCGATTCTAAACAATAGCAGAGGAGCGTATTGATGTCCACATAATTCCAGTAAGGAGTAGAAAGGTCTCAATTCATTGAAGCTTCAGTTTTTATTTTTCTTTGTCGTTTTTTTTTTTTTTTTGTTAGTTTATTTGTTCCTAATTTGCTTGAATGATAGTTTTGGATCAAATAGTACGATCTGTTACCTTTTCTATTAGCATTACCATCTTCACCATTCGGATAAGATACATAATTTTCCTTGAAATTGTTCTGTAAGTAGCATTAATCTTTTGGACTTTGGCATGTGTATTTGATGGTTGGTGATGGACTAAGCTATTGCTAGTGTTGTTTTTAGTTTGTTCTAAATGGAAGTGAATTTTCAAACATTTTTATCTGATATGATTCTATTAATATTAATGTTGAGATTGGAGGTTAATCTCCCAAGCCATGAAAGAATGGATAAGTACTCATTGTTGTTAAGCGCTTATTGTTGCAACTATAAAAGTTATAGGTTTGAGCTCCATGAGTGTCCAACATGCAATTGATCCAATAGAAAATAATTTGTCAAATTCGATTTTGAGTGTCAACACAATATAGATGACATAAATGACTCTAATGATGGTGATGATGTTGATTCAGGGCTAATTTCCAAAGCTGCAAAACAATGGACCCTTCTGGGGTTGCTTCTTGGAAATAAAACCATCTCTATTTTTAGCTAAAACTTACTATTTTGGGACAGAACCTAAATTTCTCATAACTATGGGTTGAAACCATTTTAGTATAGAGCCCTTCAATTTGGAAAAGGACAGTGAGTTGATAAAAGAGTTGCCTCTTGATTCCTTTCCAAAAAGAAAAAAGAAGGAAAAAATCTACTGATTTTCAGTCTTCCATCCAATCTCTCAAGGATTTAACTGTTTTTTCTCTGCCTAAAATGCCTAAGGAAGGTTACTTATAAAAGGATAGAGAAAAAAAAAGGTTGGAACACAATATCCCCAGTGGATGTGATGTAACTTTGGCACTTTTTGGATGCATGGATTGGAAAATATTTCCCTAAATGGAACATTTTTAACCAAAATTATTTAAATCCATTTCTTTGGTTAAACTTGGTTATTTTCTAAAAAATATTTCCTTTCCTTGCACCCATATGGAGCCATTGGATTACTTCTTCATGTACCTAGTGTACCATGTGTGTCTTCTCAAGTGCGATGAGTTTGTCCTAGAAATGCTCAAGTGCCTTATGCTATTATTTTATTTCAAATGCTAGTTTGGATGCATGGGTTTTAAGTCATGGATTTACTAGGAATTCTGATTCTAACGTGTTTAGATGGAGTTGAAATATGGGTTGTTGGCATTCCAAGCTTTGAATTTTCCAAGAATGTGCTAACCACTCTCTCAGTTTGCAGAGATTCTGGGAATGTTGAACAACAAAATAGTTCTTTCATCAAACTGCATTGAAATAACCAAACAGCAAAAGATGTGTTCCTAGGAATGTATTTACAGGATTATTATCAGTTCTTTTATTTTATCGCATTGAGCATGTATGGAACCAAACAGACCCTCAATGTTAAACATTTTTGAATCACCAAAGGATAGTGGAAATTTGTGTTATTTCAACTGATTGAGAACAGTGATCATGTTCGTAACTGGGGCCAACATTTAGTGAAACAACTGGAACTGGTCTTTTTTTCATGACGAAGAAATCAATACCCTCACCTCTCTCCGAATACGAGGGCATTGGGCAAAACTCCAGATTCACGCAGCCCCTTACAAGCCACGGGCAATACGTGACTATGGGATTCAAACTTGAGACTCTGATTCCTGAACCAAAGTGTCTACCAGTTAAGCTATTATCCTGTTTAGTTTGCACTATTAGGCACTATGGACTGTGTTACAAGAATGTAATAATTTTTTATTCTTATTTTATTTTTAGATGTGAATTGACAATGTAGATTATGTACAGCTGCTTCTTTTTTCTATTTTGGAAAGCCATTTGTCCCATCTTTATAGGATTTGAGCTCTGTTTCCATACAGTCCTATCCTCAACATTCACACTTCAACCCCATCTTTTTTAATGGTCTCCCCTCCTAATTTATATAGGAGCTGTTTTTGTCTTCTATTCCCAAATTGTCTTAACAACATTCCTTCATTTTTATTCTGTCAAAGCATCTCTAAGCTTCCTAATGCTTATAAATTTGATAATTGAATCAAAGCTGATGCTAATATATTGTGAATTTGTTTAATGCTTATAAATGGGCCAAAGCTTAAAGTACATGTGGATTAAATTTGATAAAATTTGAGGCAGTTTTGAATATATATCATCTAATTTAATTGAACAATCTCAAAACCCTAAGCCTGCATAAAACTCATATTGAATGCTCTACTTTGTGTGGCTCTCATCTTCTTCTTTTTTCTCTCATTTACAATATTAGGCATCTGTGAATAGTTCAAATTTAGGTCAAAGTCTAGTAAA
This sequence comes from Chimonanthus praecox, assembly GCA_022113865.1. Lineage (NCBI taxonomy): Eukaryota > Viridiplantae > Streptophyta > Magnoliopsida > Laurales > Calycanthaceae > Chimonanthus > Chimonanthus praecox. The sequence goes on along the minus strand of CM039090.1, from coordinate 4,677,604 downwards.
AGAGTGAAAAAATAAAAAAAAATAAAAAATCGTTGGCTAATTTTTTGTTCTTGTTTTCTTTTCATTTCCTTTTAATGGTAGAGGTGGAAGGTAAGGAGTGATTAATGGTATAGTTTTTTATCTATTCTCTCTTTGCTTTCAAAGGCCACCTTTTTATTCTAATGTCTTTTATCCGTAATCTCTCTAACTCTATGTATTGAGATTGTGTTTGATTTTCTACTAATATGACTAAATTATCTCAAATGAGTTTCTTTATTAAAATTATTTTTAACTCTACACCATTTTCAAATTTGTATTTAATTTATTAAATAAATATAGATGCTCACTTGAGTTGGCCTTAATGTGGCATGACCTAGCTCTCAATTTGTACCCCTTGTAAAATGAACAATTAAGATAATAATGTTTCATTTGCCGTGGCTGAGATGGCCCTATTTAATAATTATTTAGTACATATACTGGACTCCATCTAATCCATTTGTCATAAGAATGCATATAAAGAAAATAATGCACTTATCCTAAGTACGTTGCACTATGATTTTCGATGTTGAAGTTCCAGATATTTGAAAGAAAGATATAATAAATTTAACAAATTTATATTTTAAAATAATTTTTGAATATTTTTCTTAATTCAATTCGACATTTGTTACACAAATTTTATTATAATATTTTTAAAATAAGCATTTAGTATGGGTTAATAGTTTTAAGCCGAGACGACCTGTATAAAGTGAAAGACTTCTAAATTATTTAAAATACCAAAATTCAGACACATCTAAGATTTTGTACTGATTAAATATCTCAAATTAAATTTTATTCTAAAGATTAAATGTCTAAATATTTAAATGTTGTTGGTATTTGGTGTTGTAGCTATTTGATATATCATTTTTTCTATCAATTAAAGAACATATTTTGTTAGTGGCACAAAGTAGAATTTTATTTAAATTAATTATAATTACTTTCTCTCTAAAGAAGGACCAATACCTTTCGAAGAAATAAAAAAGTAAAACTTTTAATACAAACAAACCTAACCATTTCAAGTTAAAAAATGTTACATTAAATTCGTGGAAATTATGCGTAACAAAACATATAAAGCTTTTTAAAATAATTTTAAAAGTTTGAGGTGTACCTTTAGAATGTGTAAAAGTATTAAAACTTTATACAACATAATCCAAAATAAATGGAGTCGGTTGTAGGTTTAAATCTATATGGTCTAATTGGTGTACTTTAAGAGTAGTAAATTCACCCAAAGGTAATTTTTAGTAGGGTATTCCGCTGTTTTCATACATAAATTAAAAAAAAATAAAATAAAAGGAGTCCTTATAAAAAAATTTGCCCAGAGTTTTCCGCAAAAAAAGAGCTTCTGCCTCACCACCGTTCTTGCAGTCGTCCCAGGCTCCCAGCTGCTCTCGTCTCTTCTCTCTTCGTTTGGATTCCAGACTCGGCAGAGGTTTCTCAATTACTTGTTTCTCTGATTTCTCTCTCTCTCTCTCTCTCTCTCTCTCTCTCTCTCTCTCTCTCTCTGTTTTGGTAATGAAAAAGATGCTGCTTTGATTTGATTGTGCTTCTGTTGGACAAAAATGCACAGATGAAACTTTTGTTTTTCCTTCTTTGATTACAGACCTATAATTTGGGTTGCAAATGGTGATCGATTGAATTGAATTGCAATAATTGGTTAATGAAAGTGAAATTGAAAATTTGTTCCTTAGCTTCGTTTGTATCCATGGAAAGGAAAGTCTTCTCATGGAAAATAACCATTTCTTATCCAAAATTGGCTAAACTCATTTTACTTTTGGCTAAAAGTGGTCATATTCTAGGAAAGTAGTTCCCTTCCATGCATCCAGCCAGAGCCTTAGCGTCCATATTTTTCTCCAAGACGTTATTCTAATACATCGGTGCTGTCCTTGGAATGACAGTTTACACTAAATTGTTCCCTGCCTCCTTGTTTTCGGTGCTAGTGCCATTCCAATTCAATTATTTTCCCTTTAATGAAAGGAATTTGGAGAGATGGCTCTTTTTTGTTTTTAATTATTGCTGCTGTTATTGATGTTTACTAAGCTTTGACCTTTTTGCTGTCATATGTGAAATATCTAATAGCCTTTGTATGAATGACATTGGACTTACTCATTTCGCAAGCTTTAGGTTCTCCACTATCATCATCATCATCATCATCATCATGGTCATTGAACCATTTGTCCTATTTATCTAGGTCAGCTTTTTGAATTCTATATTTCCACATCTTCTGTTTGAACAGGAATTCTAAAATGAAGTGGTCACAGATGATTTTTTTTTTAAGAGAAAAAAATTCCATTAAACTTTCCAGGGGGGTTCCGATTAATCGCTGACAAATGGTCTCGCAGCCAACAATGAACAAACATTGTCTAGTCAAACGTCAAGCAATAGTCCACTTCACGAACAGCCAGGCAATCAAAACTTGGGGAAATCCAGATATTACAATTTGTATGTAGTCAGTTCAAAGAAGAATGAGTTGATCTTCAGGAGAACACTATGGGCATGTGCATAAGTGCTATATTAGCCAAATTGAGCACTGAATATTCAAAGAAGGTTATTCAACAAAAATCAAGCATGAAACAATAATCCGTGCCAAATAGCATGTAAAATGATCTTAAAAGAGTTCTGGAAACTGTAAAATGCTCCAGATACAAAGATTAGATGAATAATCATGGTTATCTGGGAAACCAATTACAGTAGCCCGAATAATGATCAAGGATCTTACGGATGATTTCCACCATCATTATTGGTGGGTTTCAAGATCAAATTTCAAAGGTCAAAACTCAAAAGGATGGATGACCCAGATAAAAAAATATCCCAAAATGCAATTCATAGGGAATAAATTTGTAGCTGTCTATTGTAGCTCAATCTATGTTGGACACATATAAGTGCCCTGCCATTGTCTTTCACCTTGACATTCAAGGAAGGAGCACTTGCGATTGCATGTACTCCATCAAGTCTTAAGAAGTGCTTGGTCATGTGGTTTTTAGTGCTTCCAACAATGTTGTGGAAAATTTCATCATCTAAGTGATTTATCCCAGCAATCTGGGGTTTGTTTGCTGTGGGCAATTTGTGGGATAGAAATTATATCATTTTGCATGTCTCTAACTCTGTGGCATGGGTAGCAGTTGTCAAGGAATAGAGCTACATCTTGGGTTCCATGTCATAAGGACTTCATAGAATGCCTGCTGCAGATATGTGTAGAAGCTGGGATCCTAGGAATTGTCTCTTGACTTGATCTTTGATCTAAGCAGCTTGTTGCTGTCCTGTTGACATAGTGACTTTTATGGTTTTTTTTATGTTGTAGTCTTCATATTTAACATAAGTTGTTAAATATAAAGATTTAACAAAAGAGCTTGTAGCATAGTTAGTAAGTGCTTATTACCATCTAAAGGTTTTTTGGGTTCGAGTCATATCACCATCTAGAAAGGTCTTCAGATTTGACATAAGTTGTTTTTGTGGCCTAGCTGTATCATTTTTAGGACATCATGTACTTTGACCTTATTATGTTTTATTTGAATTCCATAGAAGAGGTAAAATCCATAAAGGGATGAATTCCACCTTTGTCACACTTATCCCTATGGATAAAGGTTCTATGGAGCCTTCTAAATGGACCTATCAATCCAGTGTGCAGTTTTTATAAAATCATTACATAAGTGTTGACAAATAGCTTAGAGAGGTATGTCATTGATCACTTCACCATTTTTGGGAGCTTTTGTTTAGGAAAAGCAAATCCTTGATGGTATTTTGATTGCCAATGAATGCACCAATTTGAAAGAAAGGACAAGGGAAGGAGGTGTGGTGTGTAAGGTGGATGTGGAGTAAGCATATGACCATGTCAACTGGTCTTTCTTGACCTACATGTTTCAAAAATTAGGGTTTGGTGGATATCGTGGATTGAGGAATATGTATTTACCTCCTACTTTGCCATTCTTGTGAATGGCTATCCACAAGGTTTTTAAAGATCCAGCAGATTTGAGATAGGGTGATCCCATTTCACTTTTCCTTTTTTTTTTTTAATATGTCATGGAAGGTTTGTGCGACTTATTTAAGATGGCAAAATGGTAGACCTGATTCATGGTTTTCACATCTCCAACTCTAGTATCTCTATCTCTTGTCTGCATTTCATGGATGGCACCATTGCCCTCTGCAAAGATGAGTTAGATTACGTGATTATTGCATTTCAAGTGCTCAAATGTTTTCAAGCTATTATGGGCATGAAAGTCAACATTGCTATGAGCGCCATTTTGGGAATCACATGCTCTGATGATTGTGTTAAGGGGTTAGCTGCTTCTATTGGATGAGTGCATTTCCCATTTCTCTACTTAGGCATTCCTATGGGAGCAAATCCCATCTCTATTTATGTGCGAGTCGGTGATTGAAAGTTTAGCGAAAAATGGCTTCTTGGAAAATAAAATTATTTTGTCTTTTCGTGGTTAGATCACACATTAAATCTACTCTCAGCAACCTACCTGTACTACCTGTTCCTCTTTAGGATCCTAGTTAAAATAGTTAGGATTCTTAAACGGATCCAAGGATATTTCCATTGGGATAGGGAAAAATTCCATTTAGTGGAACAGAAAGCGTGAAACTTCTTTTGGAGAATGGGGTCTTGGTATATGCACTATGGTTGAGAGGAACTGGTCCCTACTAGGGAAGCTTTTCTGCATATTTGGTGAGTAAAGAAGAGCTCCGTGGAGAGTATCAGCCAAAACTTGGTGAGAGAGAGAGAGGATGGACTCTAGGTGCATGGATCATAGAGGGGGATCATGATTTTGGAGAGATTCTCTAAATTGGGTTGGTAGTCCATAATGTGCGAGAAATATTTAGGAAAATTTGAAATTAGCAGCGAGGGATGGATCAAGAATTAGTTTTTGCGGGGATCTTTGGGTGGGAAACCGTCCATTTTGAACCGCTTTTTCTAGGCTTTGTTGTACTGAACCAAAAAGGATGGTCGATTAGAGATTGCATTGAAGTGTTGGGAGCGGTGGTGTCATGGACTTCATTGTTTAGATGGAATCTCATGGATTTGAAATCCCACTATTAGGGGACCTTGTTAATGATAAGTGCTTGCACTACAACAATAGGTGTGGAAGATAAAGAATCTGAAATAATGAATGTAATAGGTTCTTTTCATGTAGTTCTATCTATTCTTGTTTGAAGCACATTTCTTCTTCCTCATTCCCTCACAAGGATGTGTGATGTTCCCTTACTCCTTCCAAGGTGAAAGCTTTTTGTTACCTTGGATAAATTTCTTACTTTAGACAACTTGAAATGCTGGAATTTTGCTTTTCCCATTATTCCCCTTTGTTGAAATAGTGAAGAGTCTGTGAATCACTTTTTTTTTTATCCATTCATTTCTCATTTTCGGTCCTTTCTCCGGTCCCTTTCCTCTGTGTCATGGGTTTGTCCCTCATCTTTCAGATCACTCATTGCTGGTGGGTGCAGCTCCTTTCTCAAACAAAGGTCTATCATTGTGGAAAAAATGGCACCTTTGGCCATATCCGTTTGTATGGGGAGAAAAGAATCAACACTCTTCTAAGATGAAGCTTCCTCATGGAGTGCATGTGCATCACTGGGCACATAAGGTAGTATTATATTGGGCATTGGTTGGTAATTCATTTATTGGGCATTTTGTAATGGCCCGGCCCATAAACAGGGCTTGAGGCTCGACCCAGCAAGATACTGTCCGCTTTGGGCACACACATGCACACGCGCGAGCCTGCACGGTTTTGGATCGGACCCGGCCCAACTCTGGGAAAAAAATGCGTCTTGGAAGAGGAGGGCAAGGCTACTTATAAACCCCTCTCAAACTCCCAACTTCCGATGTGGGACCTTATTTTCCACCCTCAAGCACACAAACACACTCCCACTCCCAGTTTCACTTCTTTGGGCCGGCCCTCATGGACTCGGTCGTCTGGGCCGGGTCAGGGTCTCACACATTTGGTAGACCAATTCAATGGGAATTGGTCAAAGATGAAGATGGTGTTTGCCTCATACCTCTTTGGGGGAATGCCACTTTTGTATAGTTTCTTTTGTTATCTTTTTTTTATTTTTATATATATAAAACTGTATTTAATTTCATTTTTAATAAGTAGATCAGTTGTAAATTAATAATTGGACTCTGAGGGTATTGAAACCTTTAAAAGGTTCAAACAAATCTGAATAAATAGAAATAAATGAAAAAAATTAGCTCATTTGGCATGGATATCAACCATTGGTGCTCATACACTGTAGATCAGGGTTAAAACCACTTTGTGCACAACTTTTACAAATGCAACATCCTAAACCCTTGGTGATTTATCAGATTGAATGTCTGATTAAGTCTAGCAACCATCTTTTTCTCTTTCAAAAAAAAAGGAACTATCTTTTCCATAAATTATTGACTTCTTGATTGTGCATATAACATCTAATTTGATTTGATCTTTGTGATGATTCCATAATAGTTTCTTTTTTTCTGACTTAAGCTGCAACTCCATATTGCTATAAAAAAATTGCAGTCATGAATTGTTGCTTAATGGAATTTCCTGTGACTTTTTGCCAGTTCTCCTGATGCCTCGGCTTCGTAATGCTGTTCTTGCCACAGGCTTAGTAGCCTTTGCAGCCGCTGCTTGGCATTCCCTTTCTTCATGGCGTAAGTGTGACTTTGGTCAGTTATGTTGGATATTCCGATGAGTTCATGCTTTCTCCTCAGATTATTTTTCTTTGTAACGCAGGACATCAAGGAAGAAGCCCGTAATTGACTCATCAAAACCACTCCCCCCACAGGCAACTTTCCGAGGGCCTTACATAAACACTGGATCACGTGACGTTGGACCGGATCATGGCTCATATCCAAAGCCGAAGATCTGAGATGTCTCTTGATTGAGCATACATATCCTGTCATGATCGATTTGGATATGAAGTACTTCTCATCATCTCTATACTATTTCTCAGAGAGATCTTGTTGCAGCACTGGCCTTTCCCTTTGCAGTTATTGTTATTGTATGTATCTGTCACCAAAGGGACCATGTCACTGTGCTACCCCTTCTGTAATACGTGGGTCTGAAGGAGGTGCACTTCCTCGACATTCCTTGTTCCAACTTTTGTTGGAAAAATGGCAGCCAGGTCATCTAATGCTTTTGTTCAGATAATTGAACCAGTAGGTAACCTATTGGATGTGCATAACCCAAGAACGATGAGGATTTGAAGTTCATGACTAACCCTGTTCTTCCTCCTTTGGATGGTTGAAAAGAATATTTCAGAAGTGTAACCCAAAGAGGGGAAAACTAGATAGAGTAGTTGGAACACTTGATTGAAGTTTCTGGATATTTGACTGGAATAATCATCTCAAATGCGAATCATGAATTGTTGAACCAACAATGTCTCTTAAATGTTATCAGACTACTGTACTTTACAAAATACAACTCATATTCAACATGATAAAATTTTCTTCTACTTCAGAAGACAAACGAGTCTCCTGCAATTGTTGAATCTCCAGTAATGGCAGGAGAAATCCCTTTTCTTCTGGTAGGAGAATAGTTGAAAGGGAGTAGTTCACATATGATAAACTAGTTGATGAATATCCAACACAAACATTTGATGACAAGAATTATGTGAAATTTTTATATGATCATGTGGGTTTGCTATGATTTAAATTGTTAATGGTCTTATTTTGAACCATTTATTTTTTATCTTAAATTCGATGACTAATTAAATTTGATGAGATGTACAAGTACTTTTATTAATATGTTCCATTTATACCATGGGCCCATCAATAAAAAATATATCCTGTTTTATTATTATGAAAAGAAATTAGCAAAGAATTGCATTATCGTGTCATGGTGGAGTTATAAGTACTAATCACTCTATGTGTTTTTTTATGACTGAAGGTGTTCAGGCGTCTCACTCGACTAATCAGGGAGTGGCCCAATCACTCAATTTTGATGTACATGTTTCAAAAATTAGTCGAGTGCTTTTAGAGGCCTGGAGACCTCGATAAAAAAAAAAAAAAAAAAGTTATAGAAAATGGTGTGGATCTTTAATTGAAATGACATTGCTATTTCTTTTTATTTATTGTGAAGGAATTCATCACTGTGTATACTATATTTCTAGTGTTGTTTATTGAAATTGAATCAATATTCATACTTTACTCTCCAATTAAACTTCCTTAACTAAGCTTTGGCAGATCAAGTAATACCACTATCTCGGCTCGTGTCAGCTTAAATCCGTTTGACTGAACATGAAAGATAGGCGAGTGAATTTGAACTCAATTTAATATGTAACAGCTCGGCCCATAAAAAGGCTTGGGGCTTTGGCCCAGCAAGATATTGTCCACTTTAAGTCCACACGCTCACACACGTGCACTCGTGCAAGCCCGCACCGTTTTTGGATTGGACCGGGTCCAAGTTCGGATCTAAAACGCGTCTTACTGGAAGAGCAGGGCAAGACTACTTATAAACCCTCTCTCAAATTCCTCAACGGTCAATGTGGGACTTTATTTTCCACCCTCAAGCACACAAACTCATTTCCTGTAATGGTCCGAAATTTTTAAATCAATAAATATGTAGTTATTATTTATTTTTAAGGGTGGAAATTGGGAAAATTGATGGAATAGATGGTAAATGAATCAAAATTTGAACAAAGGCCCAAATATGGCCTAATGAACCATGGATTGGATTTAATTTATCTTAATGGTCAATGATGGTCAAATTGGGCCAAGGGTAGTCAAATTGGGCCCAATACCCATTTGGGACTTAATGGGTCAAAATAATGCAAACTCTAAAGTAAATGGATATGAGAGAACTTAATTGGGCCATGGGCCCAATGGTGATCCAATAAGGGAAGTGGATTGAATTGATTTTTAATCACCTAAGTTAGTATTAATTAGACCTAAGTGACATGGCCAATTGGGACCCACCTCCACCTCACTAAGTGAGGTGGCGGGTGGACCTAGAGATTGGTGAGGCCGGCCACCATGGTTGAATTGGTCAACCATGGGTGTATGTATAAAGGCAAATTTAAGTAGATGGGATTAAGTTAAAGTGGGAATTAACTTAACCTAATGATTCAATTAATTAATTAGTTAATTAAGCTAAGTTAAAAAATGGTCAAATGGGAAGACCAAACAATCCATTTCAAACATGAAAAAACGTTGGCTAGTGTTGGTTGGGTCAAAAAGCATGAAAAATATCTTAGGCTTGGTTGGTGAGAAATTTATGTTAAAGTGTAAAGTAAGCTACCTGGGGATAAGATGGGTTTCCATCTTATCCCATTCTCAATTTTACTCACTCCATCTCTCCCACACCACCGTCCCTCATCTCTACGGAAAAAGAAGAAGAAAAACTTGGAAGAAGAAGAAAGAAAAGAGATGAAAAAGGTGTAAGCATGAGCCACCACTACAATATCAAAGCTTGGCATCTTATTTCTCACCATCTCCTCCTCTCCCTCTCTCAAGCACACCCCATCTTGGCTGACCCAAGCTATGGTGTTTTCACCATGGATCAAGCATCTTAGCCGATCAAACAAGGAGAGGAAGAAGAAAGGAGGCCAAGGAAGCCGACGGGAGTGACGAAAGTCGGAGGAGGCGTCGGATTGTAAGTAATTCCTAAACAAGAGATTTGGATTTTTAGGGTTTAAGTTTTGGGATCCATTCTTGTTAAATTTGATGGTTGCCAAATAATCATAGGCCTTGGATCTTAAATCCATCAAATGGAAGGATGGAAAAGTGGATAAATTAGGTTAAGGAAAAATAAATACATTAAGGACATTATGTAATGAAATTTATTTAAGCATGAAATGTGTGTGATTTTTGGAAGGAATTATGGTGAGTAATTAAGTAAGCTTAAATGGGGTTTTTAAGATCAAAACCCTAGAAGGGGGATTTATGATTTTAAGATGTTAATGAATAAATGTTAGTGAAGTTAAAGAGTTTTAATGAGGAAAAAGAATGGAGGATGATTTAGGGTTTGTAAGTGTTTATTGATTAAATGTGGTAGTTCTTTTTAAAGGGATCTTGAATGAAAATCATGGAAAGATGGTTTATGTTTTTTTTAAGGTGCTAATTAAATATGGTGATTTGTAAAGGGTTGTTAAATGAAGAAATTCATGGAAGGAATGATTAGGATTATTAGGGTTTCTAGTGATTAAATGTAGGAAATTTTTAAAGGGGCTTAAATGAGGAAATGCATGGGAGGTGTGAATGGTGTTGGTAGCCTTAAAAGGCATGGGGAAACTTTGATGAATTAAGTGTTTTAGAAACCATGAAAGGAATGGAAAGTATGACATGACTAAATGAGTCATTAATGGACTCAAGAAAATGTACCAAAATGATGGATCATGAACCATGGGTTCGGCCATGGTGAATGGCGAACCCTATGGTGATGAAATGGTAGGTGATTAGGTGATTTATGAGGGTTTTAAAGAATGGAACTATGGAGGGTAATTTGTGAATTTTTAGGGTTATGTGGTTGTAAGTTTGAAGAGTGTAAAAATAGGGAGGAATGGTTGAGAATGGGATAGTTTAAAAATGGATTTTTAAGTGTGGGAAATAATGTTTTAAAAATAAAACCATGGAGAGATTTTAGGGATGGAATGTTTTTAAATCCTATGATAGTGTAATGGTAGTTTTTAAATGGGTTTAAAAGGATAGAAAATGTGGAGTAAGGTGTTAATGTATTGGAGGCTTAAAAAGGGTCAAGTGTTTGTAAGTTTTAAAGGGATGTTAGTGAAGAAAAGCATGGAAGGTGGTTAAGTGATTTCAATGGGGAAGGTTGGTAATGTTGATGAACTCAAAGTGATAAATATAATGTTGATCAAAGGGGTTAATGATTTTGAAGGTTTTGAATGAAAGAATAATGGTAATTTTAAAAGGGGTTTTTAAATGAGGGAATCCATGGATGAAGGTAAATGTTTTTTTTTTTTTTATGTTCCTAAATGTCACCAATGAATGATGAACCCATGACCCATTGGTGGGTAAACTTATGGATTAAATTTAGTATTATGTATGTGAGAAATGAATGAGGGTTAGAGTATTTAAATAGTTGATTTTCTAGTATTGTTATGTTATGGTTAATGAGACATCCATAGACCCATTTTGTGAACCAATTAAGGACTAATATTAAGATGTATGCGTATGGATTAATTAATGGGGATTAGATTAAGTAAATGGCTATTCTTAATAATTTTTATGTCATGATTGATGGGTCATGAATGGATCCAAGTGTATGATCAATTATGGACTTAATTAGGCATGGATGAATGATTGATTAACCATGGAGAAGAGGTAGTGGCAAAACCGTAATTAATGACCAAATTCAAGAACTCCATGGGAGATGACCATGGACTTAGGGGCACTAAGTGATAAGTTTATGTATGGTTAAATAAAGCCTAGGAGGTTGATTTTTTAAACTCATGTAATTAAAAATATGTAGTGGATTAAATGGGACCCACAAAACCTAAATAGTGACCGATTTTCATATGGACTTGGAAATGTTTAATGGGCTTAGAAATAGTTAAAATATGGACTGATTATGTGTATGTAATAAGGTATTGGATATCGCAAGCGGTGCGTGATTGGCGACCGGATTATCAGACTGAAGCGAGAAAGGACGCTAGTCGGTATTCGGTAGGATTCCTACCTTTTTGTAAGCCATTGATTGAGTGATGGATTTCTTTGAATTATTTTGGAAATTATATGGTTTGTTTTAAGATGGGTTTTGGATTAAGTATTATGTGATGTTTTCCTTTAATTTATTTTTTAAAATCATGTGGTTGTTTTTAAGATGGGTTTTGGATTTAGTATTATGTGATGAGTTTCCTTTGATTTATTTTGATAATCGTGGGATTGTTTAAGATGGGTTTTATGACTATGAGTTATATATATTACATGGTATATGGCATCTACATCTCATGCATGACATGGGAGAGATATGGTAGGGGAAGGATGAAATGAAACCGGAGTCCATGCTCCGTCGGGGCTATCGAGAAACAGCCATGGGGATAGCCTGATAGGCTATAACCGGAGACCATGCTCCGTCGGGGCGATCGAGAACCAAACATGGGGATATCTTGATGTGATTCATCCATCAAGGGGGTACCATAAGGTACAACCGGAATTCATGCGCCGTCGGGGACGAGAAATAAGCATGGGAACACCTTGACGAGGCCTTGCCGTCAAGGGGGATACAGTGTGATTGGTTATATCTTGACGAGGTTTTTCCGTCAAGGGGGATATGGCATAATGATAGTAAGGATGATGGGTGGGATATGTAACGTCCTGACCCGAAGGTGGGCCCAGAACGCTACTAATTTTTTTTTTTTTCAACACACATGCTCTTTACATGTGGACTCAAAATACCATATGTCTACCCTTTTACAAACATGTATCATACAAATAAATATAAAAAGGATAATATCATTTTTAACAATTACTAGCAGTAACGTAGTGGTTCATACATGATTACAAAAACGGGTACCGCATAAGGTATTTTACAAAACATGGTTCCAAGAACCAATAAACAAAATAGATGAAAATCCCATCCATGGGACTCCAAGGAACTGCAACAGCTTATCTATCTTTAAATTTGAAATGGAGATTCCTCCTCCTCGGGTACATCTCCTGAAATGTGAGTGGTGTGAGCTAACCAGCCCACTGAAAAAAACATAACAATGCAGTGTAATAATTATCAGGTTAGCCAAAATCAACATTTTCATCATAATATAATTGTCATGCTAAATATCAAATCATTCTTAATTTACTGCTGATATCCAACGCAACACCTAAATATTACACTAACTATAAGCATTAAGTCCTGACACGGTCAAAATGCAGAATCTTGCAAGTATATCTCCGACACACTTGGGTCGGTACTGACACACCCTGGGCCAGCAACTAACACACCTGGGCTAGTAGACGTAAACCGACACACCTGGGCCGGAAATCGACACACCTGGGCCGAAAATAGTTCAGTAGTTAAGGGTATGTGGAAGTAGTATAATTAATAAGCATTTCATCACCATAATCACAATATATGATAAACATCATAAATATCAATAAGCACTTTTTCATAATAGTGCACAAAGTCTAGGCATATAAGTGGGTTCATCAAATCTGATCATTGAAACCACTAATTGCACTAGTTCCTTTAAACCTGATTTACTTCTACTGCAATGTTAAGTCTCCTCACCTTATGTGTGGGGTATAGAGATATCTGTCAAAACATGAAAACAAGAATACAACGAATTATACAATCATTAATCAACATAATACACTAATCATAGTGTTGCAAATTCTTTTATTTATTTTCCGGCAAAACTTTAATGGTAATAGATATGAGTCTCCTAAAATGGGTTACTATTCATTTTTTAGATTATAATAGTAATATAATAGAATGCTCAGGCCACTACTCGTATAGCGAGTTAGGCCTAGAGATACAAATATAGGGTGCTCAGGCCACTACTCATATAGTGAGTTAGGCCTAGAGATACACTCAGTGCCCGATCCATTTTTTTCTACCGAGCCGCAAAATTAATTGCTCAGCTACTGATAGCTATCGGGCTGAGTCAGCTACAGATAGAGAGTATCGGCCTGGAAGTGAATACATATGTATGTATGTATATATAGTATAAAATAATAAACAAGGGTTAGTATCATTTTTAATTGAGAATAGGGGTCTTTAAACAATGCTTAACATAATCAAAATTACAAATTTCAGATTATTTATTTTAGACAAATTTCAAAATTTTACTTATAAAAGTATTTAATTTAAGTATTTTAAGTCTCTAATTTATTAACAAGATTAAATTAAAATTTGTTAAATTACTAACTTTAGATAAAACTAAGATATAGAAAAAAAACCAACTTAACTACATCTTTAAACAATTATAAATTTTATTTCAAGTCAAATAAACAAATTAAAATAAATCAATTTATACTAATAATTCATAATTAATTCACTAGAACAACTCATCCTAAGTTTAAAATAAATAATAATAAAATTAATATTTTATATCCTATTATTTATTCTAAGGCTACATGAAAAAATTATACCTTAAATTGAAAACTTTGGTAGACTTTGGAAAGAAAGTTTGCTGTAAAGAAGCACTGAGGTGTTGGTAGAACTTTGACTTTGTCAAAAGAAAACTTGCTGTAGAGAAGCACGGAGGTATTTGGTGGGAAAAGGAGGAAGAAGAAATTAAGATTGGTTGTTTTGAAATTGACTGGGCTATTACTTTAGGTACTATTTATAGTAGGTTTGTAAAGTCATGCAGTGGATAAAAATCCTCCACATGGGCTAGTCTAGTATTCATATACTAATGAATCATTTATAGGTTATATGAATTATCTGCACATGTTGATGATTTACCTACAAGTGGCTTGTAGGAAAGGATAATATATATATATATATATTATTATTATTATTTCTTTTAACTTTCTGTCGGTTTATCCAGTGAATATAGTTAAAATTTACTATTCATAATAGTATTATTTTATTATAGTTATAATCTTATTTCATTTTCTTATTAATATTTAACTAATAAAAATTATTTAATTTGATCTATCTGATCCAAAATGTTGAGTTTTTAAAATATTTAAATACCATATAATTTTGAAAGTTATAACCTATTAAACTTAATTGATTTAAATAAAAATCACTTTTTGACACTATTCCCTTAAACTAAGTTGTACTTACTTAAAGGGTTTAAAATCTTCATTTTTAGCTCTAGAGAAATAAATGATAGATTTAAACATAAACTAGACACTAGTTATTTTTTAAAATTTTCTAACTTGTAGAATTATTTAAAATATTCATTTTCTAGTTTTCGGGCCTTTTTCGGGTAATTTTTTAATAACATTTTAACGAAATAAAGACATTTATAAATTTTTAAAATCTATATTCTTAATAAAGAAATCAATATTACTTAAATAACAATAATCATTCAAACAATAATTATATTGTTAATATTAAATTACCATTTTGCCATTTTTTAACTTAAAAGGGTTGGATCAATGAGCTATTGAGCTCTGATACTTGACACAAGATATTATAATCTATAGGTTAAATTATAATCTATAGGTTAAATTATATTATTTAAGCCTATTTTAGGTCAGGATATTATAGGATACATGACATAAGACACCCATGGCATGACATTCACTTTCTAGTTTTCATTATATGATTATCTGTATACTTGTTATCACTAATCCATGTGTTAGTCCTACTCGGAGTCCTACTGGCCCTACTTCTACCCTAGCTGATGACGCAGGAAATGCCGGAGCAGAAGGACGAGATGGGAGCCAAGCTTATGAGCTTGGGGAGAGAGACTATTTAGTTTATTCAAGTTTAATTTAGAAATGTATTTGATAGCTTAGCTCGTTGGAATGTAATATTTTAGATTAATTGCTATGTTTTGGATTTTATTTTGGATATTATATTGTTGAGGTATTTTAGTAATTAAATGAATGTATCTTTCATTCTATCTCAAATTTGTAGGACAATCTTTATTATAATTTCGCACGTAGTTTAATATTCCGCGAGCTACTTCTACGTGTGAATTATTCTCCGTGGACTTCGTTCAACGCACACGTAGGGTTGGCTAGTTAAGGGCCGGGCTTTCGAAGCTCGAACTTAACTTGCGTCGTGACGTCCGCGCCCTTTGTCACTATTCATAAAAAAAAGACTCTGATTTCGGTGAAAAGGGGCACGCGTTACATTTCCACTCCCACTCCACTTTTTTCACTTGGGCTTGACCCTTAGTTGACTCGGCCGTCTGGGCAAAGTCAGGGTCTCACAATCCACCCCTCTAAGCCCAAAGTTGTCCCCAGCTCGACCCAATGAATCCAGTAGAAGGCATTAGGCCCACACAGTCCTAGTGCTGAACTTGGCTCTGATACCATTTGTAACAGCCCGACCCATAAAAAGGGCTTGGAGTTCAGTCCAAGAAGATATTGTTTGCTTTGAGCCCACACGCGCACACACGCGTGAGGCTGCACGATTTTTGGATCGGACCTGGCTCAAGTCCGGGTCCAAAATGCGTTCTGCTGGAAGAAGAGGACAATACTACTTATAAACCTTCTCTTAAACTCTTTAACTTTCAATGTGAGACCTTATTTTCAACCCTCAAGTACACAAACACACTCCCACTCCACTCTCTTCACTTGGGCCTGGCCCTTAGTGGACTCGGCCGTCTATGTGTTTGTGTGCTTGAGGGTGGAAAATAAGGTCCCACATTGAAAGTTGAGGAATTTGAAAGAGGGTTTATAAGTAGCATTGCCCTCCTATTCCAACAATGCGTGTTTTGGACCCGGACTCGGGCTGGGTCCGATCCAAAAACCGTGCAGGCTCACGCGTGTGCACGTGTGTGCTCCCAAAGCAGACAATATCTTGCTGGACTGAGCCCCAAGCCATTTTTATGGGCCGGGCTGTTACAAATGGTATCAGAGCTGAGTTCAGCACTTGGATTGTGTGAGTTTATTGCCTTCTACTGGATTCATTGGGTCGAGCCGGGGACGGCTCTGGGCTTAGAGGGGTGAATTGTGAGACCCTGACTCGGTCCAGACGGCCGAGTCCACTAAGGGCCAGGCCCAAGTGAAGAGAGTGAAGTGAGAGTGTATTTGTGTGCTTGAGGGTGAGAAATAAAGTTTCATATTAGAAGTTGAGGAGTTTGAGAGAGGATTTATAAGTAGCATTGCCCTCCTCTTCCAGCAAGACGCGTTTTGGACCCGGATTTGGGCCAAGTCCGATCCAAAAACTGTGCGGGCTTGCTCGAGTGCACGTGTGGGCTCAAAGCGAAAAATATCTTGCTGGGTCGCACCCAAAACCCTTTTTACTAAATTAATATAATTGAGTTTATTAGTTTTATAAATTAAATAAGTAGTTATTTATATCAAAATAGAAAATAATTTCAATAAATATATAAAGCTTTTGAACTTAAATCAAATAGGAGCAGCCGTGTGTAAATTACATACACGTGGCAAAGTCAGTCATATGCATCTCAGTATAATTAATTTTTTTGTTGATAAATGTTATGTTTTAAATTTTAATTATATTTATCAAATCTAATATCTAAATATAAAATAAATTTAAGAAGTAAATTTTATTGTTTTGGTATAAAATTAAAAATGTATGACCGAATTTGAAAATAGAAATTTTAAAATCTGCACCTTCACTTAATTAATAATTTTTATGATTATATATTTACAAAAAAAAAAAAAAAAATTTAAAATATTTTTTATATTTAAATGAATCTGATAAAGACATGCTCAAGAGCGAAGCACATACAGGATCAGATCTTTCAATCGAAGATATTTTTATTTTTCTCCACATGCTCCCGAGCGAAGCTCGTGCGGAATCGGATCTTTCATTCGAAGATCTTTTTATTTTTTATTACAAAATTCCAATCCCAAAATATCCATCGTCGTCATATCATTTCTCTGCTTTTCACTGCCTTCTCTATTCCACAATCTGTCTTACTTTCGAAGCAGATTTTGCTGATTATTGTTCTTCTTCATAAATGAATTGCTTTCAAAATCTTCACCTGTCCAGGTATTTTTTTTTCATTGTATTTTCTCTTCATCTTTTATTTATACCCAGTTCCAAATATTCTCTGGAATCTCTCTCTTTCAATCACCAGCCTTTTTTTTTTTTCTTTTCTTTTCAGATCCTGCACTCCTTTCTTGCCTTGGCAACACCTTAAAGGTCCTATTCATGGAAGACAGTCTTCTACCTATTGTCTCCAGGTATCTCTCTCTCTCTCTCTCTGGTATCTGTCTGTGTTTATAAATATTTTCCAATTATTGGTTTTTTTATTTGATGTAGGGAGCTGTGAAATCTGATTTTCCTCGAAGTATCGCCATGAAGGTAACTACTAACTTGGGAGCGTTTCTAGACTTCTCTCTTTTGTTTTTCTTGGTTCTTGGTTTAATTGAGAGTGTGTGAGATCATTGAGACATCGCCATGAAAGTTATTGACTGAGGTTCAAAAAAAATATATCTTTGGACCTGTTCTCCCCCTCTTAATATTATCAACTTGTAAGGGATAATTTTTATTATAAGGTTGATAGCTTTTGCTATATGACTGAAATTCGAATTAAGTGCTTGTTCAGTGGAAAATTCTGCAGAATTTGTTATTTTTCTAATTCTCTAATTCTTTGAATTTTGTTTAAGGGCCTGGTTGAGATTTTGTTTAATAGCCTATTTGTTAGAAAATTCCTTTTTTTTTGCTGAACGGCCTTTTTTCTTTTAGAAAAATTTGGCATAATATATAATTCCTGAACTGTTTGAAATTTTGATTGTCTAGGGTCTCTTTGATAGAAAATTCTGGAATAATTTATAATTCCAGCAAGTTTTACTTGAGGGTCTTTCTGAAATTTGTTTGATTAAGGGCCTGAATAATAGAAAAATGGTGCATAATCTGTGAAGGGAATGACTGGGACACAAGCATGCCCCTTGTCTCTTTTTAGTTAAATGAAAAAGCCTCCTTTGGATAAATGACAAAAATTCCTTTAGTGGATTTTTCACTGAGTATTTTATCATTAACTCAAGAAAAGAGACAATGAGGTGTCCCTTTATTAACATATAAGCTGTCTCATTGGTTCCTCCATTCTCCAAATTCCTGCTAATTCTGTTCTGCAATTTGGAGATTTTATGCAATAACTTTTTTATTTGTCAGGCTTCAAATTATTAGCTGGAATGTAAAAATTCCATAGTCTAAGTGATTTAGGCTTTAGAATCTGCAATAGTGCTTTCAAGTAGGAATTTACAAATCCCTTTTTTTGAAACATTAACCACTGGATTCTATTAATAAAGGAAACGAGTACATAAGAAGGATCTGAGTATAAGAGGTATATACTCAGAGCGAAGAAGAGGAACAAATATATATAAAAAATACAGGAAAATAAGAAATAAAAGAAAAGATACAACAAAATGTCATCCCAAACTAAAACCAAAAGAGGGCCCGATCCCCCTAACTCCCAAGGTTGGTGGGAGGAAAGAATTCCACCACCGGAGTTTGAAGATGAACACCAGCTTTCGCCAAGAAATCCGCCACATAGTTTGCTGAACGAGGTGTATGAATGAAGAAAATGTTATTCATATTGCACAAACTCCAAATGTCCTTAGCAATACCAACTAACTTCTACGGGGGGAATTTTCTATTACTAGCCCAGGAGATAGCGTTAGTTGAGTCACTTTCGATAATGAGATTACTTCTCCTAGATCTTGACCAGATCTGAAGTGCTCTCCTAATTGCCCTTAGTTCAGCTTCGTTTAATTCCATTGACTCTACTTATTCGGAGAAGGCTGCTAACATTCTACCCCTATCATCGTGAAGTACTCCTCCAATTCCTGCCGGACCTTTTTTGCCCCTAGTTGCACCGTCAACATTGAATTTACAAGAACCTAAGGGAGATGCTTCCCACTTAACCAAACGTCTGCTAACTCTACCAAGCCCTTTCATACAACCTTCCCAAGACAAATAAAAGTCTTCAGGATCTAAACCCCTACAGTCTTTACACACAGACGACCAACCAAACAATTGTCACTTCGCCCTCTCAAAAACTTCTCTACGACTTCCTCTCTTACCCTAAAAAATCCTTCTATTACGTTCTTTCCAAATTTCTCAAAAGATAGCGAACGGAACCATTTTTCAGGCCTCTATTTCTACCTCTAAGGGGAGTCCCATCCAAGCCACCAGTAAATCCTCCACTCCACTACCAAATACCCACGAGCTTCCAAACAAACCCAGAAATAAATACCACACAATACCTGTGAAGCGACAGTTGCATAACAAGTGGTCCACAGACTCCTTTTCGACCTCACACAATGTGCAAAGTGTCGAAGCCTCTTCTGGGATAACGCCTCTTCTCCTAAGATTGTGTCTCACAAGTATCCTTTTCTTTAATGCCGACCTCACAAAAAATTGGACCTTAGGAGGAATCTTATTGTTCCAAGTCAGATTGCAACTAGGAGGTGAGCCTGAGTTTGTTGCATATGTATAACGCAAGATTGATTTTACTGAGAAAGACCTGGACGGTTCCAAAGACCAGATCCATTTGTCCCTATCCTTAACCCATAATCTATTATCACTAAGGATTCCAATCAAAGTTCGATGGAGGCAACCTCAAAATCCCGCAAATTCCTTCTAAAGGAAATTGACCATTGTGGTACACCATTTACTCTCTATAGTAATCGCTAACCAGAGCTTCACGATCTAAAGCCATTCCAAAAAGACTAGGAAATACTACCATTAGTGGACTCTTCCCCACCCATATATCTTTACAGAACATCACCCTCAATCCATTGCCAACCTGTAGTCTAATCCCCCTAAGAAATGTTTCCCCAACCCTTTCTTCTCCGTTACCAATTCTCATTAAGGATTTTACTACCGATGAACCGTCCGTAGCAGCTCTGCTACTTAACCACCATTCCCAGGGCCCTCCATGCCATATCTCTCCGCTAAAACCTTTCTCCATAGTGCCTCTTTCTCCAGAGCGAATCTCCACAACCATTTACTCAATAGGGCATGATTTCTATCTCTGATACTGTAAATCCCCACCCCGCCATTCTCCCATGTCTCTAGTCTCATCCCATTTCACTAGGTGGATTTTTCTTGTGTTTTCTTTCCCTTCTCATAGGAAGTCTCTTTGAATTTTCTCCAGCCTTTTTGCCACCCCTTTGGGTATTTCGAACAAAGAGATATTACGTGGGAAGGTTCACCAGGCATGATTTTATTAGAGTCAATTTACCCCCAGTTGAGAGGTAAGATTTATTCCAAGCATTCAATTTTTTTGAATTCTTTTCTAAAACAGGTTCCCAAAACACTTTTGATCTCGGATTCCCACCAACTAGTAACCCAAGATAAGTAAATGGGATCTTGCCGACACCGCATCTTATCTCCCTTGCCAACCCTTTGAGCTCCTCCACTTCCACCCCCAATCCAATGATATTACTCTTCCTAAATTTATTCTCAACCCTGATACCAGTTCAAAGCACCTTAGGACTGCTCTTACCCCAAATAGCTCCTCACTAGACGCTTCACAAAACAATAATGTTTCATCTGCAAACTGAAGGTGAGTGATTGACCAACTACCTGGGCAGATCTCCAACCCTTTAATGAGATGTGACTGCTTGGCCCGAGTCATGAGACCATTAAGTGCTTCGACTACCATTGTGAAGAGAAATGGAGATAAGGTGTCCCCCTGACGTAAGCCCCTGGTGGCACTAATTGGTGCTGTAGGTGAGCCATTCACCAAAATTGAATAGGAAGACTCTTGAACACAAGCCTTAGTCATCTCCTCCATCTTTTGCCAAAGCCCATCCTCCAAAAGAGATAATCTACAAATTCCCATCTGACATGATCATAGGCCTTCTCCATATCGAGCTTTAAAAGCACACCCTTTAGACCATCCTTACGTTTTGCCCTTGGAATTGGAATCCTGTGGGATTTCATAATCCCCATTCTGTATTCCATAATTCTAAATATGAAACATGCTATTCTTCTGGAAATTTTACACAGATTTCCAGTTCCACTTAAGGATCCCAAGCTTCCAAAAATGGGTTTGTGAACCATAGATTTTGTCACCTGAAATGAGTGAAGATGACTTTTGCTGCCTTTCCTACTTGTGAGTTCCAGCCATGGCTTAAGGCACTTTTGTTACACAATGATTTTCCCCTTGACCGGTACTATTTTATAATTGGAACAATTGGAAGCCACAATCATATCAAAGATACATTCTTTACTCTAATTTCATATTCTAAAGTTTAATTTAGGCAGGAAATCCGGGTTCTTGCTGTTATATTATATCTTAAAATTTTCTTGTATCTTTTTAATTTCTTGAAAGGGGGATGGGATTCTTATATTAGCAAATATGTAACAGTTATCTCTGGCTATTGTGGGGTTGTAAACTGTGTTTTAGAACAATGGTTCCGGCTTGCACATCTGTAAATTTCTGGCTGGTTTTTCTTATGTAGCTCTAGTCAGTTTCTTTTTATTTACTTTTCTCACTCTTTTTTCCAAGTGAGTTATTTTATATCCACTTTAATAGACAGGCTAAATATGCTGATGAAGTTAGTATGGTACCGTGAGAGTGTTTAAACACTTTTGCTGACCATGTTTAACAATGTCATACTGATTCTGTTGATAGTGGGTATTCTTTTCTAAGGAGTAGTCTCATACTGAGTTTTTGTACAGAGATGTTCACTTATAAATTTTCTGCAGGCATTTTCTGGTTCCTCATCTAGTACAGAGATGAGTGGAGCTGAAGTACAGGAGGAAAAATCTGAGATATATAGCAATAATATGACACAAGCAATGGGTGCTGGTAAGTTCAATGACAGATGGACATAGAGATCTACTTATTATCATTCTTCTCAAAAAATTTATTTCATTGTAAGATATTTATTAAAAAGAACATTTCCTAGTGTCCTTTTTATTGCTCATTCATACTTGTTATGTGATACACAACTTTTCCCAACTGTTTCTAATGATCATGATGCAGTGTTGACATATAGGCATGAACTGGGAATGAACTACAACTTCATTCGTCCAGATTTGATTGTTGGATCATGTCTACAAGTAATCTTCAATATACTTCTGAATTGATGAATAAAGTTCTGTCCATTTATTTTGTCTACTAACTTCATTTCATTTGAATACAGACTCCTGATGATGTAGACAAGCTTCGCAAGATAGGAGTGAAAACTATTTATTGTCTGCAACAAGATTCGGACCTTGAGTATCCCTAAAGAATTGTTAGGAAGCTTCACTTGTTCTTTTGAAATGAGTATAAATTTTAAAGCTATGTTATTTTACCCAAGTCCTAGCAAAGTTGATGTTGTTCAACTTTTATGTGCTGTATTATTAAGACAAGCTTCACTGAGTGCAACATTACCTGTTAATTCCCTTATCATCACTCCTAGATATTTTGGCATGGATATTGCTGCCATTCAAGAATATGCAAAGCAATATGATGACATTTGGCACTACCGTGCTGAAATCAGGTGTGTCAACAGAATATGCTAACTACAGATATGCTAGCAATTATTTTGGCATGCTTGATCCTAATAACTACAGATAAGGAATCAACTGAATATGCTAGTTAGTAACCGTTTATTATAAGGAAGTGATCATTGTTATCTTTTGGTTTCCTGTAATTTTATGTTGTATGCGTTACTTGCCACCATAGCAACCAGCATGTCAATTGCCATTGTCATTATTACCTTTTTCCATCTATAATGGAGTTCACTCTTGAAGTTTGCTTCACTAATTTGCTTTCCTGCTTTCCATATGTTTATCCAATGTTGTTTAATCAGAGCCAAGTGTCATAACATCATTCATTTTGTGACTTGGACATGGTTAGAAATTTGAAGGCTGTAGTAGGTTAATCTTAAAGTGAAGTTGATTGGATGGCCAATATAAGGTTGTTGGATGGGTATTGTCAAATATAACGTTATATATTCCAACCAATTGGATTCTTCTTAAAGAGTTGACTCTTGCATTATTCAGAGAGAAATGTACAGTATAAGAGAGATATACATATTCTCTTTAAAAAAGTTGAGAATACAGACCATTACATTACAAAGAACTAATGAAACTATCAGGTCTCTTTGCTCCTGCTTTAGCAAAGAAATCAGCTACTCCATTAACAAACCTCTTGATATGTTTGAAAAAACATTTCCTTCACCTAGCTTGAAACTTTCTCTTGTGATTGGCAACATTTTCCTCAGTGCTCTCTTTTTCCATTCTAGCCAAGCCATTGTGTTTGCAGAATCTCCCTTTGCAATTAGACTTCCATTGCCATATTCTTGCCAAAGTGTCAAAACTTACCTAATTGTTAACTGCTTTGCTTCATTTGAGTCTTTATCTCAACTGGTATTGAAAAGAACACCTTCATTTCCCCTTTATCATTATGTATGCTTCCATTGTTCCCACTGTCCTTGCTTTGCCTTTTGTTGCCCCACCTGCACTGAATTTGGAGAAATCCACTGGTGGCCAAGCTCTCAGGATTATCTTTTGTTTGTTTGCACCTACTCTCTTGCATTGCCCAACCTCTCACCAAATCATCAAAGCTGTATCGTCTAGTCTCTGCTAGACACGCAGCCACTTGAACAACTTTGTCTTGGAGATGATGAGAACTTCCTCCACTGATCTTTCTTTTGATTTGAAAGTTTTTGCATTTCTTTCCACACAGACCATAGAATGATGAGGATGCTGTGCAAAGCCACCTTTCCTCTTCCCCCGAAAGCCTTGATTCCCAACTCTTCATTGCCTCTTCTGTTGAGTATTGATCTTTCCATATCCCAAGAGCATCCTATCAAATAAACAAATTTCTGCCATAAAACCCCTACATAATCACATTTACAGGAAAAGTGACCCATGTGTTGATTGTGTTCTTCAGCACTGCACATAACACACATTGTTTGCATCCTCTGATATAATCTTTCTCCTCCTTAAATGGCATCTAGTCAATACTATTCCTTTCGGCATGGTCCGGTTGAAACCCTAGGCTCTCAGTAGCGTACTACTTTCTAGACCAATGTGCATGATGAATTACCTTTTGTTTAGTGTTGAAGATAAAATGGAGAAAGAGAAGAGAATAAATGAAGAGAAAGGATGAAAGCTTGAGAGAAATTAATTCTCTGTATGTATTTCGTGTAATGAGGAAGAATACACATGTATATATAGATTACAAGGAGCCAATCAAGGCTGTAAAAAAAGAAAGAATAATCAATTACAAATCAATTACATTTAATGACATCTTTTGGTCAACCCTTGAATTAAGACACGTGAAAAACATTATTTACAACATTAAGAGCTATAATACATGATTTGATGATGAATCCCACATTCCATACCTTTGTATATCTTCCTCCTCTCTAGAAATTGATGTTTCACTTAGCATGCCCAACAATTTTCATGTTCTTTGATCTCCACCTCCTTCTATGCTCTTCTCAATACTGACCAAATTACAGAACTGCCAAATATCTCATAGTTTTTTGCCACTGTTGTTTTCTTGTTCCCTAAACCTCACACTATCCCTCTTCCAACAAAAAACTAAATTCCTTTACTTAGACCTCCCCCCCCCACCCTCCATTGCTACTCACCCATTTGAAAATAGCGTTAGCCACACCATTCCCTCCTTGCCCACCCTAATGTTTAGATCCCAACCTCCATTCCTTTCTCATCCATATTAATTTGGTGTTCTGTCTGGTTTATCCTTTATGCAGTTGGAAATAGAAGTCATACCTCCATCCAATCAAACTTGTATATGTAATGTTCTTTAATTTTGTAAGATAATTTGCACTTCGTTTTTGTCTTTATTGTTTTTAGGGACTTGTTTGTTTGTCTGTATGTAACACAAGATTTATAAAAGAAGATACAAGGCATACAGTATAGGAGAATTATACTGAAAATAAGATGCAGAAACCAAAAAAGAAACATCACAAAAAAAGCCAATAAAAGAAAGATATCTCTCAATTTCTATGTTGGCTAAGGAGACCGCTATGTCACTGTCCATGCATCTCGCATGCTTTAGTGAAACATCCATTCCTCTAGCCAATCATTTAACACCTCTATCAAGTGACTCTAGCCTCCGTGGGGGTTCCTTTTACCCTTTGCCCAAGTAATGACATTCACCAATCCCCTTCAATAATGTGCTTCCTCTCACCATAGTCCCTCCAGATTTCTAATGCCTGTCTGATGGCCCTCAGGGACAATGATTAGGTGACCCCAAACAATAGAAAGAAATTAATATGTCAAAACAAGTAGACCATCCATGTGTGTACCCTCTCTGGCTATTGAGTCAGCTGAAACGTCAGCTGACTTTAGATCTTTAGCGGCAGGTAACTTAAAAAACATAAATCAAATCCCCAGCCTTTTCAACCAAAGCTCCAACCAAGACAAGATGCCTTGATCCTCTCGAACAGATTTGTTACATCTGACCCTTGTGATCACACTCTCCTCTTGATTTGCTATTATTATTAGAAATGCACTAGCATGTGGGTCAAGATTCTAAATGATGTAATTCTAAGTTAAGTTGCTTCTGCTGGCCATTGCTTTCAAAACTTTCTTTCCTATTTCTGTTTTGTTCTTTTGGTTCAAATTTAATACCTTGATTTGGTGAAGTGAAAATTATATCCCGCCCCTCTTCCCTAAAGGAATCTCCTTGGTCTAACAAGTAATGTGTTGGAAGCTTTGATGATTTCAATTTAATCTAGTTTGTTGGATCCCCTAATTCTCACCGTTTGGCTTGGCGCCAATAGTTGGCCAAGTTTTTAGAATGTAGCTTCCCTTGCATCAAATCCTTTAAGCATTCTTTTAGAGGAGCCTTCTTTCTTCTAGGTATTCCTTTATTTTATTTCTTGTACGGATAGTTCTATGTAATAACTAAAATGATCTTTTCTCTATTAAGTACTTTAACTATTTTTATAAGATTCGTTGTGCATTATTGGTGTATTGCAGTTCAAAATATTTTTGGTTCACCAATAGTCACTCGAAATGATGTCATCGAGCAAGATGCATATTTAGGGAGTGGTTATTGTTGTTAAAATCTTACGATACATGATTTGTACGATATGTCAAGGGGAACGATTCTTTATCAGTTTAAAAATCTTATGATTTCTATGGATAATAGAATTATAAGCTCATTGAGTGTATAGGACATTTGGATTTTTTTCGGGGCTTTTGAATTTAACGTTGACTTTTTATGACATTAGGTCATCAGTTGGGGTATACACTAGTATTATACTTTTGAAAGTTGGATTTTTAAAATTTGAACTGCAATGAAGTAATTATATAATGTTCACTTAATATTGAAAGATGATTGTAAAATGGTTCATGTTATTGCTTTTTAAATATCTTCTGTGTTATTCATATTTGGGGAAAAGCTTTTATGAATCTTACGATTCTACGGTTTATGTAGATTTGCAATTCGAGATCTATAAAGATTTTACTATACGAGTTGATTTTCACAACATTGGGAGGGGTCATTGGATGTGGTTTTTTCTTTCCCAGATTAAAGGAGATGTGTTTATGCTGGTTGAAGTAATTGTATTTCCTTCATAACTAGTTAAAATTACATCAGTCTTGTTTCACATTGATGTACTTTTTAAACTTCCTATTTTTTAATTTAACATATCCAGTACATGATAGAGGCCCTACAGAGATTGAGTATGATTAAGGTCTATGTGATGGCTCATTGAATGACTTTATAAGCATTTTGAGCAATTGCATTTCCTTTATTAATTTGCAACTTACCTTGCCAATACCATGTCTTATTTGAGCTGGAACAGGGATTTTGATCCATTTGATTTGCGGCTGAGGCTTCCAGCTGTGGTGAGCAAATTGTACAAGGCTATAAATCGTAATGGCGGTGTGACTTATGTGCATTGCACTGCTGGACTTGGCAGAGCCCCTGCTGTTGTGGTAGGCAAATCATTCTTTTTTGTTTTTTTGTTTTTAGCAGTCACAAAAGGGAAAATTCATTAATAAAATGAGAAACGGTACAAGGGTATACAAGCCTTATACACAAGATACAAGCAAAACAACTCTAAGAAGAGAACACTCAATGACAACACTAAAGAATACAAATCTCCCCAAGAAAGACAGCATAAACAGCTCAATAAGACCAACTGTACATCAAAAAGAAGCCAATAAATCCTGAGGATTGTCCACCCCAAGTTTAGCTAGAAAGTCCGTCACTCCATCTGCTGACCGCTTTACTTGACAAAGAAATCTTTTTTTTTTTAGCATAATTTGATTTTTAGATAGTACTTCGGCATAGCTTGAACTCCCATGCTCTCATGGTTGGTATCAGATTCATGAAAGGTGGAGTCCCATTTCATAGTTGACAACCATAACTATAACCATGACTGTCCCTCGTAGATGAAGCCTAATAAAATCAGTTAAGCTCCCAATTAACAGAGGTATTAAACTTGCTACATTCAACAAAATATCCAGTGCCATGTGATTGAATGCCACCAGTCATTCAGTATTCTTTGAATGAAAATGCCAATTTAATATGATCACCTGGTGATCAAGACGAAATGTGAAGTAATTAACAATAAATATGCTGGAAAAGATGAGACTTCAATTCATGAATGGATTATTATAAAATGTAACAACTATTGTGGAAATTTTGAGTCATGGTGATTGAAAGGGAACCTTCTTGGCAGAAAATTGTGAAACAAAAGAATGATTTGAAATTGAGATTCTTCTTATGTGACAAATAACATTGAAGTATCTATTGCGGTCTCAATGGAACTGTATGTTGAGATATATTTAGTAGTTTCTTTAACTTATCAGTTATTATTTTATTTTCCAATTTAGTCTTTTCCTTAATTGGTGTTTCCAATATTGTACTTATCAACTTTAGGGTTTTCTCTTTTAGCTTACCTTCCATATTTGTATCCCTTTTTTCTAAATATAAATGATAGGGTCTCTCCTTAATTAAGGAAGACACATATTCTTTGTGTCTTATTCAACATGGTATCAGCCAGAACACGATTTTATTGAGTGAGCCTTCAATTCATTAGCCTCTTCTTCTCTGCCTCTGCCGGAGGAGCTATATCGGCAGAGGGAGGAAGGGATATCTGGTTCTTTGCAACCAATCAGATCTTATTGTTCTAGATCTGCAATGTTGCCCTGCAACCTTGACTTTGTTTCAGCCTCAGCTCCGCCTGGTTTCTACACTGCATGAGGACGTCATCTCAGATTTTTTTTCAATTGCAGAGATCTGGAAGGCAAAAAACATATCTCAGTTCGAGCCCCAATCGCTGCTGCAGATTCGAAGCCGTTTTTTCGTCTTCATAACTGATGGGCTGCCATTCCTTCGTTGCTGCGATGACCGTGGGCAAAGGATCCCACCCGTTTCTTTTTCAGATCTGGGTTACTGTCTGGTTCACCAGTGCCTCATCAGATCTGTTTCCAGATCTGTTCCTGCTCACTGTTTGCTACCTTCTACACATCACAGATCTTACCCCAAGCAGTTTTCTATCCCTTTCCACCAGCGCCGTTGCTTGAGAAGAAGGTGACCCCTTTTTCCAGTGATTCCATTTGACATATTGCAGAACACAGAGACCGCTGATCTGATAAGCTCAGACACTGCTGCTGCACGTAGTTTTTTTTTTACAGGCCCTTCTCGCCTGTGCACATCCCTTTTTTTGAAGCCTCTCAGCGTGGTTCTTGGAGTTTTTTATTTAAGCGGAGACTTACTTTCTGCGTTAGAAGCAGAAATCTGGAAGATCTGCAATTACTGCGGTGTTTGAACAAAACTACTCTGCTCGTCTAGGTTGCCCATCCCCTGCATCTTGTTCCAGTGTTTTCAGATCTGCCCCTATCTTCTTCTTGCTGCAGTTTGGAGATCAGATCTGATCTGCTGCACTTTAGCTGCTCTCTCTACTTCCTTCACCGGTGGGGTTTCTGACCACATCTCTGCAGGACTCTCTGCTTTGTGAGTGAATCCACATCCTCTGGGAAACTTATAGTGTGCTAAACAGTACCTCCATTGAATCATTAAAATCCTAAATTTCTTTTGATGAAATAAGACGTTTTACGCAACAGGGCTCACTCAATTAGTCAATTGCATTCTCGGAATCACCTTCATCTGCCAATTTTCCATCAAACTGATGTTTGGAAATTTGACGAGTTTCCCTAGGTGTAAGAACTTGAATAAGAACTTGCACTTTTTTAATTCTTGAATGCCATCTAGGCCCATAGAGTAGATAGTATTTTTCCCCTTTTTTTTTTGAAAGTTAAGATTTGCCATTATTGTTGTTGCTATTATTATTGTTTTGACTTCTGAATGATAACCAATTTATTAGAAGAGAGGAAAGAATACAACCTACAGACAAGCAGGCCAGCAAAAGACAGAAACAATAGTACTAAGCCATCAGCCAGAGAAGTAAAACAGGAAGGCAACAGATAGGCCTGACAGCCCAAATCCCTGGTCCAAAGACTAGGATATGTGACCTGGGACTGTGGCCAGGATTCCTGGAAAACTTCCCCTGAGGAGAACTTTACTTGGCTATTCATCTGTCTTGAAGTTAGCAGACCCAGGAACATGATCAAAATCTTAACAATCTTCCTAACTTCAATTTTGTCCATGGACCGTGGCTACCTTAGTCGTAGAGACCTTTCTTTTATTTGTTTCATTTTTTTTTTCTATTTTTTTTTTTGAGCTTTTAGGAACTTGATATTTAGATACTACTTTTTTCATCAACAATTTATTGCATGGTTTTAATGAATTACAGTTGTCATACATGTACTGGGTACAAGGCTACAAACTTAGTGAAGCAAACAAGTTACTCCAGGTAACTCCCAATTTCTTCTGTAGTCACACCTTCTGAATTATCATCCTCATCAGCATCATGTTTGGTAAATTGCATGTTCAGATTCATGGGTATTAGTATTTTTTGTTATCAAGTGGAAGATGGAGTCTGTTAAATGACTATTGTTTCCTCTGACATTTCATAGTTGTGGTAAAGATCAATTGTATTTAGAACATTGAGAAATATCTGCACAAGATTTAGTTATGCAAACCAAAAGTTTGAATTGTCAACCTGGTTAGAATGTAGGAAATGCTTGAATCTTTTAATTGAGACATCGATTAATGTTGTGTGCTTGATGGTTTTTAAATATTGCAAATGTACATATTCATTAAGTACCTCTAATTAAGTATGATTAGTTAGAAAAGCAACATCATCTTCTATAAAATTGCAGCCTTTGCTTGAAAAGTACTCTCTTATCTTTTAATTGTTAATCAATGTCTCAGTAAGAATGCATAATACCAATCCATGTTGTTGATAATATCATGGGAACAGATCAAGACGTGTATATCTGGCTCTATGATGGACAATGACCTTTTGTTGTATCATGCAGCTAGGTATTATTTGTAAGTCTTCAAAATTGCCTTTGATATGACTACTTAGCGGATTTATTAATTTTTCCTATTATCTATAGTTTTGGTGCTCAATGGAAATCTTGGATGAACACACATAGTTTTTCGTAATGATAAATGGTGTGCCCATTGTTCTTTCAAGAATTAAAAGGTCTTCACTAGGTTGATCCTTTGTTCCCTCATTTATTTACCATATAATGGAGTTGTTGAGCATCCTTGATTGGCCATTGGTCAAAGGCTTTCCCAGTAACCACTCTTGCATGACTATGGCATTCAATATGTTGGAGGAGGTTCTAAGATTGCCTACCATTTGGATGTTGTCTAGAAACTCTAGCATCCCCTTGGCTTGGCCGCCGCCTGTTCATTGACAAGCCTAAGTTTTCCATCTTCCTTTAGATCACGCCTCAGCCTTGCCTCTAAATCCTTGGTGGCAATTTATAAATGTAAACCACTAAGCTTGTAGGTCTGAAATGATTTAACTCCAATAGCCCCTCTGAGGAATTAAGCTTGTGAATGTAACTCACAATTCCTCTTAATCATTCCTGTTGTGAAAATCTTGAAACATTTTCTGAAATCCTCACCCACAGTCTACAACGAAGCCTTCAAAAACTTGAAAGTTCAAGTCATCTGGCCTGACATTTATCACTCTTCATTCCATCTAACACCCATTTCACCTCCTCTTCAAAATCCCTTTGCAGCCACTTAGTTGTATTGGCTGAAATCTGGCGGAGAACCTAGAATATTCCTTCTTGAGATGCTACACAAGC
The DNA here is from genome assembly GCA_022113865.1 of Chimonanthus praecox. Classification (NCBI taxonomy): domain Eukaryota; kingdom Viridiplantae; phylum Streptophyta; class Magnoliopsida; order Laurales; family Calycanthaceae; genus Chimonanthus; species Chimonanthus praecox. The sequence goes on along the minus strand of CM039090.1, from coordinate 4,645,958 downwards.
CCAATGAGTACCAAGTGGCTAAATCACCTAAACTCAAAACCAATAAGAGTAGCTAGGAGTACCTGAAGATATTCGCAATTCAACAATCTACATTGGCACCATGAACAGATGCATTAGCAGGAACGATTTGATGATATCCCATGTTGCCCCGTCTGAGAATCTTCCAGACAATTGTTGAAAAACATGTGGTTCCCACTTTCAGAGGAACCATACCTACATACACTGAGGAAGCTGAGGAAACACCCAACTTGAGAATCAATGTATGGAAGGATTTAGTAGGAAAACGTCCCGATGGATCCTCTACCATATTATTTGTTAAAAATCATCAACTGTGAACATCATTTAGAATAAACAAAAGATTGATACTCCACTGTTCAGTTTTAGACAATTCAGGCCCAAGCATTGAATTGTGACCACTTCACTTCCAAATAACCCTTAGCAATCCCTAACAAGCCAACCATGTAAGATGTCACCGTATAAAATCGACCTATTATTTTGTGAAATGAATCTTCCCCCTACCATCAATCTTTGACAAATCACTCTCCTAAATCGACTTGAAAATAAACACCACCTAAAAAGGTGTCCCATCTTTACAAGACTACTATATAAAACAACATATATCCATTCACGTCCTTGTCATTTTTCACCTAGGGGCAGTACTTGTAACGTGATTGCTATCCTCTATATTTATGCACTATCACCTTCCTCTGAAAATCCTCTTGGTCATTTTAGTTTTGATTGGATCCTTGAAAGTCACTTCTAGAGCTAGAGATCACACCCCATGGGATGCCCAAAATTCTTTTGGAAGAAGTTCCACTTATAACTAAGAATGTGATATTCTTCAATCCATTCTTAGGGACATGCACAAATAACCCGACCTAGAAATCGATACATAAATTGACACTGCCCCCGTAAAATCTTGATATACCTTTCATCACCCATTTCTTCTCTATAGCACCATAAATAAATAGATAATGCGTCATCAACAAACTTTAGATGAGTGACCTTCCCTTAGAGTTCTGCTTAGTAGAACTCCAAAACCAGTAACTTTTTCCATCAAATTTAATATAGCTACCATGATATGATTATTTGTAGCCTTGAAAAATGTAGGGGAAATAAAGAAATAACAGTGTTTGAGCATCAATCAACCAGAGGGCTATGAAGCCATTTAATTAATATATCTACCCAAAACAATAATGATGTCAGGACATGACCTAAATTGCATTGTTGAATAATAAATAAGATATATGCGAAGATTTAGTTTTCTGCTCCTAAACGAGTTATAACATTTATTTTACAAGGCTGTTTTTGGCTGACCAAGTTGTGTCACTTTGTAGCCATTCTCAATGCTTATAGCAATATGTTTGGGACAAAAAAAATTCAGCCCCTCATTGTTACATATTCATCTAAGTCACCTTTTTTTAAAAGAAATTCTGATTAGCATATTTATCAATTCATAAGGACATCTTTCAACCAAGTTTGTTACTTCAAATTGAATCTAATACAAATATATGCAAAATTAAAATTTATAAGTTTATTCACTTATTCAATTCATGATGGATTATTTGATTTCATGATTATTGAGTGACCCATTGGTTCCTTGTTTGCTTGCAGAGTAAGCGTGCATGCTTTCCAAAACTGGAATCGATAAAGAGTGCAACTGCTGATATTGTGAGTAACTTTTGATTGTGTATTACTGGAAAAATGTGTTTATAAGTGAAATTATATATCCTCATTCAAGTTGAGTAACATAGGTAAATAACCAAAAAGGGTAAAAACGAAAGCTATTAGAGCTTAGATTTAGGAGAGGAGACAAAATGGGAAGGAGAGAGACCCTTCTGAGAAAAAAAAAAGGAAAGAAAAAGAAACAGAGGGAGAAGGGAGGAAAAGTGAAAATATATTTCGGGACCTAATAATACGTGTTTACTTTTATGTTTTTACATAGATGCATAAATGCAACATAAAATATAATCCTGAACATTACCCTAAAATGAAAGACCAAATAATACTACACACAACATACATCCATACAACAATACCCTCCTCAAGTTGTGAATGGTTATATGCTACAATTTGCTAGCAGGAGACTTGAACTGAGAATGTTCCAAATCCTTAGTAAAGATATCATCATCATCATCATCATCATTTGTTGTCCAATCTATTTGGGTTTGATTTTTTGAATTCTACGTCTACTCAACCTTGTTGGTAATCATATTCCCTGTCACTCTACTGCTTGTCATGTCATTCTTACATCTATTCAAGTTTCGAAAGCGTCCTCTTTTCTAGTGCCTTTCACTTATAATTTTTCAAATCTTGTTGGGGCTGTTTCTAATTGTTTAATTCATTCCTAAACCAGCATTCCTTCATATTCTCATCTATTGAAGTTACCTTTCAGGTTCCTCTACTGCAATCACTATAAATTCTCTTTTAGCATTACTCTACATATCCAACTCAGCATATGCATGTCCATTACCATCATGTTACTACATCTTTTCCCCCCATTACCTGCCAACTCCATACAACATCAATGGCCTAACTGTCATCTTATAGATTTGTTTTAATCGACATGACACTCTCCTATTATACAAAGCTCAACTAGCTTGTGCACATGAGCCCACCATTTACTCATTCTACTTGTTATATTCAAATTAGGTCCTCAGTTGTGTAATTGCTGGAAGTTGCATTTTAGATATGACAAAAGGCATAATAAGTCAATACAGCTCACATTTTCATTAACAATCACTTCTATACCCATGTGAAACAAAGCACTAGGTAAATTCAATAAAAAATCAGCATCTGAAAAACACAAGTAATTCAAAGGGAAATGCAATAACAAGGAAGTAGGGTGTAGGATAACCACTGGTGGCTCCCTTTTAAGAATGGGGAAGACATTCATTTAAATGAGAGAACCTGCTGGTTCTTTATTCTATAAACCATTGTGTTGAGTGGTGTGCACAAGAGGTTTGAGAAATGATTCCATTATCTGCAAGTATGATCATTGGACCAAATTTGGTGCATATTCTATGCATTATTGGACCAAATTTATTTATAGGCAACCCAAGTAGAGTATGATCATTCTATGAAATGCATAGCACATGGATGGAACTTCATCGCAAGACTTTTAAGAGAGACATCAGATTATTATAATTGACTGACTAATGAAAATTAGAATGTAGTAATATTGTACTTATGAATAAATGATTAGTTACACTTTCTCATATATCGGAACCTATAATGCTAAACCATATACTTACCAAAAGGATGAACCAAATGATGAAATTCTTTAAACTCACATGTGTCACGTTGAATTTTGTCAAAATTATACAAATTTATATGGACACATGCTATTCATGATAGTGATAGCAGGATGCATAGGAAAATAATGCCAAGAAACAGATCATCCTTATCACATGAGAGGCAAGTGGAGATGAATTTGATGGATGCATGAAATATAGGCTGCAGTACTCATTTTAAAGAGACATGTTTCTCTGAATTCATGATACTTGCCAGTCAACTTCCATATCTTCAAATCCTAAAGGATACACAAGGAATGGTGTAAAGTAGATCAGTTCAAAAACCTCATGAGGTGATCAACAGGCAGCAACGACTGAGATTTGGTACATGAAGAGCAATTGAAAAATGGGAGAGACTTGGAAGTATAGGATAGGGAGGGGGGAAAACATGTGGCTCACTAGTGATGCAGTGTAAGTAGATTCCCTAAACCACAACCAAGAATAGGGGAACAATAATATAAGAGGATTGTACCATAAGAGACATAGATACAATGAGTGAACCCCCTTTTCCCGGGACAAAGGGAAGGGGGAACTATAAGAAGGAAAACCAAACTTAAGAAAAAGCAAAGCTTATGAACAGAACCTGCTTTTGATATATCTTCTCAATCAACCTGCCATTTACGTCTTTAGATACATGTTAGTTGATGTATTATATACAATTTTTTTGATGAAATTCATAATGGGAATGTTTAAGTTCTTCTTTTTTAAATTATCTTGCACCGAACTTATTTACCTCTTCAACCCTTTTTCCTCCACTTACAGCTTACAGGCCTTGCTAAGAGTCCTGTTACTTTAACCTGGGAAGGTGATAATTGCTCTTCAGTGGAAGTCTCTGGACTGGATATTGGATGGGGTCAGGTAGTACTTTTTTTTTTTTTAAATTAAATTTTTGGTGTGTGTTGTAGAGGAGGGCTCTCAAGATTGTTAAGTAATTTGGTTGACCAACCAATTTCAAAACTCCCCACATTTCTGTGGGTTTCATCTTTGCTGAGGCTTTATCTTTGTTGGATTGGGTTACTTAATCCTACTTCAAGCAATTTATATTTCTCCTTTTTCAGAAATTATTTTCAAGAGGGAGAATCGACTTCTCCCATATAGAGCATTCTCTCTTGTCCATATTATCAAACCTTTTTTAATTTTTCTTTGCACAATTTCATTACTGCATATGAACATGGAAATATATAATTGTTGCTAGAATGACTATTTCTTTTCTCTTAGAGAGTTCCATTGAAATTTGATGAGGAGAAACGATTATGGATTCTTCAAAGGGACTTGGTGGTAAGTATATTTAGTTGGTGTTGCTGAAAATTTATTCACATACATTCAACTTTATCTTAGTGAGTTATCCCTTTCTCACAGGAAGGACGCTACGAATACAAGTATATTGTAGATGGTGAATGGACATACAATAAGTATGAACTGGTGACGCATCCCAATGGGGATGGCCATGTCAACAATTATATACATGTAAGATTCTCAGTCATAAATATACACCTTGCCTTGATTAATCAACTCCTGAACCAATAATACTACCATCTCCTTGCAGGTTGATAGTAATGATCGCAATGAGGAGATCAGGAAGCTGCGGAAGTGTTTGATGGATGATGATGCTGATCTTACAAGGGAGCAACGCATGACAATCAGGCATTTCTTAGAAGCATACACAGATGGAGCATAGTACTTTGGAATGCAGAAAGCTACCTAATCACATGTGTAAGTTTGTATATTTGAATAATCACATGTATCGCATCATTAAGTCATTTATTGCGGCAGTGCTCTTGTGCAGTAGAAGTTGAATGGGAATGTCAACCCTGGATTAGAGAATGCAAATAACAGGTCTCACATTCTAGCAAACTTCACGTATTAAAAATGAAGGTTTAGCACCTGATTTGCTGCGTGCTTGGAATGGCTGAAGAATTTTGATTTCTATGCTATTTTATCTTTGATGATTAGAATCACCTTGTTCTTGGAAATTGCTGAGCGCTAAAAAATAGAATAAAAATTGTTGTGCAAAATCGTCGAGAAATTTTGTTAAGAATCGTCTCCTTGTGAACTCGATAGAATTTTTTTGTGGAGCGTACTTCGATTATGAACATGAGTTGATTTGAAAGACTACATTGTGTAGAATGCCAAAAATCAACTTGAAAAATCATCTCACTATAGTTTTGAAGGCTACAAAGTTTTGTCAAGCCCCGACTTGAAGGGTGGGTCCTGAACGCGACTGATTTTTTTTTTTTTTTGAAGATAAACTAACTTAAGCATGCGCACTGGGCCGGATCAACAGTTGGGTCTAGAGGTCACACATGATCCCGGTATGTGGATTCAAACATGTACCATAAGTCCGATACCAACAAAAACATAACGACGACATATAATATAATCACATAAATCCAACACTAAATTATTATTCAAAACATCACCAGAGTCACTACAGAAGCATAGCAGTTTAATACATCACATTTAAACAAATCAAGTACCACACTCGGTACTTGACAAAAGCAAATGGTTCCAAGAACCAACAAAGTAAAGATAAGGGTCTTCCCCTCAGGGGGAATCCCGAAACACCGCCTCAGCTTATCCACCCTAAGCTTGAAAAAGAGGGTTCTCCTCCTCGGGTTCATCGCCTGAAAGGTGAGTGGGGTGAACTAACTAACCCAGTGAAGGAAATATAATAATGCAGTTTAAGTAAAATAACAGGTTAGCAACAGTTCAATAATATCACATGCTTGATAACAAATAAGCATAAAATCATATAAAACATCATCATCATTCCCATATTTCGCCAATTACTGTTATCATCTAACGTAATGCCTGCCGACTACACTGAGACCTGTATTAAGTCCCGACATGGTCAAAATATACCCTTACAAGTACATCTCCGGCTCTGACTTAGCCGATATCGACACCCTCAGGTCAGCAAGTGACGACACTCATAGTCCACCCATGGTCCAGTAGATGTAAACCATATCTCATATGGCCGATATTGGTTCAATAGCGTAGGGTACGTGAAAGCAATCTTACACATTCTTATGATCAACATCATAATATTCATAGTCATCATAAGCACTCTTACCACAGTGCATCATGTCTAGGCACATGAGTGGGTTCTCAAAACTGAAACCACTCATTGCTCAAGACTCATCTCATAATAAAACCTGTTTACATATTCTGCAGAGTTAAGTTTCCTCACCGTGATTGTGTTGTTATGCGGTCTCTGTTCAAACAAACAGACAAGTGCACAATCAATATATAGATCAAATACATACACATAAGTGGTATTTTGAAATCTCACATTTTTCCAAAAATATCAAAGGTATATGAAATTGAGTCTCCTACTGGGTTTCTATCATTTTTAAATTATAATCATCTACAAGATAATAATATAATAAAAAAGGGTTCAGTCCAAAACTCATATTGTTTTCTGAGCATTGACCAGATTGACTTATTGAGTTAGGTCTAGATCCTCAAGTCACTTATCGGTTGTCTTCTGGATAGGACCAGATCTACATTTTGAGTTAGGCCTTGAGGTCACTCAGTGCCCGACTATATAGCGTCGGCTGGAAATGAGATCACTCAGTGCCTGACCAATAGGGTCGGCTTGGAAGTGAATACAATAGTATTTACATTATATTAATAAGAGAACAGGGGTTAGTACATTTTTAATTAACAAGGGGTATTAATCATCATCAAATCACATTAATGCATCAAACAAGAACAATCAAACAATATTTTATACTTAAAAATTGGGTCCCTCGGAACATGCCTCGGAACTAGGTACAGTGGCTTCGGATCATCCGAACCACACCTAATCTAGTCACTGATCTCGGAACATGGGTCTGATTTCGGATCGTCCGAAGATCGGGTCTCGGATCATTCGAAGTCCATCCGAACCGAAAAGAAATCCGAAAACAAGTCTGGGTGGGTCTGAGTCCTCGGAACATCTGAAGCTGGGTTCGGAACGTCAGAGTGGATTCGGTCCTTCCGAGCTCGGCTCGGTTTGTCCGAAGGGGTCTGGCTTGCCTCGGGCGTCACTGGGCTTCGGGTGAAGCTCGGAACGTCCGAGGGTTAGCTTTCGGACCGTCTGAAGATTGGCTCTCGGATTGTTCGAGAGTCGTCTTCCTCACTATCTGCACCAGCAGACAGTGACGGCAGTCGGATAGTGAAATACGAATCCGGAAACAGAGGGTTTTTCGGACTCGGTTTTCACATCCAGCCGGTCTGATGGACTCCTCAGGGAGTCCTCTTTCCATGGGGAATGGTTTGGAGCTTTGAAGCTCACTGGGCCATTTGATTTTAACAGTAAATCCTCACGAGTACATGAAACCCATGGTTTTTCTTTAAACTTCAAACTGGTTTTTCTCACTGAAAATAGGGCCAAATTTAGATTTTCTGGATTCAAAACTGATTGAAAATGGAAGGGGAATGCAAAGGATACCTTCGCCTGGGTTCCTGGGCTGAGAAATCCGGTTTTGAAAAGTTTTCCTTCTAAGGCTCACGGGTGGTAAAACAGAGAAAGACGGAGGCAAGGGTCGGCCGGGTCTGGCTGAGACTAAGGGAGAAGAGAAGAAGATTTGTGGGAGTTACACCAGCAGACTGAGGTTGGTTTTATAAGAAATCAGCCGGGAAAAGGGGCCGGCTGGCTAGTGCATGCCGCTGCATGCAGCGGAGTGCAGACGTTGACACAGTGAAAACACTGTATAGATGGGTGGTTGCAAATAAGTCCTCGATCATTTTCGGTTTTGCATTTTAGTCCTTGGTTTAAATAAAAACTCAATTTTAAATTGGAAGTATGATTTTAAAAACTCAAAAACTTGATCCAACCTTACAGATAGGTTAGGTCTTGAAAACCTTAATCATCATAAAAATTTTGGGATTTAACTCTTACTAAAAACCAATGATTTAAATAAAAATCATAACTTGCCAATATTTACTTAAATAAACAAATGTTAAAATAATCAATTTAGAAATCTCATGTTGAAGTGAAATGGAATAACTAGACTATACTTAAAATGGTCTACTACAAAATACTAGTTTCAAAATTGATTTCATTACCAAAATTCTTTAAAATAATTAATACTCCCTTTCGGGGTTTTGACCGGATTTAAAATACTATTTTTCTGAAAATAAATTTATTTTAAAATCAGAAATGTAAATTCTTTATTAAGGAGAACATTATCAACCAATAATAATCACATATCAACATAATTTATAAAATAAACAGAATAAGTGGTAAATTATCAAAATACCCCTCCAGCTGGACGAACTGGATCACTGAGCTCACGAGCTCGGATTGGGCTTTCCTCGAAGCCCTAACCTGAGATTAATTGGTTAAATAAGAATTATTTAAGCTAAACTACGTTTAATTTGGAGCAGGTATTACAAGTTTAGTTGTGTAACTTGAGTTAGATCGAACGGAGTCAGTTTAGAATGGATGTGGATCCAATTCATGTGGATAATGGTATAAATTTTGGCTTTCACTGAAAGTTAATTATCCAGTTCATAATATGTCTTGTTCTAAATTGTCATATTTTGTTCGTTTACTTTATAGATTTTTTTTTTTGGTGTAATAGGGTATGAGGATTGGGGTACATGGACATACGACTATTTGGTTGAGAAGATACAATTGTATTGAATCGTGTGAGGTTAACTTCAACCCAATTTACATTAGATTCAAGTCAAATAAAAAAAAAAAATTTACTTTAAAAATACATAATTTAAACCTAATTTTTTTTCGATTTAATTCGTTTTTAACTCAAAAATTACTACATTTGTAAAACTATTTAAATTAAGATAATAGAGTGATACATTTCAAAAGATCCAAAATTCCAACTTATGAGTTAGGGGGCCCAGAATGGCCCACAAAATCACCTTTTATTGTCGGATAAGAGTCCTCATTGGCCCATTTGCGGCTCTCTCTCTCTCTCTCTCTCTCTCAATTTTTTTGAGAGGTTTTTCCTTTCTTTGGAGTTTGGAAGGGATATAGGATTTTTTATCAAAAAAATTAATTTCTACATTTTACGTCTGAATATTTATAAATTTTTCATTTTAGACAAAATACAAACATAAGAAATGATAAAGCTACTCTCAAATACTATTTTAACAAAATTGCACTATGTGCAACTTTAATTGTTGTATCAGAGTTTTACTGAAACATATTTCTAACAATAACATAATTAGTGAGCATTGGACTTTTGTCTCTCATTTGATTCTTAGATGATAGACTCTTTTCCCCATTCTTTCTCTCAATATTTTCAATCTACATTAATACCTCTTATAACTTTTTATCTCATTTATATATTTTTTATGATTAATAATATAGAATTCTTTGATTGTTTTTCAAAACTTAATAATTATATCTCATATATTTTTTATGATCAAAGTGTCTAGGTTACTTAGAGTACCCGATTAATCCTCATATGTGTATGTCTTTCTATATACACACCGAATAACTCATATTTAGTATCTCATATTTGAAAGACATGTAGAAATTGTAACCATATGTCTTACATAAAAATAATTAACTATTAAAAATATATTATGATATATATAAAGAGAATTTAAAGTGATGTTAAATAGAACATGATCATTCATTATAAAATGATTATGATCTGTTTCTATATTAGTATTTTAATTTTTTTTATATTACAAATAAAAAAGAGATTAATTTGAAATTGGACGAGTTGGAAGGATTTGATTACCTTTTAAATATTATTATCTAAAAATAAAAAATGAATAAAAATAAAAATATTTTATAATTAAATTTTTGTACTTGAAAAGATTTGATCGAGATTTTTATTTAATATCTAAAAATAAAAAGTTTATAAAAATTTGACTCAAATTGAAAAAAATAATCTCTATAAAATTTTATAAGTATTACTCGCATACTGCTCATACTTCTTTTTTTTATTATTATTATTTATCAAATTAACTTTAACAAACGAAAATATTCATATGCACTTCGGAGAAAGAAAAAAAAAGAGAAGTGTTATCCAATATCAATTGCTCTCGCGCAAAAATCCGATGGAACCAGGAACGGAAATAAGATGCACCGATCAATTACAAGGAAGAGAGTGAAGAAGAAGAATGGGTGAGGATATGATTCCTTCGTCCATCTCACCAAACATCACAGACAAAACCCATTTCCTTCCCCAATCGAACCTCCCTAATCATTCTCTGATCTCCCCCTCCAAGAGAAAGCGAAGCGCCGCAACCCGTCGCAAGAACCAGAACCAGTCTCTGCTCTCTTTCGACCCTCCTGTCTTCCCTCATGAGAATCCCCCAATTCTAATTCCAATTCCAATTCAATATGCAAATCCCTCTCCTCCTCTTCCTCCTCTTCATCCGTCTGCTTCCGATGTCTCAGAAGAAATCATTGTCATCAACAAAGAAGCCACTGCCGAAGCCCTCACCGCCCTCTCTGCGGGTTTTCCTTCAGATTCGCTCACCGAAGAAGAGATTGAAGCCGGGGTCGTCTCACTCTCTGCCATCGGTGGCATCGAACAGGTAAACTACATTCTCATCCGCAATCACATCATCAGCAGATGGCGCGAGAACCCCTCCAATTCGCTCACCAAAGAGGCCTTCCTCGACGTTGTCCCTCCTCACTGCCATGCCCTTTTGAATTCTACTTATGGGTTCTTGCTTTCTCATGGATATATCAATTTTGGTGTCGCCCCCGCCATTAAAGACAAGATTCCCGCAGAGCCCAGCAAGCCTAACGTCATCATTATTGGTGCTGGGCTGGCCGGGCTTGCTGCTGCTAGGCAATTGTTGGCATTTGGGTTTAAAGTTATTGTTTTGGAGGGCAGAAAAAGGGCAGGGGGACGTGTATACACCAAGAAAATGGAAGGAGGGAACCGCTCAGCGGCAGCAGATTTGGGGGGGAGTGTTTTGACGGGCACTCTTGGAAACCCACTTGGGATTTTGGCCAGACAGCTGCATTGCCCCTTCATAAGGTTAGAGATAAGTGTCCCCTGTATAGACCAGATGGTAAGCCTGTCGACCCAGATATGGATACAAAAGTGGAGAATGCATTCAACCGGCTCTTGGATAATGCAAGCCGGCTCCGACAGTTAATGGGAGAGGTTTCTGTAGATGTCTCGCTTGGTGCAGCATTGGAAACCTTTAGAGAGGTGTATGGAGATGCTGTGACTGTGGAGGAGATGAATCTGTTCAATTGGCATTTGGCCAATTTGGAGTATGCCAATGCTGGGTTGCTCTCCAAGCTCTCATTGGCATTCTGGGATCAGGATGATCCATATGATATGGGAGGAGACCACTGCATCTTGCCTGGAGGGAATGGAAGGCTGGTTCAGGCTTTGACCGAGAATTTGTCCATCTTTTATGAGAAGACGGTGAATACAATACGTTACAGTAGCGAAGGAGTCCAAGTTGTAGCTGGAAGTCAGGTGTATGAGGGTGATATGGCTCTATGCACAGTTCCACTTGGGGTCCTTAAGAGTGGTTCAATTAAGTTTGTGCCTGAGCTCCCTCAGAGGAAGCTTGATGGGATAAAGAGGCTAGGATTTGGGTTGTTGAATAAGGTTTCAATGCTGTTTCCTCATGTATTCTGGGGCACAGAACTTGATACCTTTGGGCATTTGTCTGATGATCCTGCTCGTCGGGGAGAGTTTTTTCTGGTTTATAGCTATGCCACTGTGGCTGGTGGTCCCCTTCTGATTGCTCTTGTTGCAGGAGAAGCAGCACACAAGTTTGAAAGCATGCCTCCAACTGATGCCGTTACTCGAGTTCTCCAGATCCTCAGGGGTATGATTTATCTCTTTGTTGTTTTTCATTATATCGTTTTCATGTGCTCTTATGTTCTGGTTAAAAAAAATGTCTTCTACCACCATTCCGGAAGGGGAAGAAAGTAGAAGTAAATGGAAAAGAAATAAGAACTAAGAAAAAGCATGAACATAGAAGAGCAGCTCTTAGCACTGTAATAAGAACTTACAGTGGATGCTTCAAAACGTGCAATTAGCTCTCTCTGTGTGCTTGTGTTTGTGTGTTTTTGCGGGCACCTGTGTCTGTATGTTTTTTTTTGTGGCTCTTCATTGTATTACAATATTTCTTTGACTGCCATATCTGGCTGCTTAACATGATTTTTGCACCTACACAATTTATGATTACATTTCTTGTCTCAATTTGTTTGACGCTTTTCACAAACCTTCATGCTGAAGTCAATATAATATATTGCATCATCACAATGAAAGTTAGTAGCTTTCCCTGAAGTTTTCTGTAGATTACATCTTGATGAACTTAATCTGAACTGAAAATCCTTGCCAAAAAACTTCAACAGGAATCTATGAGCCACAAGGTATAGATGTTCCGGATCCTATCCAAACTGTTTGCACTAGATGGGGTGCTGACCCCTTCAGTTTAGGCTCTTATTCTCATGTTGCAGTGGGGGCATCTGGAGATGATTATGATATCTTAGCAGAACATGTTGGAGATGGGAGGCTTTTCTTTGCTGGAGAGGCCACTACTAGGCGATACCCTGCTACTATGCATGGTGCATTCCTGACTGGCCTGAGAGAAGCTGGCAACATGTCTCATCATTTTACTGCTCGAGCTTTGCAAGCTAAAGTTGAAAGAAATCCATCAAAGGATTCCCAGTCATGTGCAGCTCTTCTTGCAGATTTGTTTAGGGAACCTGATATAGAATTTGGCAGTTTCTCTGTTATTTTCTCCCACAAGTCTTCTGATCCCAAGTCAACAGCCATCTTAAGAGTCATGCTTGGGGGATCACGGAAAAAAGGTAATGAAGGAACAAGGGTGGATCAGCAGCACTCAAATAAACTTCTTTTTCAGCAGCTTCAGTCACATTTTAATCAGCAACAACAGCTCCATGTTTACACATTACTATCAAAGCAGCAGGTACTGGAACTGAGAGAGGTGAGAGGAGGGGATGATATGCGGTTACATTACCTGTGTGAAAAGCTTGGTGTGAAGTTGGTAGGAAGAAGAGGTTTGGGATCTGCAGCTGATTCTGTCATTGCTTCAATCAAGGCCGAGAGGGGTAGTCGGAGAGACACATCAGCATCCTAGATCTTGCGTCAGTTGACTGATCAAATATAGCTGAAATTGATCAGTGGCTTGGGATATTTCTGTGCTGTTTCACTGATTCCTGAAATCTAACATCATAGCGGTGACCTGGACTTCTACTTCACACACAGCATTATTCGGTATTTTCAGGTGCTTTAATTATGATTTTTTTTTTTTTTTTTGTACATTAAGTGTCATTAGTCACAGGCTCACAGCTACTTATGAGTGAGGTATTGTATTTGCGAGGAACTCATGAACATTCATCATCAACATCATCATCATGTCATCAATTTATCATTTCTGTCAGCGGAAGGTTAAATAATGTAATTTAGTTGTATTTTCTCGTTGCTTGACTAGCAATTGTGTTTGGGTTGATGGTTCTTGTGTCCAATCTCTCACTGGTCCTGCCAGTATTGTATTCTTCATCCTGTCATTAAAAGTTTTTTTGTTACCACTCAAAAAAAAATCATTCTGGTCAAAGTCATTTGTTCTATCTATCTAGGGTTGATGCATATTAGATTTGACAAACTTGTTTCCGATGGGCTAACTGCCCATCTGTTGCCCATATGGCTCGAATCCACAATCTTTAAGCTTACAACTAAAACTGAAAAGTTATACATTTTTCATAAAAAAATTGGAACTTCTTACATATCCTGTACATTCCTTGACAAACTGAGTACATGGATGGTTTTCAGAATCCAAAGGTTAAACAATACCTTCTAGGAATAATTTCAAATGGTGGTGGTTCTTGCAGTAGAATTTTTTTTGTCAATAACAAAGATATATTGATACGTGTAAGAAGTACAAGATTGTTCATTCTAAGAGTCTATAGCATGTAATTGTCACAAAGATTTGAATAAATTTAGGGCTTCACAAAATCCATGTAGAATTTTTTTTTATGGACAGCATGCTTCACTAGAAACTCTGCATGGTGGTCTAACGCGTGCCTTAATTATCATTCAAAAAGAAAAAAAAAGGCATGCCTTAATTGCACCTAGGCTCCAAAACCATTTTGCACCTAGCCTATTGCATTCTGCGCCCAGGCCTCACCTAATTCCATTGGAAACTTTTTTTTCTATAATACACCTTTTTTTTTTTTTTGTAATAACCAATAAATCTTGTAATTGAGATGAAGTAATTGTTAGTAATGGATCGTGTTCTTGGTGCAGTTCCTCCCCCCTAGAGGATCAGTTTCCTTCTCTTTTCCACCTTACATTCTCCCATAAAGGTTTTGTTTCAGATTTCTACTTCTTCTCTAGTAGTCAGTTGGTTTGGGATCTTTGCCTATGCAGAAATCTTTCTGACTCAGAAGCGGATGATTTTACTCACCTCCTGCAGTTGCTTTCCTCTCGTCCGTACTCGCCCTCAGGATGATGACTCTCTGGTTTGGTGGCCCGACTCTTCTGGCTCCTTTTTAGTGAAATCTTTCTATGCTTGGAACAACAAATGCTCCTTGGTGCCCAAGTAACTACACATCGATTTAGTCTTCCAAAGCTCCCCCTCAAGCTATTTGTTTCTTTTGGATTGCAGGTTTGGGGAAAATCCTTACTGAGGATAACCTCATAAAGAGAGGTAGGACTTTGGTTAGCGGATGCCCCTTTTGCCTTGGTGCCTCGGAAGACGTCGATCACCTCCTTCTTCATCACCCTTCTCTTCGTCTACATGGAGCTTGGTCTTGCGTCAGTTTGGCATCCTCTAGACCATGCCAACTTCCATTGCTCTTTTGTCTTTCTCCTGGGAACTCCCTCAAATTTCTTTCAGGTGCTCTTTGATGTAGCCCTTTTTGCCACCATTTGGAGCTTGTGGTGGGAGCAAAACAACCGCACCTTCAGGAATTCTGTCGAATGCCCTCATGGAGTCGTCCAACGAGTCTTGACCAAATGCATTGCTTGGGCTTCTTCCCTCCCTGAATTCCAGGACTTCTCTATCTCAGACATATTGAGGGGTTGGAAAGAATGCCTTGGTTTACTTTAATGTATTTTTTTGGGTTCATGTTTCTCGTTTTGGTGTATTGGGCTTCAAGTTTGATAATTTGTTCTCTTCCTGTTCTTTGTATTGTGCATTTCTAGTGCCTCATTATTATTATTATTATTAATATATTATCAGTTACCATTTAAAAAAATCTAATTATAGATAATATAATTTTGCATGTATACATGATTATATGCTGTGCTTAGAAGCTTAGTTGTCAATGTATTTTTATTCTGGTGCTTCAGATGGATTAGTATTGTATTTTGTTATATTGATGCAATAGGGACACAGATCCATGAATGTACACATATTTTGAAGTATCTAAATAAATGCGCTAGCAAAATTGGGCTTGCAGCTAGACATGGCGCCTTTTACCTTGGTTTCAAGACCTCTTGGCGCCTTGATTGTGCCATGCACTTGGGCTCTCTGCCATGAATTCTTAGTCCTTGAGATGGTCAAGATTGTCTGACATCACAATGCATGGTTTTATAATCTTACCATAGTTGATGCCAACCGTCATAGGACATTCGTTGCCTTTGAGCACCATGGAACCACATTAGATGAGTCAGTTTCAGCAGCTGACTCAACTTTCACAGGTCCTTTCTCTGGATGGTAATTGAGCTTGGGTCCAAGAGCCTTGACAGATGAAAGTGGGCCTCAACAGATTGTGTTTGTGGCACTCGCTTCCCTCCGTCGATCTGATGATGAATTTGGAGAGCCATCTCATCAATCCGGTCCAATTGGGTCAGCTTGTCTTCGATCGAGCTTGAGTCGGATTCGATGTCCGCATCAATTCACCAAATGGTCCGTACTTCCAAAAACTAGTGATGTTTCTACTTATTGTGGTGAACTAGATAAAGGGATTGCCATACTCTGTTTAGATTTTTCTTGAAGGTGGGACAGGTGCCAATCCAAAACTTAGTTGAGATCTACTCAATTTTCACTGCATATAAATGCTTCATAGATTGATTCTTGTTATCAACATATCCGAGAATATAGCTATACTTATTCTATAGTGTTGATCTATGCATTTAGTGTATCACACAAGATTTGGGTTATTCTTAAACCTTCCTCACTTGTCATTTTCAGGATGCTGTGGCCAAAGAAGATTCATATCAGCGAGATTCTTCAAGATACCATGAAAATTGTATGGGATCATTTTCTGAGCTGTGGTGATTTATTTTCTGTGGACCTCATTTGCAGTCATGCTACTTTTCTACATGGGTTCATGTTCTACAGCTTTGTAGTAGGAGGCCATGTGTTTCTCGAATCTGTTTTTAGAGAGAATCCATATTCCCTAATTACCATTATGCTAGTCCTGACAAGGGCCCATAGATCAGATGGCAAGAACTCACTGGTGCAACCAAAAAGGTTTAGAAAAAAAAAGGGTAAATTTTTTTTTCACAAGTGAGAGAAGTGCGTGTAGCGTATGTTCCACTTTTTACAGATCTGATCATCATCCACTTTGTTGTTTTGTATGAAATTATGGTGTTGTAAAGATTATTTGACTAATAAGTTACATGTTGAATTATAGTGACTGAGAATGTGATTTGAATAGCAAGATACTTCAGTGAACAATCCTCCAGCTAATTAAGGTGTCTTTGCATTGGAACTGATTTGAATGCTCTGGCTGATTGTGTGACTATTATACTTGTGCATATTCTCACTGAGCCCTTTCCCTACAAGCCCCTTGTGATGCTGCTCAATGGGTGGCAATTTTCTATTTGGCAGGCCTTGGCCCCACAAGCACTCCATCCTCCTGCATGGACCTATCTCCATGAATTGTATTCATATTCAATTTGAATCCATTCTAAGTTCATGTACCATTGGATTCATCCAACACCGATTTCATCTTAACCGTTGATTTCACCCTCGAATCATGGCTTGGAGACTGGATCATGCAAAAAATGCATTTCAAATGTATGTAATTCATGTACAAAATATGGTACAAAGGCAAATGGTATAAAATATTGTAGGACGTATAGACCAAAATGTCTACTCTACTGTGAATCCAATGTATCAGTTTGACATAGGTAAGTATTTCTTATAAATGATACTCTATCTGTCTCTCAAATTAGTTGTCTTATATGGGTTTTGAAATTGTCCCAAAATTGTCTCATTTGTATTAGAGTAATATAAAGTGTGTTGATGAATGAAGATCACATGGAGTGCTGGTCTTAAATAGAGAGTTCATTAAAAAATCAAATCTTTCAAATGAGACAACTAAAATAGGACGGAGGAGTATTATAGTACTGGCCAATATTTAAATCAATGTCAGTGAGAACACAACTCTGCTGCACTAATACAAAAAATGAGAAATTACAAGTAGGAATAAAGCTAACACATAATCGAAGGCCATGCAGACCATTAACTTGGAAGAGTTGGATTGACGATAAAAAAGTTTATGAAGTGAGGTCTTGAGTTCGATTCATGCTTAACTCTTTGAGGCCATTCTTCATGGAGTTACTTCCTATTGACTTATCCAGTTTTATGGATTAAGGGAT